>CM073774.1:23109397-23705462 GCA_037158775.1 Hetaerina titia
CATTCTGCTGCAATACTCTTACTTTCCTAAATCACTCCTAGTGATTTTTTTTCTCATATCTACATTTTATAAGTCTAACATTATGGTTTTTAACTACCAGCATTTTCACAATGTTCGATAACCCTGGTTAGACATAGTTTTCTCAAATAAAGTGGGATATTTAGAAGTGAGTTTTAAGTATTATTTGAAGCTTAGAATTTGATATGAAACTTTCTTTGTGTTCAAATGGAAAAATTACCATTATTGCTTAAATAATGAGATTTATGTGTAACGAAAACATGGACGAGATTAATCAAATTTATGCAAAATTAAAAATAGATCTATAGATATGGTTCTAAAAATCATATGGTATATATATGTATAAAATATGGTTCCAAAGAAGATAACCTGAAAAATCGATCTATTTAATTATTGGAAGACAGCACGCATAATTTTCTTCTTTTTGTCACTGAAAATGTTTTTTCTTCATAAATTTATTTTAAAGATTATTTTAGCTGTTTGTACCATTATGGCCATGTAGCTATATGTAAATTTACTCCATTTAAAGTCATAGCACATGCATAAAAATATAATTCTCACTCGAGCAAAACAATTCTTCCAATTCTGGCACACGCTTTAAGACTTTGAATAAGTGGAAGTTAAACTTTGAATATCTTACGCGGGCGTTTGATTTTCGATTAGCCAAGTGCGCAAGTAGCCAAAATCGGCAAGCATCGGATCTAGGTCTTTAAATACACTGGTCTTTTTCTAAGGCGTCTCAATATCCCGAGAACGATTGGAGTTCCAGGACACTGATCCAAATTCCTCTCTACTGAGCCACGCTTCCCCAATTACATCCTCACCTGACCGTATCCCCTTATAAAAAGCTAATTTGAAGAATATCCAAATGATTTAATGCCTTTTGAAAGAAATATGTATCACCAAGGCAGAGAATTAATTATTTTCTACGGGAAATCATAATGACCCGTTAAATCCGAGAGGAAGAACTATAGAAAGGATATACGGCGTGAGGAGTGTAGCTTGCCAAGATATCGGCGAAAACAGAAAAACAATATGTAACAGCGAAAGCTTTTAATAGATCCGACACAAAATAACATTAAAATAAATTACGGGTCAGGTTAATCCGTAGGATTAGTGCGAACTACGGTTAATACGAATGCAGGGACATCGAATCCCAACCTGGTCACGTATGACTTGAGTGATTACATAATTGTAATTTTTGATAAAATAACCTGTTACCTAAGCACGTGAAACTAAGTACAATATATCATACCAATAAAGTTAAGGCGACAAATTAAATTGCATTTGAAACAATAATAAAATAAAAATTATTCATATAATTTTTCTTGAAATTATTCTCAGTTTTAATTTTAGGTAATGCTCAAATAATTTAAGTAATTGAACTTTGAGACCTATGTACCTATATTTTTAAGGATCGTACTTCAGCACATATTCTTCGTTTGTAACTATGGATTTGATTTTTGTCAGCAAGGGCAAATAAACTTAAGAATATAAATTTCTTTTTCCTTAAAACACTCTTTTGTCAAGCCTTGGCAATTCAACAAAGCGCCGAGGAGCATTTAAAGGAGCCACAAACAGTTTAAAGGCGTTTATAATGAAAATAAATTCTTGCCATTTTGATAGCCTCACAGGCATATCTCGGTTGATTTTAGGCATTGGCACAAATTGAAATTGACTCGCATAATCAAGTTTTCTTGTGTAAATTATTTTCGTCTTTGAAGCAGGATGGCGTAACGATATATACATATATATACACACAGATATACTATATTTTTAAAACATAGAAACACAAAGAAAAGACACTTAAATATGTAGATTTGACGTTTCGACGGCATGACCGTCATCATCAGAATCTGAGTTTTTATATGTTTGTGCGTCGCCAAGGGCGTTCTATTTCGAAGATATATATTATATATATATATATATATATATATATATATATATATATACATACACACGCACACACACTAACATATTCAAACACAAAAACCCCCCAAATGACGAACACATAGTCCTTCACATGGGCATCGATATAAGGAAAAGGGATAGGAACACACACACAATGTACCAACACAGGAATGTTGGGGAAGTTGAAATGGAGCATATCACAAGCGTAAAAGAGCATCCTTGACCGGGACTAGATCCACGGAACTTTCAACTTGCCGGGCCGATGCCTTAGTAGGAGAAGTCTCTTTGAACTGCATGAAAGGTGCAGGAAATTTCGAATAGTCAGCAGTGTATAGTTCGAACAAAATGCATTAAAGTTGTGTAAGCGTGCTTCGAAGGTGGATGGCGATGTGTAATAATATAAAAAGGATCTTCGAAACCCTACCTCACTTCGATCAAATACCAAAAAAGATGAATACGGGAAACGAAATTTAAAGTCAAAGCAGTGATTTAAAAATTATTGAGGGAGAGGCGTTTTACTTTTGTGTTCGCATGCATAAATTTTTTTACAATATTTTATCATATTTATTTTTTCCATTGCACTCTTTATGAGTCAAAATTATTCCATAATGTATACGTGTTACCCGCCAACTATCTATGTGGTGTATCAGCCTTCCACTCTCACTCACTCTCTCTTTAAATTTCCCTTTGAGCCTTATAGCAAACAAGCATTCTCAATGCAGCGGTGGGCTATTAATACGAACCTTCTCCAAAGGATGCCCGAAGCCAAGCTTCTCCGTCGGCCCTTGCACCGTGAAGCAACACCACTTAGGTCGCTTGACACAGGTGCCGGGAATTGCATTTGGAGATGCACCTAACCATCCGAATTGGGGCAGCTTCCAAGTACACGACGAGTGATTTGGTGGCCGCAGCCAACGCCCTCGACACTCTATCGAGGGGACCCTTTAGGGTTTCGCTCCACATTTTTGTACCAATACGCATTGAATTCGAGGGCATCATTACGTAACAGGTGAGTTTTTTTATCAATACATGCAAATTGGACGAAGTGACAAGGATATTTAAGGTCATAAAATTCAGTATAAGTCGCCAAAAGACAAAACCTCAACAACTATCAGAATATTCACCTCTTATGTGTTAACCGAATGATTTCCAGCTGATCCGATTGTTTCGAAAGATAAGAATAAATCGAATCCAATTTTCCTTTTACTCTAAGAAATTCAAGCAAATGACTAAATTCGGCTTGGACCGCCAACCTCCGACCAGAAACAAAAACAAAATGTTTTTCTGCCCTCCATAAAATCAATTCATGTGAGTTACCATTGCTTTTTAAAACTTTCGATAAACTGAAATCAATGTACGTAATTTCCCATTCGATGAAAACAATATACCGGCTCACTTAAAACAATTTCTTGGACAAACAAATACAGCCAATATTCACTTCAACAGAATTAGGACAAGACTTTTAAAAACTTTATAATTAAAGTATCAACAATGATAATAGCCGAGAGTGGCGGTTCGCACATTACGTATAATGGAGAATCGCGGACATAAAATTGAATTGTCACGGAGAAATTTCGCCCGTGTATAGTTATTTTCATGCAGAAATTCCTTCAATTAATAGTTCTAAATTCATAAAATTCCTTGACATTAATAAACACCATTAAACATAAAAATTTGTGCGAAATAAAATTATTTCCTGAATATGTGTTTCTTGAACGTCGTTTTTTAATATTGAAACATCTCTAAATTACATGTGGTTTCCTTGGACACTTGAGCCTATGTGACTGTGCATCCCAACCTTGGTATATTCCATTTACTCGTAACAAATAAACGAACTAGTGATGAATACGATGTAAAAACTAATTGCACTTTTGGGGTTTGCATTTAATGACTTCAATTCCTAGGAAATAGAGCCGCAATGACGGAAAACCTCAATAATTTGATGGCTAAGAGTAAATGCAACTTTTACCGCGAGTGGCATCCTGTAGGTATTAATTCATACCCTCAGATGGCCACAGTACACTCTGCGTTTGCGAGCAAGTAAATTGAGCTATGCCAATTGGCTTTTGTCAGTTTTCAATATTCACGTTTCGATCTTATGTCAAATTCAAGTTTAACACAACCCAGAAACGGACGAAATTTATTTCACCTCAGAATATTATATCGGACAAAAATGAGCTTTAGTTATGTTAACAGAGAAGAAAACTATTACAATTTTCCACTTAATAAAGATTTATTTCCGACTAGTTTCGATGTACTTCATCATTTCCAAATTTAAAAGTTCAAGTTTCACTTGAAAAGGATGCAGTGTATCGAAACTAGTCGGAAATAAATCTTTGTCCAGTAGAAAAGTATAATAGTTTTCGTCTCCCTTATTATGGAACAGTTCCACCACATCACACCCGAATCTGAAATGTACACTTAGTTATACTCTTGAGCCTGATATAGATTTCCCACGACTGAGTAAAGAGAGAACGTAAAATAAAGTGTATTTAGGAGTCCGATCACGACTACAAAACCAATATGCCCCATTCAGTGGTACCCGAGGAATCCTCAGCGCGTACCCATTTAGGGAAACCTCGTTTTGACGAAATGCCGTGAAAAACGCGTACCTCGAGTTAAGTGCTACAACGGGATGAATTTCCGGACACTATGCCACAAAAAATAGAACGGCATGCGCCTCTATGTCCAAATAAAGAACTAGCTCCTTGTCCTCCCCAGCGAACACTCGAGATTGCGGAAATGCCACTCCACCCCCGCCAAATATTCCACCTCCCTTGGCCCCGACCCCCGCCCAGTACTCTTCCCTGGCGACATCCTCTTGAACCGACTCCTATCCTCCCGTCACAGCACAGCGCGATAGGACGGTGATTTGGAGGGAAAAAATATGACTGACCATTTTCATTAACATTGGCAGAAATCAACTTCTGTTTCACAGTATCAAGTTCTCTAAATGTTGCGAATCTCATATAATTTGCATTTGGCGGCTAAATCTTAAACCTCGATGCACCTACTTCGCATTGCACATTCTGCTTGGGAACTTAAGGGAATTTCTTTTTCTAAATCACTAAGCCTACACAACAATCACCATCGTAAAACGAGCTCATATGAGAGACTGAATACCTTACTTTCGACATGTGACACAAGTTATATATACAGTTTTTTTTGGGAATAGGGATAAAAGTATAAAAAATGTTGCTACCTATTCTATGTATTATTTGCCATTCTATTTGGTTGGTTGAAGGAGCGATTAAAAAGATTTTTTTCTATTTAAATCGGAAGCCTTTCCCACTGTTCTCCAACAAGGAATATCAAACTTGTGGCCGCTGTTTGAGAAATTACCATGAAAAGGAAGGCACTGAAATCTGCTATTCTATAAAGCAGCCTGGGATTTGCACTGTCGTGCAATCCCCACCGACATGACCAAAGATTATAAATTCTCTCTTAAATTGTGACAGCACCAAGGATATACGTGAAGACATTAACAGACCCAAGAGTCTGGGAGAGCTTGAGTGACGATATTTTTGGGGAGGCGCCAGGTGACATGAGTGACCATTAGTGTGGTACTTAAATTCAGGAGAACTGGCTCTTTTGACAAGCCTTTTCCCACTTGTCCCAGTCTTCCACATCAAGCCCTAGCATTTCTATATGACAGACCAATTTAGCATTATACGACTGACTATCCAGGTCGCAATTCTGAGAGGGAAAGAAAGGCAGATAGTAACCTCCTCGCTAACTGCTCGAGAGCGCCTGTCTCCTTGAAACCTCAAGAAACCTCAGGAAAGAAACGCAACTGTATATGCTGCCAGAACTCAAATAGGTGGCGAATACTTTTGGGTTTCAACGACGGTGCTAACGGGTTTCAACCCCACAAGCGGCCAAAAGGGAGTGTGGCGTAGGGTGCTAGGACAGTAGCATTGAATGTATAAATATTCACGTATACATATATCGGTAAGAGCAGGGGACTGCGACCTTTGAAACACGGAATGAGGGCGGAGAGGTTCACCTCGGAAGAATGTGTGATAAAAAAGTTTCCCTAAACATCATTTCTGTATATCACCAAAATACGCGGCTGTTAGTAATTATTTTTTAACGCAAGATGACGAAAAAGTATTGGAATGGTCTAACATTCAACTACTGGAGTGACAACTGGAACGACGACAACTGGAATGGAATGGCAAGGAGCGCGTTGCGAAATTTCCGATGGAATATAGAAACAACCACATTCGATGTATATTTGTCGTTTCACCAAATAATTCGAAATCAATATTTTAAGCAAATAGGTGGATATTATATCCATGATTAAAATAATCTATTTTAAAGCTGTGAAAACTATGCATCAATATTGTCTAATTTTCGCCAAAATGCGCCAGAGTTAGGGAAAAGCATCACCGCCAATAGTAACATTGACGTAGGCGTTAAACCTAATGATCCCCTTTTCCGACAGGGGAACGCTTTCCATCGCAAGTGAATCAAATCATTTATCAAGGCTACGAGATGAACCACAATGCACAACAATAACACCACCTAGACACAATAACTCGCAAGTGCCGGCAAGGGAGCGTGGCGCGGGGTGTTAGGACACCAGCGTCTTATGCTTATATGTTCGCTTATACTTTTTTATATACATATACGTACGCACATATACATGTACATTTTCAAGTATGTAAACGTAAGTAAACTACAGCACGCATTAATGGGTTTTGTTTAAGTAAAATTGTAACATTATAAAGTAGGAGTGATTACTTTTGGTTCATTTATGATAGTGCATAGATCGAGTACTTAAATCTGTCAGTAAGTGTGTCTCTTTCTCGTATAATATTCTGGGGTTTCAATCTGTCAATGTAATGTAGGGCCAAAATAATTCCCTACGTGGCCACTACTAAATGCAGTCGTCCTCACCGGTAGTCTGACTCTCGCTTTCTCTCTTCGTGGCTCCAGGGACTCTCATCGCAATTCCTTCAGCATTACTATCCGGCTGAAAACCAATCGGCCTTGGAGAAAGTGCCGAAAGTGAACTTTTCGCTCATAAGTATGGTTTTCAATCACCAAATCCGTACACCGTCCCCAAGTAGGTATCACAACGCTCTCGCCTCTCACTCGGGCTCCCTTCTTCCGCGGACCCCCCGCCCTTTCACTCCGTGCTTCGCCCCCCCCCCCCGCCAAACACCGTTGGCTCCCTTTAGTCCCCCTCCGCTTCCTATTCTGAGAATCCTTCCACTCCGCAAGGGTTGATGATGATGTGTGCCGCTCGCTAGCTCATACTTGTTGAGGAAGATCAGAAATGGCTCCGTTCCAACGTCTGGGTCACGCCTGATCCTCCTTGAGGAGCACATCATCACAGTTCGTCCGACTCTCGACTTGCACCAGGGGATGCCTGGACTCAAAAGGAACAGTGCTGCGAAGCACGCCGAATGCCGAAAATGAAATCGAGTATCACCAAATTGATGACAAGACATGATATTCCATATCGCATTCACTTCACGTCACTACAAATCACATTCAGATATGAAAAGCCCCAGAAACGCATAGAGTATTCGCCTGTCTCGGTAGTGAGGAGGTATTATCAGAAAATGTATGGCCCTGAAGTTTTGGAATAGAATAAAAAACACTAGATGTAAGTTATGAAATAGATGTGGTCTAATTCTGAAGAATGTGCAGGTTAGCCTTAAAGGAACAAGGCTTCACAAGACGGGGTTAAGGGAAATGTCATGAAAACGTAAAAGATGTGTTACTTGACTTAAGTTAGGTCACTTTTGTAATGCTTGGAAAGTAATTGGAATCCATGGAAGAAAACGTTAATTTAATGAATTGGATAATCTTTACAGAAAATCCGACAGATTTTTTAAAAAATTGCTTCGAGAAGAGAAACACCCAAATGGGTATGTTGGAGGAATGCGGTTTGGAGCCCGTTAATTCACAAAGACCTGATCATTATTTTTGTTGTGACTCCAAGGGAGTTATTATAGCACTAGATTACGTGTATATTGGTAGATTCGACCACCTAGAAAAAATAAGTGAGATGAGCACCTCCACCAACGGACTCAAGTATTCGTTCTTCCCTCGCACCTTATCATCCCATCATGATCAAATCAACCCCAAGCACTGGAGTAGGTATGTTTACTAATAGAAAAGTACTTAATTATGTACCGTAGCTATAAGAGCATTTGATGATTTAATTTTCACGTGTCGTGAAAAAAGTTCGATTTGATGACCATCTGGAGAACCCAGTCCTTAGGCTTAGTCTCGGATGATAAAGGGTTTGCAGATCGGAAAAAAATCATTGGTGGTATCATTCGTGGTATGAACAGCGCTAAGGATCAAAATGAAACGTAAAATTCTGCAAGCGTTAACACTTTCGCGCATTACGTATACGAGTACTCTCGTGCTTAAGCACTCGTTGGGGGGAGTCAAACGAAATGGAAAAATACATTGGACGCTTCATCTTCAAAAGAAATGGGGTTACGAAGGGTTTTGGACCCCAATCTCTGATTCTAAAACGCATTTAAAAACTCACGATGATATTTCGAGGATGCTTCAAAAATAATTAAATATCGTCCGCAAGGAAAATAAAAATCCGAGGGTTTCACACGAAGTCATTCGTAAATGAAAGGAATGCACACCATAAGCCCACAACCTATGACGCAATAACGTTTACTAACGGTGGTATCGATCAACGCTGTCTCACTCTCCTGGCTATCACTGCCCATCCACCCTTCTCCCCTTATCTGTATTATCCGATTAATGTACAGATGTCACGTTAAGTCCACTTGTCTTTGTCCACTCTGTCCAACACCTCTAAATCCAGGAAGCACACAATGGCAACCTCAATATAATAGACGTTAATTTCTATTAATGTTCTATTCTCTACATTACGGGTGTAAATAAGTACTATTTTGCAAACGAAACTTTTGAAACGAGAAAAGACTTTAAGTGAATGATGAACCTACAATATTTAAACGATGCACGATGAGTATGCGCGATGCTTACCTTAAATAAAGAGAATTAAGTAGATTTTCAATCTCACAGAAACGAAGCAATTCGAATTTCGTGATTAAAATATTAATTTATTTTTTATTAAATAATTGATTAATGCATTTTCCGACGTTCGAAGTGATATATTTTTCAGTTTAAAAATCTTGGCCAAGAAAACTGATTTCCCTATGGAAGTAGGAGAATAAGGATGTTTGGCATTCAAGCTGGAACGAGGTCGGAAATCACGAGCTCCTTAAGAGCACCAAACGAATGACGCCCCCATCCGGTCTCTTAGGTTGCCTCTTTAAAACGAATGGACGGTCGCCCGGGGCACAAACTCACGATGAGCAAATTAGGGTGTCATGCGATGAGCAGACAACGATTAGACGACTTCCTCGGTGTTGCGATAAGCTTATTTCACGCCTCGAATAACGCAATATTTAGAACATGCCTGCTATATGGTTATTTCCGCAATACTCCCCCACCGATCCCGGGAACTATACATGCTTTCTTCACAGATAACATCCACCCATGCACTACTTTGACTAGTTCTCTAGGCTCAAAACTTGAAGGCATAGTTTCTAAATCGCTCCTTGCTTCTGCCCCAGTGGGTATGACAGCCACTGAGACCAAGGGCACCATTCTGAGACACAGAAACTTTCTGTCAATGAGAAGTCGTAATATGAAAAAACAATAATAATAATAATAATAATAAAGTGTCTTTATTGGGGCGAGATTGAGACTGAGATAGTCCCTTCTTCCACCTAACCCCTCGTCAAGTTACATATACATATATAGTTTAAAATATCATTTACATAAAATGTGAGAAACACTTGAAATTATGCAGGAAAGCACCCACACAGGAAGGGGGGTGTGAAAACCTGCGAAATCCTACTGAGATATAGCTAATGTTTTACTACAAGAAGTGTTTCTATATATACATTTTAAATTAAAAATTAAAATATAAAGGGAGTAATAAAATAAATGCAAATGAAATTACAGACAAATAATATATAAATAAAAACTGTAAAATATAAGTAATGTAGACAAATATAATAGAAGAAGAAGAATTTTACAAAATAAAAAAAAATAAAAATAACGTCTTGTATTGTTTAAAAACGTGCGTCTTGTCATTTCGATTGTTGGGTTGTGAGCATTGTCTTGTATAGTGCCCTTTTAAACGATGACAATGAGAGTGCGTGTATTGTGGTTAATTTGATGTTGTTCCATTCCCGGCAGGCAGTAACAGTGAATGACTTGTTGAATATGGCTGTTCGGTGATGAGGAATGACGAGTTTGTGGCTTCCCCGGGTGTATGTAGTGTGTACTGTGTCGAGACTACGAAAATCAGCTGTAAGATATAATGGCGTTTTTGTGGGAAATGGGAAAATGAAATAAGAGCTTTGCTCATGACAGAGATCTCGAGTACCGAGAAAACTCTCAGGCGTTGAATAGCTCCTGAAGCAATTTCCTAATTTCTATAGGCGTATGAATGCATCGTACTTGACCTTTTACAAGCAAATCAATAGTTTTAACATGTCTGTATCAAGTTCATATCCGTTAAAATCCGGAAAAATATTGAAATTGTACATCTCCCGTACTATTATTATCAGTAATTTATAAGCTTGCATTAAAAGTTAAAACTGATAATTATATTGAACATAACTACCTAAAACGATAGACTATCAAATAATAGCAATAGTAATGCTGAATGTACTATATTCCCTTACGTAACCTCTAGAGAATAAACTTGAGTATCAACTTACTAATTAGATTGATCACAAACACTCAGAGCTACTTGCTGTTCTGATTCAAGATTTCCGTTTTGTTAAATTTAATTATTTACGTATTACCTTAAATCCGAAATATCATGAATACCAAGCTAACTGACTATACTTTTTTATTCCTTAGTTAGCCTGTTAATTTTTCCTAAATTGGAGACTTTCGTTCAGATGATTAAAACAGGATGCTAGTGGGATACAAAAAATGCACAACAAATAAAACGTCTTATAATAACTAGTAATTATTTTGGTACATTTTAGGCTTCATCTTGACATCTACAAAAAGATCATAAATTTATATTCAGTGTACCTGATGATGTCGCTCAGCGATGAAACCCGGGTCGTTTAATAAATTCTATATGTGGAAGTCTACAGTGTTTCAATTTTTTATCAGTGTATCTAATAATGGTTCGCTTCTGCACTTTGCAATTGAATTAGTTAGGAGATTCATATATACATTTTTCGTGGACTTCATCTTTCTTGAGTCAATCTAAAAATGTAGTGAACCAAACGAATACGATCCCGAATGTTTGACCTCATACCCTCGGAGAATATGTATGCGTTGTGACTTATATGACTTATTCTTTTCCTCTACTATATTTATTCTTCTTTTCCTACTCCCTCGCACCCTTTTCCTCCAACCCAGACGAACACTGTCACTTGCTTTTGGGGTAGTTTTCCGGGTTACTCCATTGATTATGCCCCTCTTATTGTGCTCCAAGCCACGCCAAAACTCCTTTTTATTTCGTTTTGGTCCATTGCTTGCCATATATCATCTGGCTTGGCACATAGGGAAATCATGAAGCAAATTGAAATAAAAATACTCTCGGTACACTTGAAAACTACTAGCCAATATTGGCAACAAGTCATACAAGAGGCTTAAAAAATCTCATCAGTTGTTACGGAGACCTGGAAAACCATATGAGACAGATATTTAATGAGAATTCGAAGAGAAGACGTTCAAAATATGTTATAAAGGACGCCATTTAGACGAGATAACCTTAAACTCCTTATAGTCCTTGGCAGTTTTACTTTTTGAAATGAATGTTTTTTCATGTGAGATGAGTCTAATCGAGAGAAAACTTATTCTTTGATGAAATTAAATAATATTATGACATTATTTCAGGTCTTCAAATTCAAACTGAGAAATAAAATGTCAGTTTTAACTTCAATTTACGATTTTCAGATCTTTCATGATTGTCATAAAATACGAGTTAATAACGCGCCAAAACATAAATGAGCGTTTTCCTTTTTGATACGTTAATTGCCGTCGATAGCTATCTTATGTTCACGCCATTTAACTCCCATAAGCACAATCGGGGCATTGGCATTAGAGGCCACGGCGGGATTGAGAGTGGAAGCACGAAATTCCCAGGCGCCTGACGTCATTCACCCACCGCGATAGTATCACTGATTATATAAAAAGCCATTTTTTTACTCAAATGCAATACTTTGATGATTGTAGTGTAGCGTGCGAAAATACACGGAGATTGAGCATCTCCTGAGTTATTGAGGGTGATAAGAGCATAATTCGTGAGATAATAGCATAATTCGTGAGAAGAGAAGAATTTAGCCTTTCTGCAAAAGGGATCGTACGATTATATACCAGTACCCACCGTAGAAAAGGGAAGTTGAGGACTAAATACGGAAAAAATCAAGACAGAAAAAGTTTCGATAAGAACATTCCTAGAAGACATCTTTGGTACTCACGTAATTGATTCAGAAAGCTCATAGTCATGACAAAAGAAACTCGGAATTCAGTCATTTCTACTTGAACATGAAAATATAATGAATAAAACTATTCTCATACGAAGCGTTTAGTTGAAATACGAAACTTAAACGAGGAATAAGGGAAACCAGAATCTAGTGAGGACAATATGAGTTCAGCTTCGTCTCCAAGCGCAGTGATACGCAGACATTTCACAGCGTAAAAATCGTTCTCCTTTACCGGGACCCGGATACACTCGACTTCTGACCGAGTGCTTTCGCCCATTAAGTTACCGCCTTGTCCTCCTAAAATGTGAATCTCTCATTGGGACTAAAATGATGAATATATTAATACATAAGGGACCAAGATGTAATGATAAGTTACATGAAGAATTTACGTGTATTCCACGCCACAAGCAGTCGTAGGTGTCCGCATTGCGCCACAGGTCACAAGATCAAAACCGAAGTTTAAATGCAATGATGTTTTCCTTTGAAAAAATCAAAGAACTGCGGGAAAAGATGCCACAACGGTTACCGTAACGGAGTCACCCGCTGATGATAATCTAAATGCAGGGAAAAAAACGAATAATTTTTACACTGCGAAATATTTGCAATTTCGTTGCACATCGGCGGGTAACTGAGTTAATCTAACTGTCGCGGGATCTCCCGCAATTCTTTGAATACTAGGCGAGTTCAAGTTCTTTGGCCTTCTAATTTATTTCTTTTACTACCACTTACTTTCTTCTAGAACTACTTATACCAAAAAGTTTAAACTTCTGCTACGTCTCAGCATAATCTCTCTGTAGACGTAAATATTTTTCTTAACGCCGACGCACTGATTCCATGAGCGCCGAGAACGCTTTTGTTGGGTTTCCTTTTGCCCACTGAGAAATCATTGATCCTCCGAGAATAGGTTTCTTCAGATATTCGCCCCAAGACGTTCGACCTTCCTTGAACTGTCGTCCACACGCACAGTATCCACATCTACTACATGTATCTTTTAACTAAAAATTAATTACGATGGACGTTAAACCACGCAAATGGAGAAAACGGATAACTGAGCTCGTTCTACATTGATTCTCGTTCTCATTCTACATTCTAGATTGTTGTCGTTATACATAAAAATCCATTTTTTAAATTGAAAACGCTTCTTGCACGGAGGGTAGCTATAAAAACCCTGTGTACCCTATGGTCAAGCCACACATGTCTTCTATCTATAAAAAGTGCTCGCATGTTTTAAGGTCAACCACATCGTTCTATCAATATTGTCTCGCACATCGTACAAATTTGAACGCACCTCGTACAAGTTCACTATATCACCCATGAAATGGTATATTAAAATTATGCGTAAGGCATAACATTATGCAGAGCCTCATTTAATACGTATATGGCTCCATTTGCAAAGACGAATACGTTGTATCGAAAAAGGCTTGCTTTTAGTAAGCCTCACTAGATCGCTACAAACGCATCAGCTAAATCCATCAGGTGCTTTCATTTTCATGAAAGATTTATTTATTTATTTTGCATTAGTCCGGAAACAGAGCTTCGGACTTTAAAGAATGATAGCAATATTACAACTACGTACACCCAAGCCCTAGGTGGAGGAAAAATTACATAGTGGGGAATAGAACCCACGACCTCTGGGGTTGGCATGCGAGGACGTTACCCCGCCACCACTGGATGTCACAAAAAAAATTCCGGTACCGGGAATCGAACCCGGGCCTCCCGGGTGAGAGCCGGGTATCCTAACCACTAGACAATACCATCTTTACTCAATAAGAAAAATGGAAAAAAAATTAATCTCGTGCAGTGATTGAACGGTTCTATTTTAAAAGGCTTAATAACGAAAGAGATCAAAGACGAGTTGGATGAAGTTCATGGCACGTCTGTTCCTACGATTGCGACTTAACAATTAAGTAAATGAGTTTATACATGACCGTACATACAAAAAAGTCACGAAATAACCGTGGCCACTGGCACAACAAGGCACAGTGTTTTCCATTTTGTATGAAAAAATGGGTGTGAAAATGATCACGACAAGATGGGTGTGTCAGTGTGGTCGCAAACGCAATCGTGTGTTTCATTCGGACATGGGGCCATTACTTCACTCCAGAAACAAAAGAGCAGGTGAAACAGTGGGTTTATAGAGGCGATCCTGGTCTAAAGAAGGCGTAGACGGTGAAATTATCAGGTAATTAAGAAAAAAATCTACATTCGGCAAAGAAAGAATTTAGACTATGCACAAGCGAATACTTGCGCAGTTCCCATGGCGAAAATTATGGAAATAAAATTCAAAATGTTACAACATCCACCATATTCACCAGATTTGGCCCCTCGGTGGCATTTCTCATAAACTTGAAAAAAGGCGGAAAGCGATTAATGTTGAACGAGAAAATCATCGCCAACATACATGCCTATTTTGAGTACCTTCCGAAATCCTACTGTTTGGGCGACTTGAAAAAGTTGGAGACACCGAGAAAAGTTTATTATTATTAGGTAATCTACCGGTTAGGGTAGGTTTTTGGATGTACACAACTATCAAATAAATATTTTGTAACTCCAAACAAAACCCAATCCAGCAACCTAAACTACATCAGGTCCCTCTTCATCTCTGTGTACTTCTTTCCACCCTTCATTCCATCCAACATCCCTATCCTGTTCCTACCCTTTCCTCGCTTGCCCAACATTCTCCCCTCTATTACCTTCTTCAACATTCCACTACCGCACAATACGCCTTTCATCCATTTTTCCTGCCTCCATAGGATTTCTCTCAGCAAACCCCTCTCCTCACCCACCATCTCTAGTACTTCCTCATTTGTTTTCCTTTCGGTCCATTTCACCTTCTCCATTCTTCTCCACACCCACATTTCAAAAGCCTCCAATCTACGTCTATCCTCCTGCTTCAGTGACCACGTTTCCGCGCCGTACATAGCTTCGCTCCATATCAGAGTTTTTACGAGTCTTGTCTTAACATCCCTACTCACCGTCCCCGTCATCAACTCCCTCCTCCTTGAGAAAGCCTCCTTACCTAGCGCAATTCATCTCCTTACGTCCCTACCACTTTGACCGTATTGGTCCAAAACACTTCCGAGATATGTAAACTGTTCTACCTGCTCTATTTTTTCCCCGCCTATTTTAATACTTAGCTTAGCCTTTTTCTTTCTGGAAAATCGCATAACCTTTGTTTTATTTATAATAATTCTCATCCCATATTTCTCGCACTGAACCTCCAATTCACTCAGCAATGCTTGCAATCCCTTGGCTGACTGAGCAACTAATGTTTGGTCGTCAGCAAACCTAACCATCGAGCTAAAAATAGATTGTGTTGAAACATAAAAAAGATGTGAGAGGACGCTTAAGTATTAACTGAATAAAGCAATCGGTCGGACAAAAAGGGATCCGGGATCGAATCCCGGTCAAGGCGAAAAATTTTTACACTTTGAAATTGTTGCATTGTACGAGTACTACTCAAAATAATTTGTGTTTCTATCCTTCTCTAAGGATTTACTGAACGACCTATAACCCACATGTATGTGGGAATGTATGTAGTGTGTACATATATACATGTATACACACAGATGTATATATATATATATATAACAAAATGACACCATATCATATAGATATATCCGACCGTCCGAGTAAAATAAGAGAGATAAACACCGTTACATACAGATTCAACTACTTTTGATTCCCTCGCACGAAACTCAAGCATAACAAATCCACCCCAAGAGGCCGAACAATTAAATTACCTAGAAGATAAGAATTTTTTGAATTAGTCAAGCGTAACAATTATTGCATAATGTTTATTAAGATTTCTTCAAACTGACCGACGCCCCCCGCGTCCTTGCAGCGGTTTTGGGGTTATTGAGTAGATGTAATAGGCTCAGCTACAGACCACAAGGCCCCGGTTCAAGTCGGGTGGCTTTCAGCGTCCTAAGCTTTACCCAAGATTTTTTTGGTGCCGAAACCCCTTAGGAAAGCGTAGGCGGCACATAAACTATAACTGAACTAAATATGATTAAACCTTGCTGATGTGGGAATTAAGCAAGACGTTCAGTACGATGTAGAGTATTTATAGGTGGAAAACAGCTCAAATAAGACCTAGAGCTCGTTATTTCTCGAAAATGACTGAGATATAGTCAGAAAACGTGATTTTATAATTATTAATACTGCACATAGACTGAGTAGCAGCCTTATGGCTGAAGGCTGGAGTCCGTCCACCCTAACTCGGCCGGTAAGCTTTATGACCATATGAAGCCTCGGGAATACGGTGAGAAGAATCGTCCCCCGTTCCTTGGATGCCTAAATATCTCACTCAGAATTAGTATGAGGTCGCTTATCAAACCAACCTTCGGTTGATGACCGCGCAGAACTGTGAAGAAACCTTTCGCTCAGAAAAGAGCGAGTGCGTGCATGAAACGAGCACTTGATGACAATAGCGAGGCGGTGACTGTAATGACGCGCGAGATAGGTACCTGGGAAAAGAATTACGTGAGAGGAAATAAAGGTTAACGCGTTACGACAGTGTGGGGATGTAGGAATGAAGACCCCGAGGGACGAGGCCGTGGTCGACGACTGGTGCTCCGCCACGCTCGGGTGCCCCGGGGAGAGGCTCCCAGATAAGCATCGGCCGGGCAGCAGGACTTCATTTAAAAACACTCTCCTGGAACATATTCCCCACTAAAAACCCACCGGGAATCCTAATATTTCAGGAGGGAAACACTCTCCGCCGGCGATGGACAAGGGGATAAGGACACCATTTATCTATTTACAATGCGGGGCGCAAAAATGTCGCCCCAGACGGTTAAAAATGCACGGATCCACGAGCATGACTCTCCGTCATATTTTAACGCCGACTCGAGGAGGGAGAAGAGACGCTCCGAAAGTGGAGGCCCACCTCCAAAGTTTCCAAAAATGGACAACCAACTTGCTCCAAAGGAGCATGTTGAACCGCCCGACTCTCTTCAATTTAAGAATACTTTTATTACTCTCCGCGAAATCGTAGTTTTTTTATGGATAAGGTAATTGCTGAAAATAAAATACTCAAGGTGTACAAGGTTAATGGAGTTCAAATTGAAATTTATCTCATTAGTTCGTCCAAATAAATTTTTAAATGATGTTCGCCCACTCGGTGTTGCGATGAAAGATAAATAAGTTCAGAGAACTTTATTACGAGGTAAGGAATTAATAAATGGCATTTCCACTTCGTACCAAGTCCTGTAATTAAATCCATAAGGGATCCCACCTCTTTGGGTGACCTTACCCTGGTGTGTCGCTACCGTAACTTACTTCCGATACTTCTTTAAATGCAGACATACTTCAAGTAGTTTTCCGTTGACTACATGTTAGCATTTTCTCTAACTCAAGACAAAATCTCGTAAATAATACCTAAATCGAGATAACTTATGATAAACTGGCTTTTAACTAGTTATTCTGGAGATAATAAGGGTATTTTATACATTCTCTATCGTGACTGTGGCAAATAAATAAATGTATAAACTCTATGTAAGATTATGTGTTTTCCTGTCGCACGATTGCGGTGGTCTTCCAGAATTTTTCTAAATGAGTTGTAAAATGTGACCAACTGTTCCCTTAAAGTAATGATTTGTCTTCCTTTCAAAAACTCATTTAAAAAGTACCTCCTTCATTCCTTCTAAATCACGTTAAAGTTTTCATCAATTCACTTTTAAAGTAAACTCTAGGTCAGGCTTTTCCTCTTCCCAACTTCATCTCCCCAGCATATTAATTTTCTCAATCCTCATAGTCCGCATTTCTCACGTCGGTATATTTTATAGAAACACCTTTTACTATTAATTTAACCGCTATTATGTTTTTATCACTTTTTATCGCATTAAGGTTACCGCGTAGAACTGAGTATTCCATAATGACAGAAAATACTGCATATTCTAGTGGACTACAATACTCCTAACAACTTAAACGCCCTTTCGCCTAAACTTTTCACTTCCTCGGCTCCTAATAGTGCCTTCCCACCTTCGTAACTTCCAAAATGTTCTCTTTCTATTCCCCATTGCTTTGATATTTCGCCTTCTACGTCAAATCCAACGGCCTCTCTTCATTCATCTTATTAATTATTACTTCACTCAACTTATTTAACGTCCAGTTCATTTTTTCTTTACATTTAAACACCAGAATTTCAACATTCTCTACGTACGCACGCACTTTCCTTGAAGAAAAGGCTTAATAATGGTACTACACTACGTTCCTTGGGAATAGATGCAAAAGACTGGATTCGAAACTGTTTAATTTTGAACTGCACGTTTTAGTTCACTAGAACGTTAAAGACCTAAAAACTAAACTAACTAAAAAAGACCTAATGCACTATGTAATCTATGCAAGATCTTTCCCTTATGCGCTAATTTTTATTGATTTCTTTTCTTATGAAAATATTTATAAAAATTCTTCATCCTAAAGAAATTCTGGAATTATTATATCTGAAACTGAATCGAAAATGGGCGCGGAGGGATCGACTGAGAATGAAGACAGCAGAGTATGGGGGAGAGTGTGGGAAAGTTTAGCGTGAAGTAAAGTGGAGAGGGTGCAAATGCTAAATAACTTAATCATTCAAAATCTTCTCAAAAATATTTGCAGAACTTTAAATGAATACTTGTTCCATGCATACACACGGAGTAAAGTCTTTCTGTTCAGGGCAGGCAAAGTGAAATAAGTAAGATTTTATATTTTTTCGTGTACCTGAGGATGGTTCTGTGAACCGAAACGCGTTTCACTTTAGCAATAAACCTATGGAAAGTGGCAAATTTGTTTTTATCATAATGACGAACTTCTGTGCCCCAGCTAAGGACATTTTAGTGCTGTTTAAAACCTTCAGTACATATTACAATAAGTTGTTTTTAGCTGAGTATACTTTCGATTTCCCTTAATTACATCCAATATGCCTATTCTTTTCCCCTCCCTACCTCTCTTTCCCAGCATTTTCCTCTCTAATACTATCTTCAGCATCCCAATGCCACTCAATATCTGCTGTATCCACTTGTACTGCCATCTCTGAATTTCTCCCAACAGGCTTCTCTGCCCCTTTAACATGTTAGCGGACTTACGAGTATTTCTTTATTTCCTTTCTAACCATTTCACTTTTTCATAGTTCTAAATTCGCAGGGACGAACCCCACGCTAGACGGCCGTTGGCGTCAAGAACCGAGGACAACGTGCGTGTACGTGCAGTGCTGAATTCAGAACGTCGGATTTTTTTTATTTTATTTATTTAATTTTTTATTTTATTACCCTGAAAGCCACCGCTAGCGTGTGTGGCAGGGGGTGAATACATACCAGACTAATTTTGACCCAAATATGATCCTACCGCGGTCGGACATATCTATAAATACTAGTACATACATATAAATCTCTCTCTTCTAAACTTAACCTCTCTAATTTCATTGACATGATCTCTCCCACCGTAGTACGATGAGGGTAATAATACATTTTCAACATCACTTATAAGGGACGTCCTTTCAATTCATGCAAGAGATTTAATCTCTAATTTAACCTTCGCTCCGTGAGCGATTCCCAACCTACCTGCTCTAATATTTTGGATACGCTACTAAATTTATCATAGCAACGTTTTGCAAATCTAACTCCTTTGCGCTGCATGCGATCCGATTCGGCAATTAATCCAACTTCGTGAGGATCCCACATATTTCCAGGACATTCTCAATGAGGCATAACCAGCGAAAGATAACATTTCTCTTTGACCTTTTCATCACATTTACCCAGTACTCTTCTAATAAATCCTAATATTTTGCTATCTTTTCCACATATTCCCCAAATATTTTTCGCTCAGGAGAGGTCGTGAGTGAGGGTATTTAACTGAGTTTACCCATTCCATTCCCGTACTTCCAATGCAGTAGGTGTTAGGGAGGGAATTGCTCTTCTTCCAAACATTTATGACTACACACTTTTCTAAGTTTAATTCTAATTGCCAAGTGTCGCACCAGCGTTGTATAGCATTAAGGCCATCTGATAAAGCTCCTCAGGATCTCGGTTATCATGGTAAACCACTGCATCGCCGGCAAACAAACGCATCCCACCAGTGACCACAGAGCCAATGCCGTCAACGCATAGCAGGAATGAAAGATGTTCGACAACACCTCACTGGGGAACGCCCGAAGCAACTTCCACTACACTTGAGCTAACACCGCATATGACAATTTTTTGTGCCCGACCATTCAAAAAGTCTTAAATCCAACCCCGGATATTTTTATCTATGCCATTCTATCTATATATTTCTAGCTTTTCGAGTTGTTTCCTATGAGGAACTTTGTCGAAGGCTTTTTTCAATTCCAGAAAAATCTCGGTTCCTCCTTGTCTCCGTTTTCAAATATTGGTTTTACGCTGGATCCGATGCTAGATCCTTAAATATATAACCGGGTATTTCATCGGACCCGGAGGTTTTATTAGGCTTAATATTTTCACCAAACGTTCTATTCAATTATATGAGGTTGTGTTTTGGGTATCGGTTGACCGGCACGATTTGGTAAGCTATCGGAGGCATTTGGTGAGATATTGTTGAATACGCTTTCAAAGAAGGAATTAATAAGTTATCCTTTTCCAAACTGTTGGTTACTCTTTCGCCTTCATTCTTTTTGAGAGAATTAACAGTTGACTAATTTCCCTGAATGTCTCTAACGTAAAACCAAAATGCTTTCGGACGGTTAAGTGTGCACATGATTTCAGATCGTATTGGCATTGATAAGATGACAGTGTACACCATTATCGCTGAAAATTTGGTGATGCGAAAGATCTGCGCTAAAGTCACCCACCCAGACACCCAATACACCAAGCAACACCTACTACCAGGTAATCGACCACTTGACGAAAAAATGCATCGCGACGACTACCCAATCCTCTTACAATCCCGAATTGGAACCAGCAGACTATTTCCTATTCCCTAAAGTGAAATCCTCACTCAAAAGACACCACAGTGGGACCCTAAGTGGGAGTCAAAGAAGCTTACGCGCGTACCCTTGAGGATCTTCCGGAATCCGCCTACTAGGGAGCCTTAGAGTCGTGGAAAACTCACTGATAAAAGTTTTTCGGCGCTCAAGGGTTGTACTTCGAAGAATTTTGAGTCATAGTAGCAATATCTGAAATAAATCTATTTTTCCGAAACTTTTCCCAATAATTTTTAGAAAACCTTGTATTTCTAACCGCAAGCGACTTTTAACTACCGCTAACAAATATTTATTATGTAGCAAAATATGCGAAAAATGGCGATGCCAATTAAAAACTTAGAAATATATTGGCCAAATTTTCGTTAGAACAATTATTTAAATCGCCGAAAAAAGGTACTAGCACACACGATATATTTGCAACTAATACACCAGAGAATATAGTATTTAAAACGTGGGCATAACTGAGGGCATTTTCAATTAAAACTATAATTATTAGTAGATAAAAAAATAAGTTCGTGAAGACGATTATTGAATGGAGTAAAGTACATCTATTCAATAAAGAGAATGCTAATCACCTTCGAGAAAAGAAAGACTCGACTGAAAACATACATGTTCGAAGCTCACAGCGCCGACGTAGACGACTCTTGAAAAAAATGTGCAAGTATATATTACATGTAGCATGATAGAAGATTAATTGTAAAGAAATCGCAACGCGATAGCGTGGAAACACAATGGCACAACAGAGAGACCAGATCGGCATTGAGGACACTTAGAAAGATAGACTCAACTTTTAAAACTAATTAAAAAAGTAACGACGAAAATCTAATGAAGAAGTCAAGAGAGTCAACTCATTGAATATCGAGAAAAAAAACGAAAAAGATAATGTGCAAAGGCTTTCGTAATTTTAAAACCAAAATGTTAGGCGAATATTTAGAGAATAACACAAAATTATTTCGACTCATGTCAAGGGAATCGCTCAACTGTACATTCTTCAAAGGCAAAATGATTACAGACAGCGTAAAAAAGGTCAATATTCTAAATAAATTCGTCCAGAATGTCTACATAAAAATTTTGGTGCACAAAACAAGCCCCTTACACACATCAAGAGCTCATTAACGGCATGTTATTGTTCCAGGAAGGAATAGAAAAGCAGATACAAAATCCAAAAACAAAAAAGCGCCGGTTCCGAAAGAAATCCCTGATATACTCGTAATACCGAAGAAGCTTTCGGAATACATCATACAAAGTTTTAAAACCATTTTTCCAAGCCGATAGAAAAAGGTTCAATACCTCGTGACTGGAAGCTATCTCACGTAATCCATCTCTAAAAAAACGGCGATAGGGAGGACCCCAATAATTACAAACTGATTTCTTTAACATTTATAGACTGTAAAATCATAGAACGTATCATTGCTAGCAATTAATGGCCTTTCTCGACAGTAGGAACGTACTGTAACCAGCCATTTATTAGCTAACATATATTCAAGTGAACTGATATTTCTGCGTTTATGGTTGGTGCCTTAACGTCCCCGTCAGTCCCCGCCACAAGCCCTTGTGGAGACTTGCGGGATATTTTGTAGATGGAGATGTATAACATTGCTCGTCCTCATCCTCCGTCCGCATTGGTGCAGTCTGACAGAGACATGGGCAGGTTACGGTTAAGTCGTCTTGCCCCTCCAGTCTACACCTAACTTCTACGACGTATAATTACATCAATTCTTTCTAATTTACTCTGCCGAGCAGCTTGTCAAAATCCAATGCGCTTAAAAATACATTCTGGTATTATTCTACAATCCTTTCTACTAGTGATATCATTATTACGATGACATCACGCGTGTCCATTCCCTTTCTAAACCCAAATTGATCTCTCCTAAACGATCCTCTGCTCTTTTTCCATTGCTTTGTTTTTGAGCCAAAGTACTACCTCTGCTGTGTGTAAGATCAAACAAAAGAGTCCTACACATAGTATTCACGTGCCATTACTTTTTCCGTTTCCAAGGCAGTTATTTCCATAGCCACATTACGTCCATGCCCAAATCTTGACTCGAGTCCATCATCTTAAGTTTGATCAACGACCTCGTTACTCAACGACACGAGTAGGCTGGCTGTGGATTTTTTTTACCAATTTATCAGGTTAAGAATTTATTTTCCAAGTGCGATTTTAAGTTTGCTACAAGAAAATATCTTTTATGCCAAGTCCCGTCATTCTAGAACGGTAGTGCGCAGAAGGCTATACGATATTTTTACCCGTAACAAACGTAAACCAATTCAAGGAGCGTCACGGTAGCCGAAATTCCCCTTCTACATCAAAGTACATGGCATCATTTATGAAAGGCGCTTTATAACCGTCATTCCCAAAGTGTGCATCGTAGGTTTTTGAAGAGGCACATTTACTTCAGGCCACGAGTCGATAAATTATTAATGAAGAAATATTGATTGAAAAGGTAAACATTTAAAAAATCAATTTCAATCCACCATTGTATGCAAAAAGAATTCAAATTTCTATCACCGGATTTAAACTTCAACTATACTTCAAAGGATTAACTAAAGATGTTATGACATTTTACCTAGATTAAGTTTTTGAATCGGTGAATTGAGATTTTGTTAATTGACTTAATAATAGTAGGATTAATAATTTCTTATAATACTCTTGTAGTAATGTACTGTAATACTGTACTGTACAGTAATACTGTACTGTACAGTAATAATGTACTTGTACTGTAATAGGCTTGTACCTGAAGATGGTTCAATGAACTGAAACGCGTTGTGCGTCACAAATTAATCTGTGGAAAAGTGCAAATTTTTTCTCATAATCTTATAATACTACTTTTACAAATTTGTATATTCATATACATGTTCCTTTCTTACAGTTATTTCTCTGTTCGTTAATCGGTTAAATCTTTCTTGTGAGTTAGTAAATCAAGGAAATAATTTGGGTTTACTCCTGCGTCATTGTGCGTAAAACCAATGCTT
Source organism: Hetaerina titia (assembly GCA_037158775.1). NCBI lineage: Eukaryota > Metazoa > Arthropoda > Insecta > Odonata > Calopterygidae > Hetaerina > Hetaerina titia. The sequence continues at coordinate 23,133,692 of CM073774.1, forward strand.
CTCCGCCGTGGAATGAGATTTCGTCAGGAAAAGCGTATCTGAATTGATTTATGTGCGCTTGTTTCCCCAAAACGGTAAATTTTGGCTGGCAAATTAACATTGTTCCAAGGGCGAAGGGAAGTGTCAATCAAAAATAAAGGTTCGTGAACCCCCCTATGCTTATCAGATTTGCTCGAAGGAGGACCGCGAACGGGTTAAGTCACTCAGGAGAGCCTTCGGGGCACGGAGTCGCACAGTGTGAATGGATCGTGTGGGCGTAACAGGACACACTCTCTATGAATACTCTCATCGATGGAAAAATACAAATACGTCCGTATCCAAGTACCCATCCACTCATTCATGAAGCGACGCTCGTAAAAGACAAACAGTGGCAATGAGAGGATGTGACGCATTTTTTTCTTCCTCTCATTTCTCTCCACGCCACCCACCCACTCCCCTTCCCATCCTTGAACTAAATTTACCTTCGGTACGTCCGGTGGTGGTGAAAGCGCGTTGACATCGCAATGAATGGGGAAGAGGGAGGAGGAAGATACGGGGGGGAGGGGCATTGCGGGAAGCGCGTCGGAAGGGGAAAATAACACCGGAATGACAATTGCGAGAGAGTAAGCGAGGAGGGGGAGGAGGCCGGTCGCATAGGAGACCCACCGCACGCGCGCGATTATGTCGTCGCTTGTAATCCGTTTCGGAGGCGAGATAAGGGAGGGCCTTAAGGGAAGACCTCCCCCGAAGGGAGAAGGGAGGGGGTAGAGCGTCGATTAGCCGGGACGGATTCAAATCCTCGCACGGCGACCGTCGGCGATCAAGGCGCGCCCTCGACGCATTCGGAACGGCCGCAATTGAAGTCCCCTGTCGTCCGTCTCCGGGAGGATGGGGACGGGGGGGATGATTGAAATCGACTGTGCTTCCGGCATTAATTATTTAGCGACTCCGTGAGCTGCGTGCCTCGCAAGTTAACAGTTTGGCGTTCGACCCGCGTCGTTTTATTAGGCCCGGGCTATATATTAAGCCGGCGAGGAGAGAGGAGCATTTCGAATACTCTTCGCGTGGTCGAATTCTTCCCCGTGGCACTCACCGTGGGGCTTTCTTTCATCTGGTAATTGATTTAACCTTTGGTCAGAAATATTTCCCGACCGTAATGAGACAAGAAGAGATGACAATCGACCAAATATACGGCCCTCATTACATGGTTATCTTAAATTATATTCAATTAGCGTTTAATGTTAATGACTTAAATGCTCAAACTTGAGAAAAAACAATACTATTTCATATTTAATCAATTTATCATTAAAAACGATCCGGGATCCCATTAAACTTTGCATGAAAAATGGAAGCCTTTCGGAATACAATGTGACACTCATGAATTTACTTTTCAAATGCTGAGAAATTGATGACTCCTTTACCCGCGTGCTCTTCCCAAAACATTAACCATTACGGGTTCAATAAACATTTAATTCATCTTCAGCTAACTAACAGCAGCTCGCAACCTTTTGGCAAGACGCATATTCCGATTTTTAAGAATTTGGATTTTAATACTCACCAAACCCAAGATCGACGTTTTAGTTCGAATACTTATTTCTTTGAATTTAATTCACTCTTCAACTTTATTGCCTTTAGACTACTTCATAAAAAACGCAATAACGCAATAAAAAACGCAATAGGGACAATGAGTTAAAACACAGGAAGGTTGCGAGAGAAAAAAAAAGATATTAAAGAACTTTGAAAGGGCACATGAAATACCGAAAACTCGCGTGATTCGGCCGTAATGCGTAGATACTTACAGAATGTGAGCAAAACAAATAACGAACGATAGAATGTTGAATCTAGGTACCTCTTAAGATGTTGTAACTGAAGGTTGCGTCTAAGAACTAAACGATAATGCTGAGTTCATAAAATATAAAATAAGTTAGCAACTTTTCGGCTTCAAAGGGTTAGAGTACCAAGGTGCATTCACCGGGACCTTTTACAGTAGCAATGATCACGCACATTTAGGAGGAAATCATGCATTAAAAATGGTTGGTGTGGTATAAAGCAGTTTAAAAATACGTGACAAAGTTTGATAATGGATGACTCGGGGTTAAAAACGGAAAAGGTGAGTGACACATTAAATGAATTACCTAAATTTCCCAAAACATTAGTTTAAAAGTAAGATAACTGACAGACTTACTTATGGTTCCTAATTTCAATAACCACTTATGTATAGTCATATTTTGACCAACATGGAAATCACATCAAACAAGTATCATGTTGGATTATTTAAGACGAATCATGTAAACATATTTGGAATTTTCTACTCACCAATATCGAAACAAGGCGACGTTCAAAGGCTCCTCGAAATTATCCGCCAGGCGATAAATCTGAAACAATGAAATAAAAAAAATGATTGATAGTGAAGTAACTCTCATGACATCTAATCAAATTACTAAAATGAGTTTCAGCCCGAACTTCTCCATTTACAAGTATGTATGCAAATTCACCAGTTTTGATCACTCTAACTGGCACTTTATGCTCAAGAGTCGGATAACCAATTTAAATTAGACTTAAAAATGTATGTTGTTGGAGAAATTGAATTGAAATTCAGAAATATATTTTCTTGCCATATTTGTGAATTATTAATTCCAAGATAAAGGTATTCCTATTAAATAATGTCTAAACTGAATTTAAAAAATTAAAATTTGAAAGTATAATGCAATAATAATGTAATCCAACCACATCACGCGGCTGCGAGTCACTCGATGATAAAACATCTCGGCATGATTAAAAAAGAAAAATATGACTTCGTTCACCCAAAAGAAGTCAACGTGCAAAGTCATCACACTATCAGCGAATTTTGCAACAAATATGGGGGAAGTAGAAAAAAATGAACTATTCCTGGGCAGAAAAAGTGCGGAAAATGGATATTTTAACAGGGAAAAATGGAGAATAAAAGAGAATTGTCGATTAAAATGTTAGACACGAAATTTGAAACTTTCGCTAATATTTAGAAACGGGAATGTAACAATTAGTTAATACGTATAGCCGTTGAAATTGATGAAAAATTTGAGACAAAACAAAGCTGCAAAATAATCCTTAAATTATTTGCAACTCCTAGTTATTTCAGTACTTGTGTTAGCAAAACATAAAAAGTTGCAATTTTCATCGATTTAGTCACAATTAATCCCCCAGTTCCTAATCTAAATATATTTAGTCAACTTCTTACGAATTCTAATCCCATGATTTAAAATATTTAAAAAATTAATATTTAATGACAAATATAAATCTACTTTTCCAAGAACTGTTTTAATGGTATTCCTATAAAACACACTTTTTTCAGTTTTCTCGTCAATAGTTTTTTCAGTTCAGTTTCAATACTAAAGAAAAGAACATGGTGACTCATTTACACCATCAACAGTATTTCAATACTTAGATTAGTTCACTGCAGCCCTCCATGCCTTCCCAGTCGGTATTGATTCCCTCGCCCCCTTTTCTGTTTTACGTTCTTCTAAATGTGTCCTATGTGTCATCCTCACCAGATTTGCACTTATATTACGTTTCTAACTAGTCCACTTATCCAATTCAAGGTGTAACCAATCCATCTAGTTCTAAAATTTACTGTCTTTGGCGTAAATTTATGGAATTTACAACACATATTGAAATGAAATTATTGACTTTCCACTTCTAGGCACTTCATTTAGAACACGACTCAAGTATCGACGTAGAACGTCATCATCAGGTGATTGAACCTGATGACGACGTTCGACATTGAAACCTGGGCCGTGTTCTAAATAGTGTGTGGAATTAAAAAGTCAATAATTTCATTTCATTTCAACATCTAGTTCTCTTTGCCCCAGAGTTATCCATAAGGTCTTTTCCTCTTTTGATTTTCTATACTATATACTTCCTTGATCCACATTTTGTCTGCCCATTTAATAGTCAGCATTCTCTTCCAGGACTATGTTTCAAAGGCTTCACTGTCCACTTTTCTAATCCAAGGCGTCCATCCATCCAGATGTCTCTGATTCGTAGAGTGCCATGCTCTATACGAAAGTTTTAACGAACTGCTTTCTTGGGTTCAATCTTACGTTCTTTGAGCGTAGAAGGTGACTCTCTTCATGAATTCCTCCTTACCTTGAGCTATCCTTCCCTTCATGTCGGTGGAACGTCTTCTTGAGCGACACACTTTTGGCTACTTTTTCCTTCCTTTTTTATATGGTTGTTAACTTTATTCTTAATTGGGTAACAGATTATTCCTCGGTCGTAGTAGTTCCATTCCAAGCGCTTCTAGCATCTGAATACCTTGTTCCATTTGACGTCGTCGAAGTTCCACAAATGCCGCATATAATGGTATATGTAGGTTCATTATTTTTTTCCGCCGACGACCTGAGGTATTCCCTCTCTTGTTTCTTGCTTATTTCTGAATCCAAATTGGTTCTCCACGAGGCCATCTGATATTTTTCCATATACGTATCTTTAGCTTTTTCGAATTTGGATGCGTGCGAGATATTAGACTCGATACTCAATGTTCTTCTCATTTATCTGTCCTTGGTTTTTTCCTTGCTGCAATCATCACACTCTTCTTAAAGTCCTCGGGCATATCTCCAAGGTCATAGCTATCCTTGATTATTCCAAAGAGGATATTCTTTGCTTTAGCCCCGAGCGCCTGGATTATTTCTTCTTCTGTATGTTAACTTAGGTTAAGCTATACAATACTGAATAAATACCACAACAGCAATTTATGATAGTCACAGGTACGGGTTAAGTAAATGCACGAAAGCAAAAATCCAGATTTTTCCCGATTAAGGCAATGATCTTATTCGTGGTTTAATTATTTTCCCCATAAAATTACCGTGTGATTTCGATATTAATATTACATTAATATCAAAATATAATAAAATTAATTATTTATAAAATTAATTTTAATTTTAGGCGCCTCGACTACTGAGGTCACGTGGACATTACATCCATAATTCTAACTTAGAGTTTGTAATACACACTTCAATACGTAATATCCTAAAAGGACGATAAAATACGCCATATTTCTAATTTTAAACATCTATTTTATTGCTCAAGCCTACTTATCTACTCCGTTTCATTCATTTTTGATCATTTTAATTTTATGAGTCTTAAATTAACCTACTTATATACACTTTCCCGAGTTTTCGGTACGCTCAAACAAACCAGCCATGTTGCTAGAGTCAGTGACGTTACTTGTCTTATTATATTGGCAAGGAAGGACACCGGGGAGAAGGTTGAGGTAATATTTCTAGGAAAATAGGCAAAGATAACAGTTCAATCTGACCGCCTGAAGTGGTGAATTTTGCCTTTGCGAAAACTTTTAAATTCACCTGATAAAGTTTTCGTGGCATACCCGAAAGAAAAGAATATGGATGTCTTGGATGAAGGCAGAGCAACACGAGCGTCAGAAAACTGATATGTTAATTACTCCCAACCTACCAGAAGAGCCACGTCGTAGAAAATGGCCATCCAACCAGATACATCAGATAAACTCGCGAGCAATCACGAACATTTGGAACGCCCAATATAAAAGGACAGCCGAAAGATTGTGTCAGTTTTCACGGTCATAAAAAAGAGTAAATATGACTGTGAGTAAAAGCATTATTTACCATGAAGATAAAGAAGTGATAGTGAAAAACCGGAAAGTTGAACTCGTTAAAATCTCATACAACAGATAAAGGGAATAGTAAAAAGTCATATCGCGCTGAGCCAAACTTTTCCTTCGAATTTCTTCTTCTAATGAACAAAATGTAACGTTAAGGAAGAATAAAAATCGAAAGACGCAGGAATGAGAGCTTTTTTATTGAGGAGAAGTATGAAATAGCGTGCATTTCGGTTTTATTGGAATAATCCTCATGTAATTTTCATTCTTTCTAATTTTCTATACCCACCAATGACTAACCTTTTGTCTCAAAGATGATGAAGACGCAGAGAACCGGGAAATGTGTCCCTATTTGTTGCTTTTAGATCTTCACCAAGTTCAACAGAAACAGCAATGGTGGAAAGAGCTTAGAGATGGATAAATGAAGACTTAGTACCAATGACTCGAAAAATAAATTAATTGTTCGCCTAATTAAACCCATTAAAAAATAAAATAGTTATTATTTCGTAACACTGGCCCAATTTGGAGTGATGACAGCCATTAGTTCAAGAACGTACTTTTCATGAACGATAAACGAGACGGGCATTGGGATACGAACGCAGACATTTATGGATATGAGCTCTCGTATAGTAGGCTCCCTTACGAGTAAGCAGCAACGGTAAATTATTCCGAAAGATGCAAGCACAACAGCTGCTCTCTCAAAAGCTCTGGTCGTTAGCAAAAAAGCTAAACACCATGGCATGTAGAGGAAGAGCTGTTATTGTCATTTCCTGCGCAATCCAAGGGGTTACAGCACAAAACAACAACAGAGGTTAATTACACCAGCAGCGTTGTATCGCAAAACAGTATTGGATATTGTAGAAATTCACACATGAAGAAATGGAAATACTTTTAAGTTACATCCAGACAAAGAAATTGGGTTACAGACAATTCATTACGTTGATAGTTGATATGAGAATTATATAAATGAGTGTACGCTGTGTTAAAATATACCTAAGATATCAGACAGGCATACAAATTTTACATTACCATGCAACCTAACCCGTTCATTGATTACTGCTTCGAAATTCCGCTTTGAGGAGTGAGGTATTTTCTGAGGCATAATTCCACACTAAAGAATGTCGAAACTCACAACCAATGATAAGAGCTTATCTAAAGTGCGATGGCCCTGTCAGCTAATGACTGACAAGGGCATCGCAAAGGAAGGACATACGAAAATCTAGTATCAAATATGAGAAGAAATGTTGTGTTACTGTATCTTCCAAAATGTTCACGATTTTTCGACACCAAATTTTAATAAATTCGATAATATTTTGATGAAATGAAGCAACAACTACAGTAAATATCAACAGTACTGCATACATCCACCCCTGATGGATTTAGGATCACTCAAAAGCTACCTACAATGTTTTTAGCTCTTTGTGATGGAGTTTCGGCGATGCAGGCAAAACCGACATATATTTGCAAATGCCTATTACCTTGAAAACTCGGGGAAAGATATATACGATGAAATTGTAAGGAAATAATGGAACTAAATATATTATCGGGCGGCTGTGTTTATAAAAATTAAGTTTTTGTTTTTTCTTAATTCCTTGCATAAAAACATGATAAATGTTTAAATAATGATATCTATAAGATAATTTATAATAATAATTATTATTATTATGATAAAAGATAATCGCTCTTCACGATCGAGCGTAAAAAATATTTCGCAAATGGGCCTGAATCAGGTAAATTGGCAGGCGCTATTTATAGTCGGGTATACACGGATCTATCATTTTAGCGTATCGCTTAAATGGTGAAAAGTTACCTCAATCGTCAATCTATCTAATAATAAATGCCGAGGTGTCATTCATCGAGATATTAACTCTCTTCTTGAAGCAAAAAACTTCGCAGTCACCTTGACACAATGGCTTGTGGTGTTTCTAATTTATAAATTATTACATTTTGCCCATTTCTAAAAGAAGATGCCTCTACTCTAGTCATCTTTTCGGTTTATACCAAAACCCATCTTAAATTGAAATCGAACCCATTTAGTGATTATTCCAAATCTGGTAAGCCCCTAGAGCATATCCGGGAGTGTATGACTAGCTAAAACATTGTGAAATTGCGATTTCTAAGCGGGTACATAATTTTTCCAAGCTTTGAAAAACTTTGTGTTCACTTTGTACCGACGAACAATATTTCCGAGAAAGAAAATAGATTTCCTTCGTAAGTTGAAATAAATTATTATAATGACATAAACTAAACGACTAAATTCATTAACCTGCCCTCGTAGGAGTTAAACTTGGGAAGAGAAAATCATTAAGTCGTCTATGGTAAGACATAGTACGGAATGGAAGACGAAAACTTGCTGATAATTGAAAGAGCTCAACATAATGCATTTCCCAGAACAATAATAGAAAACTGAATAGAAACATGATAGCAAGATAATGGGCGAGGGACAAATGAAGAAAAAACTGGCCTTATAATTTTCAATAATTTTATGTAGCTCAAATTATTTCAATCTAGATGTTCCCTTGGAGTTTTTTGTATTCAAAAAGTAGCAACATTTTTCATACTCTCTAAACTTGAACCCATGATTTTGATAACATTTTTGATCATTTTTATATTTAAACGAATCCTATTCAAACGAAGAAGACCTAACAAGGAGCATAGGATTTCGCTTTACAAAAGAACGAATGGAAGGCTTTAGTCACATTTTCAGAGTAAAATACTACTAATGATTATAATTTCATCAAAAATATGGAATTTCCAAAATTAGCACCTATTTTTAAAATGATGAGGTAAAAAATAATTATGTTTCCACAATATATCGTAAGATAATCGTAAATCAATGTTCGCTATATTAACATAAAATTATTGTGTAAATACGAATAGAGTACACATAAAAATCAAAGGGATTTTTATGTGCACCCCTACTTTGATGAAGTCTCCTAAATAAATTTATTGATCCCACAGAAAATCGGTCGCCAACGACAATTTCCCCTTAATATCACTTAATGTATCGTTCCACTTGGCATAAAAAGGCGGAATCCATAATAAATCAGACTACGATTAAGTTCTCAGAACTTGATTTTTAATAGAAAGCAAATAAAAATATTCTTTATCTCGTACTTAATGATTGAATATGCAAGACTAGAGATAAAGTGAGGTTTTTCTAGACAGTGAAAGACAAAAATATCTTGGTCTTCGTCAAGGTTATATCGGGAAATCTCCCAAATATATAGCATTCACTAAAGGAACATTTTCATGAGTAAAATAAATATTTCTACGAGAATGTAAACATTTCAGATTAAATTTATGACAAATATAAACTATGAATTACAAATTTAGACCAGTAAACACTTTGATCACAATTATAGACTCATTGGTCTCCATGAGCAGGGGACATGAAAGGACCACGCGGGACAGACAAAATCTTACCTATGCATTAAAAATATTCATAATGGTCAAAAGAATGCTATATCAGTCGAATAAAAATTAAATTGAAACAAACATTTTATCCCTTAATCTCAGGCCTTGAAAAGATTTATGGCAAAGAACGTCGTCGTATTTTCAGGATTATAAACCCAAACGAGTCAGCAGCTGAAACGGCGATGCTCGATATTATGCAGCACCTTAATCGGCGTCACTTCTGTTCGAGACCCATGATTAGTTACTGTGGAGAATATTGGGAGTGAGATCAATGAGAGATGCCAGTGGAGAAATGAAGGGATGCCTATGTAACATCATCCTACGAGCGGAGCTACAAGTGAATGTCAAGCTTGCGGCCCGCAGGGATCTTGGAATGGGAGCGCGAGCTGTCCACGCCTGCAACGGATGAGCGTTGAAACAACCCAAAGGGAATGCATTTCATGAATTCTCCGCCAGGCTCGCGCTCACTCTTTCGGGCGTCTAGCTCACTAAGGCGCGAGAGCCGGTCAAGCATCTTAGCGATGCCTGCGCACCCAGCAAAGATAGAATAGCAAGCTTTGGCACATATTTCTTCCGATATATTTAACTCCATTCTTTTCCTCGTCAACATACACGAATGCCTTCACGTTTCTGAAGGAGACGCAGAAAAAGGTTTTTTGGTTTTGGATGAAATGCAGCCATTATCACTTCAACTCACTCTGTCTGGCTATCTTCAAATTCTCAAAACCAGCAAAGTTTCCAACTCTCAACTCAAGAGAAACTATGATGAACGAAAATTTATCCGAATTTCACAAATAAACTGAAAATTCCCGGTGTTTCGAGTTTAAAAGTAAGTTTCATGCGATGTTTGCATTAAGAAATTATAGTCTTGTCATTACGTTCAAATGAATCTGGTTCGTTTTGCTGGAATACATTTTTATGAGCATAAATAGATACAAATAATGGATGGAGTCGATAATATTAAGACTTTCCCAGCTACTTTTAACGTTTACGTATAATTATTTTCTAATGGCCATCAATTCCAACCTAAAGTTTATTCTGCATCGTTTCTTTTCGAAAAATGCATCTGGCACTCGACTTCGGTCATCTCTTCTGCTTTATTTTGAGAACCAATTGTTTCTCCAACTATAGCTATAAATAGACCCTCATCTCTTCCCCGTATTTTCTTTTCGGACGCTTCTCCTCATCTATTCCCATCACCGTCCTATGTTCGCCCAAACTTGACAATGCCGAGCACTCTGTTAGGCCATTTCTCATATCGAACTTTACGTACAAGTTATCTGGCACTTCTGCCTGATTCTCTTCTTCTAAGCTCCTCCGACTTAACTCGATTTGCACCGTAATGCAACCCCCCTCATATTCAACCCAACGGGATTAATGGGCTTTAGTGCCGAGGAGGAAACAAGTTTACTCCTCACGCTTCATTGGAGTAAAGAACTTTTTCGTCCGAAGACCGTTGAATTGTAGCAACGGTTGCGAATGAGAAACATAATGATCAATCACGGAGATGGCTGCGAACAACGAGAACATCAAACGCGTCCGATACGTTTTGTCATTCAGTTTTAACTATACATGCAAATAGCAACTAAGAGTAACGCAGCGATATAATGGTATCCCGGCTGCAAATGAACGAGCTCCGTAAGATTATCTGATGGGTAAGGCGTTAAGGAACATATTCAATATCATTTTTATTCCCTAATTGGACAAGTTGAAGCCTATTTTACGCACACAATATCGAATCGTGCCCTAAAAATGAACATGATGATACTAGATCGAAATTATTTAAAATTAGGATTGATTAAAGGCTGTGTGGCTGTTTAAAAAAATCAAGCACCAATAAATGAAATTAAATTTACCGCCTATAGTTAAACCTACCAAAGTCATGATCGCAATGAGATTTCCGAGATAAGCAGAATTGTAATCATGGATAAAATATAACAATGGACAATTTTGTGTAAAATGAAAACATTTAAAGGCGGAAAAAAGATCATAACAATAAAAAAATTCCTTTAAAAATATACCGACCATAAAAAAGGAGCACTTAAGTTCGGAGGTAGGCTGGAAGATATGTAATAATAAATTAATAATTACGAGATGGAATCAGATTACTTGACAGTTTTCAATATAAAATTTGCTTCCCAGATTTCCCGCTTCAAATGCAACTTGTACACGCAAGCAAAATAAAATGAGCATTTTCCGTCTTCACCGAGCAGGTTCCGCCAATCAGGACTTTCTTACGCACAGACCATCATTATACACGGTATGACCCACCTCCAGCATATACAGTTACCTTAAGCGATTTCTGTCTCTGACTGTATAAACTATTAAAGATACTTCGGCATACACACGTAACATATTTATCTGGATGGAGACAGCACAGAAATTATAAAAAGACGATGAAAGCGGAGCAAATTCCTGGTCTAAAACAGCTTTTTTTCCAGTCTGTCATAACGGAAGGAAAGGAGTTAAACTCAGTTTACACTTGAGTCATTGTCCGGGTTAATTTGGCCCAAGAAATTCGAGGATAAGTTTATTGACCGTTAGATACCAAAAACGGTGTAACCCAAATTCAACGAATGATGGATTCATATGGAGTAAAATGAGAATGACAGTGAGAAAAAAAATTAAAAATTGCGCACTCATGTTCCCGCCCTTCCCGAATAATCCACGCGTAGATGCACCAAAATTGAAGTCTTGTGGGAGTTTTTTCCAGGTGGGCAATTGAAAAACATCCTATACAAGACCATAAAAAAATGTTTAACTCGAGCTAGGGCCTTCAACGTCTCTCAGCTAAATAAAATTGATCTATAAAGCATTAAAATGCCTCTGACTACAATTACTAGAGTTCTATTCGAAAGCATGGACTTCTGTAATCTAGATTAACGCGGTTAATTGCTCATGAAATAGCATCGGTCACAACATTCCGTCTACCAGAGGAAGGTCCGTCATAACGGATGGATAATTATATTTGGGCTTTTATAACACAAACATCCTGCGGCACATGGCCTTGGGGGTGAGGAGGATGCAGAAGGCAGGGAATGAGGGAGAGCGTGGGAGAGGGGAGGGAGCGATACAACATCGGAACATTGGACGAATGGGGCAATTCTATTGCAGTCCAACTCGTGAGAAAGGCCAAGAGGAGGGAGGTCACGAAGAAGTGCCCATCTCCCTTCCCTGACCTATCCACCCAACCTCCTCACAGGTAAATGGACGTGGATGACGAAGACTAAACCGTACACGGGGAAGACCGCACCTAAGAAGTTGAGGAAACGGTAGACAATAAAGTCCTACAACATAGACGTGCTCACGTTTTTCCTTGGGAATAGAAAAATATTGGTACAACTCTTACAAAGGGCGATGAAAAGGTTCGGTGGGGAACGCAGGAGGGTATTAGCTCTTAGATGACAAAAATTTTGCATGGGTTGGAATTCGAACCAAGAACTATCTGTTTTACGGAAAAACCTTCAAACAACAAAATCAGCATAGAAATATATATATATATTATTTCACACATAGAAATAGATAAAAGGAAAGGGGATAGGAAAACACATAAAAGACGAACACAGGAAAGGTGGGGAAGGCGGATTTGAGCAGATCACAAACGTAAAAATATTTCCTTGTCCGGGATTTGGTTTGTGTGTGTATGTATGTATGTATATATATTGCTCAGTTCTGTCCTTTTCCTTGAAAAAGGTGGCTTGGACCACCGAAACTTCGATACCGAGTGAGTTTCTCTTTTTTTGTGTGTTTCTGTGCTTTTGTCTTTGTCCCCTATGCTAACTTCATATAAATACATATATAATATATATACAGTATATATATATCATATGTATTAATATATATATATATATTATATATACATATTAATATATACATAATTTATATATACACGCATGCTTATTCAGGAGAGCCTTCGCTTCATTCCACTGAAGAAGATACACGTAGTTTAGCCGCCGAAAATTTTAATCAACCCTCGTGTCAGTTTCTTTTTTGGATTTCTAAGTTTCTTTACCTATTTCAGGTCAGAGTCTGACCTGAGGAAGGCCTACGGAAAAGAACGAAAGTTAAAACTAAAATTTAAAATCTTAAATAAGAGTGCCCTTTCACACGATTTCTGTACATATTTTCTATGTCTATTTTTGTATTCTGTTGTGTGAGAAAGTGTTTTACAGGTATGTCATACACGATGGAAAAAAACATATACATAAAAATATATAGTCCATATAAGTATCCGACGTATTTGAATCCATCAAATTTGAACACTAATGTAATTAAAAAGCATGCAGTCTCGCACTGACTAGCAGTACGCAGCATAGAAGCATAACGAGCGCACTTGCGGCCTTTGAGGAGGATTGGCAAAAGGTCTGGGAGTAAGAGGGAGAGTTAGGAAGGGGGAGAGTCACGCATAGTGGAAAGGGTAAAGAGAAATTAAGGACCGGAAGGGTGGGGAAGGTTGGGGCGATGGAAGTGGAGGGGCGAGACACAAAGAAAAAGGGGGGAAGGCGAAAGAAAGAGAAAACGCAGGATGAAAAGGTGTGGAAAGACTGCAACGTTTCCTCAGCTGCGAAGCGTTTAAAATTGAGCTCCCAACGACCTGGGCGTGATCGGAACCAAGCATTCACCCCTCGGGCCGAATAAAGGACTCCTCAGCCCCGCCACCATTGACCTAGGTTAGGGACCGCACCAAAGGACACCGATTTGAGCAAGTGCTTAGCGCGTACTTACGAGGAGGAGACCTAGATCAGCAAAGCTCTCCCCGTAGTTGCAATTTTCAACTACTTGAAAACTAGCGATTTGGATACCAGAATAAATAATTACCTAATTAACGATACATTCAAAAGTAATTAGGATACATTCTTAAGTCCTCAAGAGAAGCGTCAAGTTAACCTATTGTGTAGAGTACTCTGTACTTAACCCGGAGATCCCACGTTCAAATCCGGGTAGGCCCTCTGGTAGTCCTTAGTGAACCACTTCTAATATTTTTTGTACTTGATCGAGGAAATCTTGGAAGCATTCATTTCCATGTTAATTCATCAAGTATAAATTAGTATTAAATAATTATTTTTCTTTGGAATAATAGAATTTTTAATGTCCTAAATTTTAATTATCATATGACAGTATTACAATATGCTCTCATCAATTTATATTCTTTATAGCCTTCACCGAGCCAGATTAAGCGGCCTGCTTAAGGGGCCTCATCATGGCTGAGGGTTAAATATGGAGCACCACCAACATCGCCGAATCCCTCATACGGGTAGTCTTTATTGGGGAAAAATGTGCAGGAGTCCCAAGATTAAACAATTCATTAAAATTGCACAACCTATTTCGCCAACTTTGGTATCTTCAGGTAAACGCAGACTATTTATTCATAGGCCGGTGTGGAATCGGGCTCAAAATCGACTGTAGAATAGTATGAGAATTTCCAATAGTTTCGCATTTTAATTTAGGCACTACATTCTATCTCTTTTGATTCAGACACAGAAGGGTTACTCGAAGTTGAACATGATAAACTCTTTTCCTTGCCTGAGTCAATCCCCGAGACGGCCACTCCGCTATCACGCATTTAAATACTTCCCATGAATTATTTTAATCTAGCGATTAATTTCTCCGGTACTGGAAGTCTAAATTCCCAACCATTCTTATGAGCGAACATAACTTGAAACTCTCAGTAAGAATAACTCTACAATTCTGACAATAGCCTGTCGGTTTCTTTTTTATTCAGGCCAAAACGTGGTTCATTACTAAAGCAATAAGGTGTGTTTCCATCGAGTAATGCAACGGTCGCTCAAATGTAGCAATTAAAATTTAAGACTGCATTGCAATGAATATTCAAATCCTAACAACTTCCGTCTGCTCACCTTTCATGCAGACAGAGTAGGAATTATTCGAAAATTCCAACATCTGCAGGCCCAAGGTTTCCCGTAGAGGGAACATTGAAGTTTGAAAAAAAGTGTCGTAATGGCTAGAAAAGGAGAAAAAAATGATATAATTCTGAGAAAACTGGAATGAACTGGAATAATCTAGCTAAAAGAATTTCATTGAGGCTATTGTTGCTGACCTTACATGTGTTTAACTCGTCGTGTCAAGCTCCGCTTATATTCCATAAAAACCTATACTCAGGTTGTATTCTCTACGTGAAACAAAGTAAAAAAAATCAGCAGAACTTTCAAACGGAAAAAATATTTCTATCATAGAATATTCTTCGCTGAATTAGACCCGTTGAAAGTTCAAATTAGTACAACTGAAGACCCAGTACTTAAACCTAATACGCATTTGAATTTTCAGCGAGCGAGAGTTGTAATTTTTGGATAAGGACTTCAAAATGTTTCTTCATGCATCTTCCGTATGTTATTCCTTGTCGCTTAAATAAATCTTAATTATTGTTGAACTAATAAATACTATTGTTCCTGTTAAGAGATTATTTTTTGGGAAATTTGCCATTGATTTCTTGCCCCAATAATGCTATTTACTGCAATATTGACTTAACGTCGACCTTTATCAGTGAACCACGATAAAACCACTCAATTGAGGTGAAACAATTCAAACCTAAGGATGAAAGACCGTAATTTGCTCTAGATCCGATAGATTTCATTTTGGTATGACTTCATCGTCGTCACAGAATTAATTTCATTGACAGTATCCGAAGGTTTCTCAAGTAAAATCTGACCCAATAGCTCGCAATAATATGCCAATAAAGAGATTACTTAGCGATATGTGGATTAAGGTGAAATTTGCTCGGTGGTGCTAGCAAGAAATATTAATGCATTCAGACAGTATTTGTAGAAGGTCTAACGCAATCAATAAATATATTCTACTGTTTCAGCCTTCACTTAGTGGAAGTATTTAATATACTTACTAAAAAGACTTTGCACTTTTCCACAGATTTTTATAATAAGGTATAACCCGCTTCAACGACTTGAGGCATCATCAGGTAAAAATAACTCTGTGGAAATCATAAAAAATAAAAATCTATGGGAAAGTACAAACTCTTTTTAGTATGGCAATCAATAAAGCTATTTTCTGATAATTTTTCAGCAATCGGAAAGGTAAACTGTCGTTATTTGATGAGCATATTTGACATTCTCATCGATAAGAGCAAAGAAATTCCGTCACCAAATCTCGGAAAAATACATTATTTACCGGCGTTGATTGACAGCAGTCCGCGAGGGGAAATAACTCGAAATAACTGCCTTAAATGAGCCAAAGGGCAATTAAAATCTCATCACAATTTGGATATTTCAGACAAACGCATATCGCGCAAAAGGTAGCAAATATCGCTCATGTGGGAGTGCGTCTAACGGCAGCGGCAAAATCAGTCGAAGCGGATGGCAACAAAATAAAGTGAGCAGTCTCACACACGCACTGCACTAGTACTTACGAACGTAAAACCTAACCCCCGTTCGCCTGCGTGAGAGGTACTGGTAAGTGGCGTTTACTTTGCCAAGCAAAACACACCACTTTCCAACATGACACCGCTTTTGCTACACATCCAACTGTTCTTCATCACCTTCTGGGCAGGAAAATCAACTTAGACATGAACGGTAGAAATTGAGATATAGAATGAAAGAAAAATGTGTCGTAAAAGTTACACAAACGAAAACTATTTTTCACATCTAATATTATTTGTCTCCACATTGGCTAAGTTGAATGGAAAAAAAACCCAGTCAATCGTCTCCTTTTATAATGGAAATGGTATATATTAATATTTCTTGATAAATGAATCCCTCGAAATACTCAAGCGCCGACAATGAAACTGAAAATGTGTATAAATAAGTGAAAATACATTTTGGTATGCAACCAATCACATCTAAATGGAATTTACGCTGCAAGTGATACTATTATTTTGTCACTGACAGGAAGATTACACCGTTCTTTTTTTGGCACAAATTATAATTGATATTAGCAAATATGGAAATACATAATTCAAATAGGGTAGAAGTACATAAATAGGTGAAAAACGTTTTTGGATTTTATTAGATTTATATGAATTTATCCTTAAAACACCATAAATCAAATCAATGGTCTGGAGAATAACTTCGCGGAATGAAACCATAATAAAAAAGGACACATTTTCTAGTTCATTTCAAAGTAATGCAGTGAAGATATTTTATAGATACTGAGGTTCAGTTTAATTACGCAGAATTTGAATTGCAATTGCACAAATGCAGAATAAAAACAAAATAAGCCTTAAAAGAATTGGTGAGATCACAACGAAACTATCACGCATTTTTTCGTCTTGATTTGACACGGTTCCTTGGTGGAGGACATCGGAAATAAATGTCGGCATTATAAAATACTCACACAATGACAAACTAATTCAAATGTACTTGCGTTCGCGTATTTATCATTTACCACACGTTTCCCATCTGACAGGCTATGCCCTCACTGAAACAGTCCCTTCTTGAGTGCCGTCGCTAAGCATGCATCTGCCAAAGAACATGGAGCACCGTGCACCTGCATTTCTTAGGGGTACTTTGAACTCGAAGCAAATGAGAAATCGTGCCTGAGCAGAGTCTAACGCATTGGACGTTTTGCTGTCGCGATCTACTCCTTTTAATGCCCTTCACGGCCGTTAGACAGAACAACTCAATCTAACTCTCTCTCCCCACTACCTCCCCCATAGATTCCATTTCTTTCCTCGGAACCCACCCCCTCTTTTATGCACCCAAAGGATACTCGGCTCCCTAGGCACCCAAACCTCCTCGCCCCCCGTCTCCCGTCGCCCCTCCCGCCCACCTCCTCAGACCATCACCTCCGCCAAAGAGGACCCCGTGCCTCGCCCCCGCCCTCTCTCCTATCCGATCTATTTCCGTCGGCCGTCCTCCACCGCGAGACCCAGCGGGCAGACGGGTAAGGTGCGGCCGGCGAACGCAGACGCACGAAAGAAGGAGAATGTTGTACCGGCCCCCTTCAGTTTCTTACCACCCCCCCCCATTCAGTCTCCCCCCCGACACCACACCTTTACTTACTCTTTTACTTATCTCTCCGCTCCTTATTTACTTCCAGTCTCAAAACTGTAAACACCCAAAATACTGCCCTGAAGCCTACGAGAAGAATTACTAATAAGGGATTTACTTAAATGACCAAAATCATTTTTTGTTGGTTGGCTACCCACAAAAAATAGATTTATTTCCACCTGAATGTAAAAACCTTGTATTGGATGCTGGGTCGCAGTAGTAAGTACACTATACACTTACAATGCAGCTCAAGGTAACGGACCGGACCGCATACCAGGGTGACCGACTCCGGGTGACGCCTCGGAGGACCCTCAGCTTCAACCAAGCTGAGTTATTTTTCGGGTACCAGATCTTCCTAGAAAACCACGTGCGGCACAAGAAAAGAAACTCGTTCCCGAGCCTCATGTGTTCATTTCACAAGTCGTAGAGGGTTTAGTATTAAGAGAGCTATAATCGCCATAGTCAAACGATGACTGTAGTTTTATATAAGATGCCTTTATCACTGTAAGTGAAGTATAAACTTCAAGGACTTGTTAAGAAAGTTTTAAATGGGACTGCGAATGTAACAAAGGAACTAATTCGATCCTTAGAGGTTTACTGATAACAGAGCTTTCTTGGGCAGGGCTGTAATGACTTAAGAACGCTTTAAAAATCAACACGAAATTCAAGAACTTTGTGGGAAAAGAAAGGAACGAGTAATGAGGATCCAATATGGAGAAGAATTGCGATTGTGACTTAATTCAACAGTGGGAAGGATGTTTATAACTGGGCCCTGAGTGCATAATTGATAATTACAACGTCATTGAAAAGAAAGTTAGATGGCTCAGAATCATGAGCTGAAACGAAGGAATATCATTAGAAATTTTCTAGATGCAGGATTGACATGATCGGAGAAAGTGAGCTGAATTGAAAGTTAAGGAAATGCAGTGGTGTACCATATGTAGTTGACCAAGGTTTAAATGGAAGAAGGGACCTCATGGTCTCAATTGCGCCCGAACAAAGACGTATATCAATCTATCTATGGTGGGGAAGGAGGGAGTGCCGCCGTCATGATCGGAGGCTTCGTGTAGTGAGGCTGGGGGTCTCCCGATCAGTAAGTTTATTCGCCGCCGGTGCGCCAGCTGAATCTTTCTTTTATGATTTGGCTTTTTTTTTCTTTGCTAGGTTATAAATTTTTATTCTTCAAAAGTCTCTCGTTTTACGGATAATTTCGAGTTCCGATTTAGTTTTCAAGGTGAAGAAAAAATTTCATACGAAATCATTGGCGATATAATATCAGAGTAGACACAATTTCATAGATTTTTTTCAACGCATGCCTCCGAGATTTTCAGCCGTCTCTCGTCTGGGTCCTCCACTCTTTTCGCCCATGAAACGAGGTGCGACGGTGCCCCCTTATTCGACGCACCACATGAACAGTAGCGCATTCTTGAGAGCAGAGAGGAAGGTCAAGTTTCGGCAAGACAATGAGAGGAAGACCGAAGGACTTCAGAACTAATAAGAAAGACAGGAGGAAGTAGTACTACGACGAACTAAAGAAATTAGCATGAAATAGGAGGGATTAGAGTGATGCAGTTGCAAATCTTCGGATATAAAAATAATGAATCTGTATTACATGGCAGGTGATTTCGCTAAATTAATGAAGACAGTGAATATTCATCACAATTTATGTACGAACTGTGGGAATTACGCGAAAATTTCTAGCATGATGGCCGCGGAGAACGAATTTAAAAGCGTACCAGGTGTATTCCCCATCGATGCGTGGACTAAGGGTAAAAAACCAAGCACCGCACTCGGTCTGAGGCGTCGGATATTCCGTGAGGATTAATTAATTAAAGATATCCCATGCCCTTTAAAATGGTGCGAGTCACAAAAAAATAGGAAATAATCGAGACGCCCTGGAAAGGGAAATTAAGTAGGTTATGGTGTTCAATGGCGATGTTTTTCGCTTTAGGGAGCACATCATTCTTGGGCGGACACAATGCAACGTCAAGGGTTTCGGGCTCGCTGTCACGGTTCAGACGGACTCGTAAATTGCTTTGTTGTTCGTGGGGTCCACTTGCCAAGTTGGAGGAAAAAAGAAGGGTGGAGAGCATAGGGGTGGAGGGAGAGGGTGGGGGGTGTGAGGAGAGGGTCACCCCATGAATATCCCCTCAGCACTGGGTCGCGCAGTCCTTGAAGAATCAGACCCACTCCCCCGCACTCCGACTCTCCCCTTCTTCAACCTCAATCCTTCGTTCCCAACCCTTTTACCGACATCTAATTGCCCTCTCGCACTCCTCCCCCCCTCACTTCCCCCCCTCCCTCCACCGCCACTTTTCCCGACAAGGCGCAACAAAAGGACAGCGATTATGATAACGGAAATGCATTTTACGGCAAAAGATGCCTTCGAGCCGCCGGGACCACGCGGACACACGCGACCTTGGGCAATGGAAAATTAAATGCGCAAGAGCGCTGAGAAACTTTCAGGTTTGAGAAATGTCACATGCGTCTCTGACCGCTCCGTGAATATATATATATTTTTTTTAATTTTTCTTGCGGGTGGTGCGAGTTGCATTTCCACGGACGCGAGCGTGGGTCGAGCGGGAAATCACTGTTGCAAAACGACGTTCCACCTTTCCTAATAGAGTCCAATTATGGTCTTGGGGCCAAATGCGCGTGACATTCGCTCTGGAAACATTGCAAAAAATGTGCCCTGCGATCCGAGAGAAGTGTAATTCGGACAATAACCGGAAAAGAGTTAGCTTGGGGATTCTTCCAATTTTAATTATCTTCAAAGCCTATTAATTTGATCATGAACCTCCGACCCATGATATAGCATCATAAATAGTCCAACGGCATTCGCAGTTTCTGACAGCAAACTTTTTCATTCATATCCACTGACTGGAGTCGCGAATAACATAGGATCATAGGCAAATAAGGGGTGAATCACGGAACAAATATTAAAAGAAAATTAGGAATTATTAAGGAAAAGAAATAAAGACATTAAAGAAATCGGTATATGCGGCCCAAATGGGAGGCCTAACGTGACCAACCATCGGAGAGAGAACAAATGATGATGAAGTATTTGACTGTGAGTAATATGATCAATTTAGAAGAAGTAACGTCCTTTCCTCTATTTTTTTCATGGAGAATTAACTCGATTTTTTCCTTCCATTTAGGTAAGTGAGGGAATAGAAAAGTGCATATATTTTCCTCCGATCAAGATTCATCCTCCCTAAAATGGGCATTTAAATGGTTCGTGAATGCACATACGGTTTGTAGAGCCAACCTTTCCCCTATTACTTCCTACTTGTCATAAGACCTGACAAAGTCGTCAGGATTGCCAAATTGTGTATCAAAACTGTTTTAAAAAACCGTTTCTCAGTTTCCAGAATTAAAGTCGAACTTACCTCTTCTTTCGGTTCGCATCAGGAGGAAACGATAAAGACAAGAAGGAAACTCTTGGGAAATAAATTAAAACAGTCGTACTAGAATCGTTGCCTATTTACCCAGAATGCAACCATGTGGGATATTGACGCTCGCGATCGGTGATGGTAAGCAGATTGCCGACATTTACTCATCAACAAACAAGACACAGAAATATTTATGATGGCTTACTTTGAGATTTCCTGCCATTTCATTATGGCAAAAAATAGTAAATGTTTTGCATATTTGCAAACAATAAATGAAAAAATTAATTTTTGAAGGGAGAGAAACTCAAATTTTTAAATTTCGACAACATTCATATTTTTTTCAAATCAATCCTTAGGTAATCCTAACGTGAAAAAAAAACAGATTTCCCTGGAAAATAATACTGGGGAGAGTTGACCAAATTTTATATTGCTTCAAAATAGCACCCGTCATTTTCATGTCATTTGGGCTCGTAACGAATAGGTTTTTTTATAACTTCTGGATAAAATGTAATAATATTAAATTCAATTACCACTGGGAGAATTTGAAAATTCATTATTTCGACTGCATTCTAAAGCAACTCATTCAATATCAAATCGAGAAAAATTTACGCACATAATGAGTCGAAAATTCTTGAAACATGAGTCATACCAAATAGACCCTATAATTCAAGCAGCTGAAAATTTCCTCTTTACCTTTAGCTCACCCTAAAAGTATTAAATCTGGCTCTTGATTAGCGAATCAGAATTTTCAAATGCCACTGGGAAAGTGTTCCAACTACTATTGAAATGGCAATGGTTTCCAACGCTTCAAAAAAAGGCTATCGAGCCAGCACTAAGCCAAATAAGACTCAAAATTATTTGCTCGCGAATTTAGAAAATGGTCATAGATCGAAACATTGGCGTACAAAACGAAGTACCCCTGGCTTTCTAAATCACAAAACCAGGTCCTTGATTGGTCTTGTACCACTAATATGATAATTTTAGTCAGTAGTGCTGAGACTATAAACTTGGGAGCTACTTTTCATTTTTACATTGCGTGAAGATTTACCATCCAACCTTTGGTGTCGACATGGGAGTAATGGCTACGTATGGAAACTTTTTCTATAAAGAGACGTGCTTAGCCTTCGGATAATTATCCAAAACAATCGACAACTTGTCTACCCCAACTATCAAATAAATTCTTCAAATTCTTAATGCACCATGTTACATCACCAACAAGTTTCAATTTAGCATTGATTTTTTTTATAAATTCGACGATAAACGGTGACGTGCATCAATATTATTGTTAAAAATTAACTCCTATTTCAAATTCAATTTCGTGTACATTCATCTTGAAGTTTGAATAAAAACTTTTCATTTCAAGAAAATAATTCATCTTGGTAAAATCCATTTCAGTTGAAATAAGAAATTTTCATTTGAACGCCTACTTTTCCAAAATAAATATTTTAAGTGGAATCCACAAAGCTTTTATTTTATCTTTAACAGTACTTCTGTTTGTAATTTGGCTAGTTCTCCTAGTATTTCTAAATCAATGCCACCGTTAATCTTAGTATGGCACCATATTTAACGCTCTTGAGTGACTCCGTAGACAGCCGTTAAAGGTGGAAACAAATAATTTCAAAAGGAAACAGTTTGAACGTCATTAAATTTGATGGATATGACTTCCCAGCTAATAATGAAGGGGTGCCCGTAAAATTTCCCACACGGATACCGTTGCTTACTTGTTCT
The DNA here is from genome assembly GCA_037158775.1 of Hetaerina titia. NCBI lineage: Eukaryota > Metazoa > Arthropoda > Insecta > Odonata > Calopterygidae > Hetaerina > Hetaerina titia. The sequence goes on from CM073774.1 coordinate 23,156,779, forward strand.
GCCGATATTAAATCGGTCGCACACTGACACTGCCATCGTCCTATCCGCAACTCCTCCGCACCCATTCCCTTACACGGGCAGAGCAGAGAGCTTTGGCGCGCGCACTCCGCCGCCGACACCCACCCACGAAAGAGGGCGAGGACTCTGCTCTGCCGCCGACTCTCTGGCGAGATTCTTAAGTCCCCTGAACTCCCAACCGGCGCCTCCTCTCACCCTATTTCCCCCCGCAGTCCCCTGCGGCAACGACCGTCTCGGCGATGCAATCGAAGACCCCAAGAGGGGCGGGGCCGACGCACGGGGTGCAAGGCCGAGACGGAGGGAAATGGGGAAGACAGCGTGTGTGTGTGAGAGAGAATGGAAGAGGGGAGAAGGAAGCGAAAAATGAAGGAGATAGCGGGCAATCCCAAATTTGCGGGCAGTCAAGACGGGGTGCGGCGTTCTCCAATGAAAGTTGCCGGTGTCTATTTCTGGTTCCTCCGGCGAGCCAGAAGCGATTCCGGAAACAAATCTAGGCGAGGGCGAAGGAGTAGGGGGTCGATGGTTGGATGGAGAGGGAGTGTGGAAGGAAGGCGGGGGAGGACGAACCGAAGGGGTCGGCGGAAGGGTTGGGGCGCGAGGGTGGTCAAGGGGAGCGACGAGGGTGGGGCGTGAAAACCGACCAACAGGTAGAATGAACGAGAACAGGGAATAATGATGGAATTTCCCGAGTGCAACATCATTCAAGTTCTTGCATGCACGTCTAGACCAGTGTACAAGAGACAAGGGGTGAATGGTGAAATTGGAAACAGCCATAACTTTATTTACAATTGCGTAAAACTATGTACCTTTATGAAGAAGATGAAGTGAAGACTATTGTGACATTTGGCAATCATTTAGGAACTTTTAATAACAGACAAGGCATCTTTAGTCCATCCAGTAAGCAGTGAAACAAGAATATAACCAATTAAATGGATAAAATTCATTTGGAATCCCTTAATACTAGTCTAACTTTAAATTTAATTGTGAAACTATTCCACTATTCCAGTTATCCCTGATACAATTATCCTTTGGTGCATTTTTAACGTGCCGCTAGTACTTGGAGGATCTCATATTATGAACAACGGTTGATCGCGAATAAGCTGTTATCAAGAGAGAGTATGCAGACATCTAAAGCCCAAATGGTTATGCACCATGGCTTCTTTCAATAAATTGTAAGTTTTCTTCCAATAAATAAAGAAGACACTGTCCTAAGAATCAGCGAACTTCGGAGAACATATAACAGTAGACAGAAAATATAACAGTAGATACTTTTTTTCCACAGGAGAGACCGTACATAGGAGGGATCAAGGAGACCGAGAACATATCCAGAAATACTACGTCACAATACTCGGAAAGAAAGGTTTGAAAAACACTAATGGCAAGTATCCATATTAATGAGATTAAATGGATTTGATGACGATAGAAGGAGGAATATACCATTTTCCAAAAATATTCCAAAGAAATACATTTCACGTACAATAGAAGTAAACTCAAAATGTAACTAATTCGGGAGAAAAAAATTTAACCAAGCCTTCCGCTAGTATTTTCAATGCATCCGCTAATATGTGTACTCTTATTGGATCAGACCTTTCGACAAAATGACAGGATTCGTCAAAATACATTCTACCGCACCCACAAGAGAGAAATATCTTGAACTTTTTAGTGAAAATTCGAAGACCATCAGTAAAACTCCAAGTAACAATATAATTCGACGGAACCATTGCTTTAAGTAATTTAAAATTTGAACCGGGAATTCCCATTCACGAGCAAGTCAAGCCAGGAGACTTCAGTCCTAGGTTCTGAACGGACAGGCATCAATTCAGAGGAAATGTATTTCCCGTCCTCAAACCGCTATATGCATCTTTCAGTTTGACATTCTTCATGATTGTATCCTCGTTGACTTCAATTGCGGCGGAGGGGAGGGAAAATTTAAGACGTTGACTCCCATGATTAAGCTCCCCTATCCAAACCATTGATCATGAGTTGGCACTTGAAATATACACTTTTGAATGGGGGTTTATCAAAGAAATAGAGGTCGTCACATCAGTACGCTGAGATTTACGATCACACTTTTTATACACCACCGTGGTAATCAACGCAAGAAATGCATTCAAGTTAAGTCTGATTTTTTCCATGCCTCCAGGAGAAGGGAAACTAGAACGCCACGGAGGCACAAAAATAACTCGAGCTGCCCCAGTTCGCAGAATCATTTATGTAATTTGGGCTCGAAAAGTAAAAATTACGAAACGTAGAAAGATATAAGAAAAAACTATACGAACATAGATGGCCATAGCAATCAAAGGGAAATGAAAGAAATGTACACACTTTCTGCGAGGTACGCGCGATAAGAAATCAGGTGATGGAATGCGATCTTAATTCTCCTCATTAGTGAAGCACAAAAGAAATATATCTGAATACACGTGAAAAAGAGTTTGGGAAATACGAAAGCACTATCTTTAACGACGAAAAGTCTTCAATGAATCATTCCACCAGACCCGTTCTAATCAGCTGCCTGCGTGCGAAATTAACCGAGTAGCTTTCATATGACGCGAACGATCACTCATTTTTTTCGGTGATCTTTTGAAATGAAAGGCATATAAGCCTGTTTTTCGTCACACGTTACACATATTGCCGACCACGTATTTTCAAGGAGATAGGAATATGCAATTTTACTCCCCAACTATTCTCGAAGTAATCAAGAGTAGCATTTTGCGTACTGCCCACCTCATAAATCATTGCAGCGGCAGAGAGAGAGAGAGAAGGTAATCCGAAGAGAGGTTTCACAGACTTGTAAGTGATGAAATAACAAACCTTAAGATAAACAAACCACATCACTTGTACCGCAGAAGAGCATATGGAAGGGCTTAGGATACAGGAGAACAAACGGAAGGGCATAGGTATATCCAAGTAATTGGAAGCGAGAAGTGATGGGAGACTAATCATTCAGGAAGGTAGAGTGAGAGACCTTGGAAGAAGCAATTAGAACATAAAAGGACAGCCAGTCTTAAGATCAGAAACCTTGGTTTGGTCTGGGCCTACCTATTACGGAGGTTGGGAGCAAGGATACTGTCTATGACCACGGCCAAAGTATTGCATATATTATTATTAGTAGTAGTAGTAGTAGCAGCAGCATATAGATGTTATGGCAGGTTTTGTATAGACAAAGCCTATAATAATTATTTCTTTTCAAACATTCCTTCCAACCTGATTTAGAAAAATTTTCTAATATGTAAGCACAAAATTATTATCACCAATCATTCACTTAAAAGGGATAAAAATTAATAATCTTGAAAGTCGTATTGGACTAACACTTATTTTTGGATTTGTTTCCAAGAAATATATCACTTTTTAAAATCGATTATTTTACGTAACGATAGATGGAACCTATCACTAAAGGGATCATTTGTTTTAAAGAGCATGGTTAGCTATTTAAGTCGCCGAAAGAGATGCTTGTTCCAATGTCGCTGTGTTGCTCTTGATACTTAATATAAATACGTGCGTCCGTGCTTCGCAAATGAAGTAGAAATTAAATTAGTTGCAAGTAATATTGGTTTCAGTAATTTCGCAACACACCGCCCACATTTTGAAGAAGCTCTCTTAATCCAAACAATCTTCCACAGACTGGCTGGACAGAAAGAATTTTGCGGATGTTTAACGAGCATTGACTCCCTCGCTTTCTACGCAATATGCGTATGAGACATGTCTAAGCACTATCGTTTATGAGAATATATTTATGCCAAGTATATCGCACGTAACTTGGATCCAAATTAACAACTATTAAGATCATATGTCGACGAGTAGCCAGGATTGCTGAATTAAGTTGAACTGTAGAAGGCTGATGTTTTGAATTAAATGGGTGAAACTTATAGAAGACGAGGAAAAATTTATTTCGGCCCGGACGAGAAAGGACAAAGATTTTAGCCTCGCCCGGCTGGGGTGGGGCAAGCTATGAACTCTGGGCTGAGGACAGTCCACGTATTCTTTCATAATTCAACAAAGAACTAGTAACACAACTAGAAGAGTGTGGATACAATTCATTAGAGTATATATCTGGAGCATATTTCCCATTGTACCACCATAACTAATCATCAATATTAATGAAAAATTCTGCATTTTCGGGTTTTCACCGCGTTGTTGTTTGAAGCCGACAATACGGTGAAAACCCGAAAATGCAGAATTTTTCAAGCGACCGCCGTGAAAATCTACGCAGCCATCAATATTAATGTTGATTCTACAAAGCTCTCCAATCAATTTCTACATCGTATAACCTCTTCATGACCACGCATTCTTCTTCTTGATAGATGTCATTACTTGCTACATTCATCTCATCAAGGGTCTCCATAGTTCTCCTGATTCATTCCCCCGATGGCCTTTATTAGACCCCATTGTCTCAAAATTACTTGTAAATATCTATTACAGTAATACAACGAAAATAATCTCAGCAGGAAAGAAAATGTGGGAGGAAATTGAAAATAGTTTGTCACATAAATTTAAGTGACGTCAAGAAGAAAGAAAAACCTTATCGGACACATTGGAGGCATTATAGTTTAATGAAGACAGTCACTGCACAGCTGTCTATATGTACCCATTAATTCGATGTTTGATGACAAATTGAAAATAAACCTTTGAAAAAAGTATTGATTTCCGAACTTAAAATATTACTTCCAAAACCATTAGTGCACCTTTGGTTATCATGGTATTCGGCACTACCGTAAGACAAAGGGCATACTGCCCTTAAAGTTTGTCAAAGGTGGTAGAATACCAAAAATGCAAAATTTGGTGAAGGCCGCACGGTACACACATCAAATTGACAGGTAAAGAACCTGCAGAACAATTAAAATGTACGAGTCCATCGCGTGCCAAACCCGGCAATGTATCCACGTCGGCCCACCAATCACCGGGAAAGGAAAGTTGAGGAGGAGGGCGGGCGGGGGAGTAGACGAGGGAAAAACGACCACACCCAGAGGAGGGGGCGGCCTCCGCCAGAGAGTCAAGCGAGAGTGTGGCACACGCAAGGGGTTGGAGGAGGGATGCAAGCGTCGGGAGACCTTTGGGGGAAGGGTGGGGAGGAGGGCGAAAATGGGAGGGAGGCCCATGGGTGGCCGACACCGTCCACCACTTCCGTCTCTGGACCGCTCGTTCATCTCCTCCCTTCCCACCGCTCTCCCTCAAGTCTCCTCTCGCAGTCTACAGCATCCCTCTCCATCCCCCTCCCTCACCCACTCACTCCCTCTCCGCCTTCTCTTTTCGGCGGAGGTATCGGTGCCTTACCCCCCGCGGAGCAGAGCCGGGCGGAAAGGGATGGAGGAGAGAGCGGGGAGTGGAATGCGGCGTCGGCGGCTGCTTCGGCGGTCACCTTGGGCGAACGGAACCCGAGTGGGACTCGAGTGGAGGCCAAACCCATCCGCCGCCACTCCCGCCGGCTATCTTGGGATTCGCACTCATCCTTACGACAAACAAGTCTCTTCTTCGAGTGCGAGAGAGAGAGAGCGAAAGGAGAAAGAAAGAGAGAGGAGAAATCCCCTGAAGCTTCCCGCATGCAAAATATGTGTTATGGATCGGTCATGGCCGGCAGCAAAAGGAGAAAAAAAGAGTGTTTTTCCGAAGGTGATTGGGAGGGTTGAAATTGTGCCCGCCGAGGATGAGAATTTTGGCCGGCGAGGGTCGGAGGGGGTCACCGCCGACATTCGGGGGGCGGGACGCCGGGGCGCGGCGACCCTTGTCGGAGGGGACCGACAGTACGAGACGGGCAGAGAATCCGCGAAGGAGGGAAGGGAGGAGAGGGAGTTGCAGGGTTGACCGCGCAGGGATTGAGTACAGAGCTGCAACTGCCCCGGGTTCAACTCCAATGCAAAAGTAAAATTTTCACGAAAATCTGAACAGTAAAATTCATTAAATCGCAGTTTTAAGAACCAAAATTAGTCAACATAAGATTGTCACTCTGCCCCTAAATGCTTCTTGATTCTTGGATCCAATTTTTTTCAGAGCGAGCAGTTGTCTGATAAAGGATGTGGAAAATTGCATGAAATTCCGATTTCCAGAAACAGCGATGGTAAAATTGTTGTGAGTACGTAAACCAAAATCCTTCTAAATTGTTACAGTGAAGTTAAAATTGTCAGATCAAAAACAAAATAAAGCATCCACATTGATCTACATGACTCTCTATCGCTCTCTCTATTTCTAAACATAATTTGGGGCTCCATTTCCTGACATGATATATCTTTTGGCCTAATAATTTCTCACTTGCCTTTAATGTTCTTTCCATTTTGCACAACTTACAACTTATGAGGGTCATTCGGAAAGTAAATAACGTTTTTTCCTGTTATTCTCGGGTTATTAGCTGAGATATTGAAACAGTTTTTTAAAGTCAAAATGGGCCTTAAGCTAATTTTATACATAATACGTAATTGGCAAACAAATTTGAACACTTATCACAGCGATGTACTAGTTTTTGTATCACCGCTTTGTACTATGTCCACGCCAAGTTTTTGAACCAGTTCCTTCACCTTGCTAATAATAACGACATTTGACTAATCGGTTACAATGAATCCTTTCGTGACGTGGCCAAGTCAACTCGCTTTTTGCCAAGTGAATTCAATCATTATTTTCAGAATTGAATTCCAAAATAAACAAATTTATGAAAGATACTAAGAGCTACGAGATTCCTTTAGTCTCTAGTTCATAACCATTGAAACCAGTGCTTGAAGCGGTTTATTATTGTTGTATATAGCCAAACTAAACCATTGATGTGATCTTAGAGTCGGAAAATAGAGAACATGGCGCTTTCAACTTACTCTCCGATAATGCCTTCGCCTATATTTGCACTTAACTGCAGCAAGAGGGAATTTAGGGGAAAGCCGCTACTTTATAAGCTTTTCGGGGCAAACAAAAAAGATTGGTGATGAAACACAGTGGGTTATATTTTTTGGGCAGAGAAATATCGTTACTCAGATAAATACAGTAGTAGCCCTTCATAAATACGTACGACAAAATTGGGAAAGAATATTGTATGCTAACGCAGGGCAATACTATATACGATCGAGATGACAACCGCTCCATTTGTACAATGTTACTCCGCGGTTTCGTTCCGTTATGCGTAGACGGTGATGCGATATTCATGTCTAAGTCATATAACGTACTAATCCCGCCCCTTTGGTGGCCCCTAGAGCTATGCTGACGGCAGCAATGATATTTGCTCCTGATAGGGTCACCCATTTCAGATAGGCCCAAGGGTTGGAGCCTGAAAGTGATCCACGTAGCGTCAGTTCCTCATTAAGCTGGTTGCAAGGGCGTACAATCCCATTTGGGCAATGGTGTCATATTAAAAACAGTATTTATGAAGGCAACGGAATACCACCTCATTATTTATCCCATGACTATTATGATGAACACCATAATAAAAATGAGTCCTGGCAATTACAATACTCGCCCCAGTTGACCATATGTCGTGCCTGGCAGCGGAAGAGCCCGAGTGTGAGCCTGGCAGGAGGGCTTCCGCGGTCGTCATCACACGAAATCCTTGCAAAGCGAAATAAATAGCAGAAGCAAAAAAGAATCAGATAGGTACAGATTTAGCTGGGAGAGGGTCATGGAATGTTAGCACTATGTTGAGAACAGGAAAATTAGAAAATAGAGAGCGAGAGATGGAGAGATGAAATATAGATATTTGATGGATATGCGAGATGAGATGGAAAGATAACGGGAAATACTGGAGCGATAGTTATAAAGTAATATTGAGCGGAGTGAAAGAGAGCCAGCTAGGTGTGGCAATAGTAATGATTGATTGTTGACTGCATTCTATGATCCTCACTAAAAAAGAAATTATCAGCTCACTACGCGCGCTTCTTCCTTTCAAAATTCAAACTCAACATACCCTAAGTGATCATTTTCCCTTCTCTCCATCCTCTCATTGATTATCCTGAATATCAATTAATCTGCGTGAAAAATCAATTATACTATTGTCTTCACATAACTTTTCTTATTTCTTTTTGGGATGAAAAACAAAAACTGATTTGAAAAAATCACCTGGTAAAATTCCGTCACCATAAACGACCACAAATATATAGGCCCACAATAACTCTTTCTCTCACGTTTTCCTAAACCCTTACGTAGTCCCGTTGTTATGCTGTTATCGGCCCACAGGGCCTTATTCGATTTCCATTCTCTTTTAATGTCCTTTCTATCTTACCATCATGGATACCTGGATCTAAGCTTCTCACTTACGTCATATTCTGTTTCTCTGTCTAATCTTGCTGGTCTTTACCATACCGTTCCTCAATTCATTCCTTCCATCTCTCCCGAATCCTCCCTATTTCAAATTTTATTTCTCCTGAATTATCTTTGATTTTTATCATTGATTTCCCTTCTTACTTCCAGGCAGTGTTTAAAAATTTTTGTATAACGCACTAATTTCAACCTTCTTCTGTAAATTTTCCATATCCTCGCACTGCTTTCTGTTTTGCTTCGTTTGTTTCCCGAAGCAGTTGATTATTATTTTCCTTTTTGCTCATTGTTCTGCTTCATTCTCTTTATATTTTTCCATTTACTTCCCAATCATCTCGTCCTTAATCCCTAGTTTCCTTGTTCTTTTACTTTTCCAATAGTTTCGTTTTCAACTTTCTATATCCATTTGTTTATATGTTTCCATTTTTCTCCTATTGTACCCATATCCCTTTCCTACTTATAAATTTCTCTGCTGCCTCCTGGCACGCCGGCCTTCTTTTCGTTCTGTTTAGTGCTTCTATACTCTATTTCCGCAACCGTCTTCTCTATTTTATCTTTTTTGAATCTGACGTTACCCTTCATTGGTACTAAATTATGATTTGAATCCGCTCCCGGGAAGAAGGGCGAATTGATTATGTGGTTCCTAAATCTCAGAATTTGGTACACTGCAGAAAATAGGAGTAGATTGGAGAGATAGGTGGATACACTGATCCACAACTTGTCTCCCGGGATGGTGCGGAGGCTAACGTACAGACTTCCCACCGTGAAGGCCCGAGTTCTAGAGACAACAAATATTTTTCAGTGGTATACCGATCCCTACTTGAGGTGCTTCGTGGACGGCGAACTTTCGACAAGAGTAGGCTAATGCCGACGCCGGGTTTCTCTCCACCCTTCCCTAATGGCGCAAATGACCTTAGCTGTCGGTCGCCTCCCCAACAAAACTAAAACACTAACTCTTGATTACAAGTGTGATTATTTAAGCATAATGCTTTACCTAATGTTTTATTTGTACATCTGTAGTTGCTCGATTACCCTCGGAAATCAGAAGATAACACCGAGTACACCGATGCAAAATAAATTAAGTAGCACATGAAATTTGAAAGAGGGTTAAACGTTAGGTTAGCGAAAGAAGGGGAGGGAAAACATATCGTACATTTTGAAAGGCATGGAGAGGGATGAAAACATTTCGGTTAAAGAAGGAAACAGCATGTTGGACAAACTTTTCACAATGCCCTTGATAAATGTAATAGTTTTGAAGGCCACCCTAAACTGACCTTGGCACAATAGACTGTTTGCAGTAGCAAAGTATTCTCAATAAATAATCCCAGGAAAAAAAACACTTTTTCTCTAATATTCACACTTATTAGATGGAGCATCTATCTATGGCATTGACGGACTCATGGGCCTCCAGCCGTAAACGATGGTGAGGTTTTGTTGCTTACAGCTGCCTCCGTTCAAATATCGACATCTATTCTCCTTAGGGGTCCGTCTATTTCGCAGGTCTCCCTTTCGTCACGATATCTTGAAATTATATTGATGAAATCACGACAGCGACACAGCATGACGTCCGCATATCCTACACGAAAGCCGGGAGTCAATAAAAAAATACTGACCCACGTAAAACATATGGCAAATGACCGTTCGACTATCGCTACAGGCATGGGCGTGGTTATGGATTCTAGCAAGACGTGCGGGCGGGCACGCAGCATATTCTCCTAGCCGATGGGTGATAATGAAATAACCTAACCTTTATCGGTTTTATGATAAAATAAGTGGTTACTTTAGCTATAGAAGTCAATTCGATGATTTCACCACTAAAATACTAAAAATTGTTTTATTGCTAACACCAATCGTTGGGATAGAGTGGTGAAGATATTTATTCACAAAGGATCTTATCATTTTACATTCCCAATCGGTTTCAACAATAATGTATTTAATAATTTTGATTGAACGAATTGTAAATATATTGATTACATTGATGCTCAATATTAAATTGTAGTCAAACACGAGTTTTTGATAAACTAATGCCATTTTTCCACACCATTCGATTCCAGAAGGAGCAACAAGTACTACGATCTTATTCTCTACTTGCGAATTCAGCATTGAAGGCAGATAAAATAATATAAAGCACTGGTATTCCCCGAAAAATACGTCACCATTTCATGCAGTCTGGATATATTTTGCTAGTTTCACAAATCTCTGATGACAATAAAATATTTCAGACAGTAAGAATCTCTTGGGAAACCGATGAGACGATGTCCTTACCAGTCCTCAAATAAGGCTTTCTTCTGAGATATTATCATGGGATGGAATGACTACGGCATCTGGGAAGTATTACTGTCGATGTATGGCATGCATAATAGTGCGTCTAACTTTTTCAAGAAACGCAATTTAACATAAATCCTGAAAAAAGACATCGAGAAGGATGATTATAATTAAGTTTCCGTGAAAAAAACTTCAAGGCAAACAAGGTCCTTCCCCTTATGGGGGAACGGAAAAACGGGGAAATGAATTATAATCTATATCTATATTCTTTGCTTCAATCTGGAAAAAAACCACGAGATGCATTCCGTAAGACACCCCGTCATCTTAATCTTCTTTTTCTTAGACATCTCGAAGCCGTCACGACTATTGTGGGTAAAGAGATGCTGGCTTCGAAATTTATTTTCTATCCGCAAGGCAAGGTTTCTTTGCAAAAGCAATAGGAAAATTTCAACATCACCAATCTGAAATTAATACCACTTGGTTCCGGTTTACTCATCTTCATTGACTGATTCTTTCTGACACATTCGCGAAAGCATGGCTACAACTTTTTTCTCGAGTATACAGATGTTACTCTTTGGGTAAACCAACTTTCCAACGGTGAACTGCATTTGCAAGACAGTCAAACCTTTTGTGCAGCCATTAGAGTAAACCTTTGCAATTATAAACCAGGCCGTTGAGTATTTAATGCACAGATTAATTTAATTGTCCTATGAAAAATCATGTGTTCACATCTCTGACCAGCTACCCCCTCTCCCATTTCTCAGAACCACACTCGAAACCTAAGGCATTCCCCTACAGCATAATGTCAAGAACAAATTCAGGCGCGGTCTGTGAAACTATTGAAAAAAGAAATTAATGAATTTATGGGATCGTCGACGGATATCGTCCATTCCAGCCTTCCGCCTATTCTTTTCTCCCCTCGGCAACCACCATCCCATCATTACATTAGCCCATCCTCAACTTTCGAGCACTCCATTCTCCCCTTAATTTCCTCTCTCCCTCCTCATTTGGCACTTCTCCCGCCTCTCCTCCTATCCTCAAATTCTCCCTCATTCCTCTATTCGCTGTCGTTTCGTTCAACTTCTGGGTCTCCTTTTGCTCTCAAAATCGACTCGCTCATTCCTGGCCCACGAAAATCTCCGGTACTTTATCCTCGCTCTACTTCCCGCAGCCCCTCTCTCGTCCTTCTCTCCACCCCCAATAAAGAAAATCTACCTCTTTCCCCACTCATTCAAAGCGCATATCGTTTTATTAGGCCTGGTGGCGAGTAAGAAAAGAAGGATCAAGGAAGGATGTACACCCCTCGGTTATACATTCTCTTCACTTCATTCCTCACGCCATAGATGGATGGTATTTCGAGAAATATCTAAGAACCTGAATCCGATGTTTTAGAAACACAGTCTACAACGTTTCGCCGGCGTCAAAAGAGAACTCATCAGTAGATTCGTTGAAATTAATAATTTCTGTCCTAAGGGAAAAATTAACTTCGTCGGAGATTTGTCACTGCGTCACCATTCCCGGGCAATCCTCTTTGGGCACCTTCGGGTCGGTTTGTGCAAAATCGTGCGCGATGGAGTTATTGTATTTATATCACAAATATAAAGCTCAGGACGTTTCACAAAACGACAACAGCTAAAATTTAAAAAAGGACTGATTTCAAATTAAAATTAGGACGATTATTAATTCAAAATTAAATTAAAAAATCAAAATCTATAAAAGAAATTTTTATTTTAAATCTATCTAATCTATAAATTAAAATCTCTTAAATAAAAATTTATTTTATAGATTTCAATTAATAATGACGAAACCTAACCAACCAAAAAATGAAAATATTTTCCGAAATTACTAAAATGAAAGAGAACATTTCGAAACGATATAGGTATAATAATAAGGCTAAATTTACATGTTAAACCTTTTGCATAAATTGGAAGACTGTCTCTTTAGCAACTATGTTGAAAATATGCTATTAGACCCTTCTTATGGCAGGAGAGATTATGTCATTAAAATTCGAGAGATTAAGTGCAGAAAAAGTAGATAAATATCAATTTTTCCACGAACGATAAGGGATCAGAATGAAATAAGGTTTGTCCGACCGAGCTAGGAGGGAAAGGTGTTTTGGGTCAAGGGTAGTCTTGTTTGTAATCACCCCCTGCCATACATCCTAGTGGTGGCTCGTAGGGAACTAAATAATAATAAAAGGGAATTGTCGTTGTACTGTTTGGTAGCCTATGTCCATTCAAAATTTACCTTAACCAGTAGATTACAGATAATAATAATATTGTTTAAAAGGAATTATTGTTTAAGACGATTAGTGAGTAGGTTAAGACGTTTGGCAAATTCCTGGTCCCTGCACCCAACATCAACTGGCAAACTATTGCTAATAAGAATAATTAACTTCCAAAAGAAAACTGTCTTAGTTTCCCTTCGCCCGTGAAAAGGAACTATCCCTCTTAGACTGCTGATAGGTGCCATAGAATAACATTCTAGCATAGGAGATAATATACGACACTTACGATAAACACCTATGTAGAGGAAACAAGGAATATCAACCTAATTTCGGATGTTGAAAATTTTTTGATACATGAATCCAGTGTGTTTAGCTTCAACACGAATGGAGAACCTAAATCAAGACAATTCAACTCTGTTGCCATCAAGGTTGACGTCGAAATGGCTGTATAATAGTATATTTAATTTCACCTAATAATTAGCTTTTCATTTGGACTTACATTTTCCATTTTATACGGAAGACAATGCTAATTAATTATCGAAATGAACAGATAATATATTAATCTAGGATCAGCCTAATCCCATAATCAATGACTTGAAAAGTCCGTGCATCTATAGAGGACTAATTGTATTCTCTCTTTCTATTCCTCAATTCCTCCTCCTTATTGAGATCCATACCCAATGATGACTCCCATTAACCCCTCATCTATCTCCGATCAAAACACGTCCTATTCGAATCTCACGTACATAATGATTTCGATCTTTCATATTTAATCCTTCCGTGTGTCCAGTTGTGTGCCGCAGAAGGAATCTCAGAAACTGAAAGAAATAGATTCTTGGTATGGAATTTGAATGAATGAGTGACTCTTCTGGTGGAAACTATAAAAATATTTATCTGGAAATCTAACAATTTGAAAAACTGGAATGCATAGAATATTTTACTAACACATTTCTAGAAAATAAGCGCCACACGAAATCGAATAGTTCTCAATGTATGGGTTTCGGAATATTCACATGAAATAATAAAATGGAATTTGAATGAGACAAGACAAAAAAATGCTCATAACATGCACCAATCATTATGCTATCATAAATAATTTTTAGGTGCTGCTATTCCACGAGCGCCCATCATTATTTGATAGTTGTGTCCATCCAAAAACCTACCTTAACCGGTAGATTACCTAATAATAATTCCACGAGCCTCTGATCAATATGTTAAGTTATTGCGTTGTTTTGAATTTTCTTAAGCAGAGATTTCTACCTATTTAAAAGATACCAGGCGTCTAGTGCTCTCTGGACTGTGGTACCTAGGTAATTTCTTCCAAGTTTGAATTTCAATGGCATAGGAACGTTTTAAAATACAAAATTTGAAGCCATGGCTCAATATGAGACCACGATGTCATTTATATTTTTAACCTTTTCTCTCCTTCAATGAGACTTGCATATAAATTAATGGAATGCACTTCGCCAACTGTAAAGCTAAGCTATGTTAAGCTAATTTTCAATTGATAAGAAGAAAAGCTATTATTATTCCATAATCAACACATAACCATCCTGAATTCAAAAGAACGAAAGTCAAACAAGAAGTATTTATATAAGCAAAGGGTTATCATGAAGAAATTAAATTATTCTTTGATAATATTAATTTATTCATTCAAGGTATTCTACTCATTTTAGGGCAGATATTTTACGATCTCTGACGTTTATTTACCTCGAAGTATCGTGAAAATTTATTTTTCCTTTGTATAATGTCGGGCAAAAATGGGAATAATATTATTTTTGAAATATAATCTTATCATCAGAATAATGAAGACGATAAGCTATATAAATAATGCTATAAAAAGATAAATTAGGCACATTTCTCAATGGTCCGAAGACTATTATTTTGGAGTTTTGCCACATGAGTAGAAGAGACACCCATGACAAAATGAGACAGAAACGTTACAACACTGGACATTTTTCACTCGCTATTTTTGTCCAACATCACTTGATCACAAAGAACCATTAAAAAATTACTTTAATCCAGCAGTCATAAATTTTAAATATTAAGCACCACCTATTTGCATAGTGTTAGTATGCGCTTTAATTAACAACTCTCTAGACAATCTTGAGTAAGGATTATTTAACCGTCACAACGACATTCGGGTGCCGGAAATTCTTTGAGGTTGCCGCAGAAGTTACCACACTTCACAATTATGATCATAATTAATCCCCAAAATGAGCCTTCAATCGATGAATGAGGGAAGATAAAGATTACACTCTTGATTTTTGAAATTCAGATGTATTATCTTTTAAAATTTCAATCGTGTACACCTTTATTGTGAGAATAAGTTTATGAAGAGAAAAATATGGCACAATACACACGGAGAAAAAAAAACTCTAACGAAAGTAATGAATTTGAAAGTTCACTCTAGACACTTCACTTGTCTCGCGAAGCTCAAGTCAAATGAATCACAATAACAAGCTCAAATTGACTTCATTTTAAAAACGTAATTACAAATGGCCTCTCGCCTTTGAAATTTAATTTTCTATTTTACAACCTGGATGGCTATTCCTTAAATAGCAGATCATGTTTTTTCAAACGCCAAACACTTCCAAAAGCATGAAATAAAAGCAGTGTTCAAGTACTGGGTCGATGAACCATTAAAATAAGAAAACACCGAATCCATTCAAACCTAATATAGTTAGCTCATGTTTGCAATCTTCTTACGAATTCTTTTCAAAAGATTTTCTGATACGGCTCAACTTCGTCCAATTGGCGAACAGGTCACCAGATTTAATTGGATTTGGTAAAGGAGAAACAGTATGCAGTATATACTTGTAGGTGAGTATAGGTAATTACTGATTAAAAAACATCAGCGGAAACAAAAACACCATAAGTAACAACAATGTTTTCTGTATTAATTCGTAAAGTCAGTCATTCGTCAAGTCGTATTTCGCGCTAGATTTTAGCAAAACTAACTAGTTATTAATCCTAAAATCATACTGATTTGAAGTTAGTCCGCAGGATTTACTCTCTCAACTTCGTAACTACTTTTCAATTGTTAAAATTCATTGCACCTTTTTCTGGAGAAAATACTGTCAATGGACACATTTTTTTCATGCATTTTTTGTGAGTGAATAACTATAACTTAGTATAACTTATTTCAGAATTTGGTTGGGTTAAACGCCAACAAAATTTTATATCAGGATGTTGCACAAGGTCAGGAAATCTTAACCATTCTGATTCCTATTAGATTTCGCTCACTTCGACTGCTACTTCAGTTGTATATTTTTCCCTTCAGGAACCACCCTTACTTCTTTTCCTGCATTTGCTAAATTAGTCGTCGAAATGGCTCTCCGATCAATAAGCCACAGCGATAAAAGTCGAGGAGATATCGAGAACCTATTCCTTAGGCGAGTTTCACGTGGGCCACTGATAGTAAATGGATAGCGAGCGGGAATTCGACCCTTCGCTGCAGCACCGATTGTGCTCATTCCGACAAAATAACTAGATAGGACGACTTAAATAATTTCATCATTTTAAATATAACTCAAAGAAATGGAGATACACGTTCTTCTCATCATCTTTTCGCAAAGAAAAAGGAAGATTAGGGGATTTCGATGACTTTCGTTAAATGAACTCAAAGGAAATGAAACTCAAAGCCACATCAGAGCTCTCGAGAAGCGAAAAGAAGATAACGGAATTCAGCTAATATATATTAATAACGAGCATCTAAATTGCCACAATGAGTAAGTAGCTGATCTTATGTCTCCTCGCAAAAATATGCGCTAACTTTGAAAAAATTGTGAGGTATAATATGTTATTTCACTTGCACGGCCAAGATGACTTGAAGGAGGCATGAATTTTAACATCATCGAAATAACTTTCGTCGAAACCATCTCCTCTTCAAACAAGAACAATTTCGCTCTCAGCGAGGGAGCCTAAGAATGCAAGCAGACAAACTGCAATTTAATGCCAAGAAATGACCAACTCACTATCACAAAGATTGCACATTTTCATCCATGATTATTTTTCTTTTTTTGTCATGGAAAAATATAATGGGAGATGGATTTTCATTTGTAGCTCCAAACAGCTTTTCTAACCGATTGAAGAAAAGATCGCTGTAAATTCGCGGCCTGCCATTTTGATAGATTCGATATGTGTCAATTTTCACAGAATTCCAAATTTACCAAAAACTATTTTGCCATTTGCAGGTCACCTCAAATACCAGGTACTTTTTCAACCCAATCAAGACGATATGTTACAATTTAAAAATTACAAAAATATCAAAAGTTAACACAATATTTCTTTTTTACATTCTGAAACTGTTGAATCGTAATGCATTTTAAGCGGATGACTCCGTTAAAAGTTACTGTCGTGGTATCTCCAACAGTTCCTTGGAATTTCTCAAAAGTAAAACACCCCTAGTGTTTAAAGTTTTCTTTAACTCCGTGGAATGTGACGCTTCGCGCACGGGCATTCGTAGTGGTGCGTGGTACGGCATTTCGTCACAACAGCTTGTTCTTTTAATGCCACCAAAATTTCGGGTTGTAAACGAATGCCTCGATAGCCTTACTGGCTAAAGCACTCGGCCGGACGCTGAGAGATTTGAGTTCGAATACTTCAATATCCGGCAAAGGTTAAGGCGAATAATTTTTTCACACCGAGATTTTTTGATCGCTTTTTCCTTAAGCTCATTACGACTCGTATTTTACAGGATTTTTAGTAAAATTTTGTATATCTGAATATAAATTCAAAATTTCATAGAAGTAAAATCCTATTACAGGGAACTTCACAAGGGGAGGAAATTGTAATCACACGAGCTAAGAGAGAGTTACGTGTACAGTGTATTCGATACGGTATTGGAGAGTACACGTACTTTTATATAGTAGGTCAACAGTGACTTTCAACAAAAACACAGAAACACCACAAACAAAAACATTTTTTTTTTGCATTCATTACGAGTAGTATTTTCGATTATGAATGCTGTTGATTGAGTCTGAAAGACACATCGGCCAGCAGCACTAGAGACGATTCATTATTTTTTAGCACTCTACACGACCGAATAATTTGGATCGAGTCGAAACCATCTACACGCGCTACCACACGGTCAAAAAGCAGATGATTTTTCACCTGAACGAGGAGGAAATTAGGAGAATGGCTCCTTTGTTTCTATTTGGGCGATAACCCCGACCGTTCTCCCTCCACCCTCCCTTTCCTTCGCTCCCCTCCCCCGTCCACCAGACTCACCCGCCGCCGCCAAACATCACAGAAAAAACAACCATCAGTCCCTCTCACGACATCGTTTCCGCTCTTATTTCTCTCCTCCTCCTCCTCTCCCCACCCCCTGCGCATCCAAAGCACCCGTCTCCCCTACCCCGAACTAAAACCCCTCCCCTTTTCACCCCGCAGGCAATCCTCTCCCACCTTCTGCTCCTCTCTCTCAGGGGCGTGCGATCTTCGCTCCTCCGAAGGCCCCCGTCTCCTCGCACGCACACCGTCTCGGATCCTCCACACGCCACCCCGAGGGATTCGGGGGCGCAAACCACCTCCTCCGCCACACGTCTGGGCGAAAACAGAAATCAGACGCTAGATTTGCGCACGCCGCCCGGGTCACCTACGCCGTCACTCCCCTCCTCTCCCTCCTCCCCCCCCTCCGCCCAACTTCCCACGAATCTCCGACCTCTCCCCCTCTGGATTCTCCCCTGACCCGCCACCCCTTACCTCCCACCCCTCCCTCACGCAGTGCTACAAGTGTGATGTTGCGATGAAACGCACGAAGAGTGCGATGATGCGAGTGATTTCGAGTCCCGACGTGCGCGTCGCTAGGACACGAACTTCGGCGTAAATACGATGCCGCAGTGGAAGTGTGCATTTCCAATATCGATGCTCAGTACATTTACATCGAGTTTAGGCGGACAAAAGTTGAAATATATCGAGTAATAATTATAAATAATTTAACATTATTCAATACATGTCGTAAATGTGATATTGCGAAAAGAAATGGAATTGGCACACCGCAATGTTATCGCATAATTATAATAAATAACGTGGAGGAAATGTCAGCGTCAATATCATTTCATTTTTTCATTTCATTGGTTGTTCAAAAAACCAGAAACGATATAGACGATGAATAAAAAACTCATTTAAAATTAGATGCGCTGGAAGGGATACGGAAATCATTAGATTCGCATAAGTGGATGAAAGTACGACACGGTTCTATTTTTATTAGTTTTTTTTCACAGAGTTTTCATAATTAATTTTTCGTGATCATAGCGACGGGCTTGATTAGGAAAAGGGATCATTCTTTGAGCTTATTAAGATCAATGTACTTGTACATAGGTAATTAGGTAACTTTCCCATTTCAGCAATTAATCTACGCGTTGTCTATCCCAAAGTCGGCCACGTATGTTTAGTTTTGTACATTGACCACTGGAGTCGGCTGCTGTTGTCTGTTAAAGTTTTATGGCTTCTTGACAACGTTTACGTGTTCGTCTCTTTGATGCTGCTTTGGCTATGGCTAACGTCACCGCCCCTCATGTAACGCACACTAATTCCTTTCTTTTTGAGTATACAGGTAGTACTGTATACCTGTAGTACTCCGGATACAAGTTAGGTCGTTGGGTATGTTACCTATCCTCGTCGTCGACTGTTCGAAGCCTGCGACATCACCTGGGATATTAGGAACTTCATAACGTTTTTCATGACTCGTTTGAAAACGCATATCAACAGCGATGGAATCTGTTTGTGGTGAAATCTTTCTATTTGTTCATTTATGATTCATTTTTTGAAAATTCGGCTATATTACGCATTGCCTATCGGCATGTTCCATTGCGCTGTAATTTGGTGTTATGATAACGCCAAAAAAGTTTAGGGCAAAGTGAATTTTTTTAGATATCTTCCTGACCCTACGACACGGGCGAAGTGATATAATATACGATAACGCGACCCATATAACATATGGGTCGCGGTAGTCTAGGGGTAGAGCGTTGGACCACTGACCGGAAGACCTGGGTTCGATTTCCGGGCAAGCCTCTCTGGGGACCTGCAGCTCTACCCATACCAAATCTTCTTGGGAAACCATAACCGGTATAGGGAAAGGAACTGGCCCGCCTACCCTGATGTGTGAATTTCACACGCCGTCGGGTCTACGCGAATAGGGGCATGAGGTTGCAATTCAAACTTTAAATTGTGAATTTTCGCCATTGCAATAACGGATTTGTGAGCTGATGCATTGTCTTGATGAAACATTACTTTCTTCTTTAACAATGAGGCCGCTTTTGCTTGATTACTTCGCTCAAACGTTGCAATAAGTTCGCATAATACTCACCGTTGATATTTTTTCCTTTTTCACGATAGTCAATGAAAATTATCTCAAACGCATCCGAAAACCCGACGCCATAACTTGGCCTGCAAATGAAACGGTCTTTGCCTTCTTTGGAACCTGTTCTCCCTTTTGAATCCATTGTTTTGATTGTTCTTTTGTTTCGGGTGTGAAGTAATGCACCCATGTTTCATCCATGGTTATCAAACGGCCTAAAAATTCTGCTTTGTTGCTGTGGAAGTTTGCTAAACACTGAATTGAAACATCTTCACGACACTGGTTTTGCTCGAGTGTGAGCAAACGCGGCACTTATCTTGCATACACCTTCCTCATGTCCAAATTTTCAGGTAATGTGCAATGTACCGCACTTTTTGAAATGTCAACTATGTCTGCTAGCTCTCGCACTTTCGGTCGACGACCATCCAGCATCACTTCGTGGATTTTCTTCACCGTTTCTGGAGTCGTAACCTCATTTGGTCGGCCAATGCGATGCTCCTCTTGACAGCTCGTACGGCCTGGTTAAAACTTTGCTACCCCATATTTTACTGTTGTAAACGAAGGAGCAGACTCACCCAGAGTAAAATCCAGTTTAGCTTGTACATTGTTTGGGCTGAGGTCTTTCAAATAAAAGTATTGTATCGCATAACGATGACCACTTTTCTCCATTTTCACAAATTCACTGAAAACGTTCACCATTGATGGCTGCCAAACAAATACTAAACAACGTGGCGTCTTCAAACTTGAAAAATAAGCTTTATAGATTGCGTACTTTCAATTATATTTTTCAAACAACTACCGCCATATAAAGATCAAGCCAGGTACTTATGGGTCCACCCTCGTATTTAAGAAAAAAGAATCACCAAAATATTTTACTTCATCCTATCAAGTTTAAAATTAAAATTATCTGGAACGAGCTAGCTCTTTCACGTTTTCCGATATTTTCAGGCACATGTTTGATTAAAGGTAATTGTAAATTTCATTGATTTAAAGTAGTCACCTGCATTCAAGATTTCTTCAAGGTTCTCTGTGGCAAGAGGCAAAAGCGATAAAACAAGTCAATATTATGAATGGCAGAAGTACAGAATTACGGTGTGACAGGTATAATACGGAATTACAGCCGATAAAATAAAGTAAGCAGTAAATAAATAAAGTAAATAAAGTAAGCAGACACAAATGTTTCGCAATATAAGTTTAAGTTTCAAATTTAAATATATAAGTTTAAGCTTCAAAATATTCCACCTAAAAATGTTATCCCATTATTAGCTTCGTGGAACTAAACATACGCAACTATGACCCTATGCGGATAGTTGGGAAGGATTTTTGGATAAGGGAACAGGAATTTCTCCTGATGGGTATCTGTTGACGCCCTTCACTTCGATTATGCCGGTCAAAAAAGTGGAAAAGTTCGTAACTAATCCCGTCCATCATTTTTTTATAGAGTATGCATGCCCTGATCAACGGAAGTTAACGCGAAAAAATTTTAAAATAGATTTAATTCAGAATTAAGCACGCGAACATTTTACTTGCGGATCTCTCAGCATTTTATTACGGCACGCACATTCGAAAATGGGTCACAAAAAAGTCTCACATTATTTGCAAATTCGCTATTTTTCTTCCCGATCAACTCAGCCCTTATCCTATTATTTTTTGTCACTGAATTCAAATCCTCGATATTTTAGGGAAGATTACAGATAAGGAGTTTTGTACATTCGACTACGTTACAAATAACAGAATAAAAGACTATGTCGTGATTTAAGTAAGGTTAAACTAATTTCACTGTTAATTATGTTGCCAGAAGCATGATTAAATATATGAAAAGCAAAACTTTCCTTTAGTGTACCTTTCATGGAATCTTCACATACTGAGAAAATTTAAAAAATGCCTAAATACTCTCAATTCAGACGGACTAATGAAAACTTGCTATTCCTATGAGAAAAATAAAAATGTTCATTTTTTTGCCTGAAACATAATTTCAGTCTCGATCTCATTTATCCATTACACTTCACAGTCCACTACATTTTTTTCTGTATTTTCTTCATTTTCTATTTGATAAATATTTCATTCCTGTCTTCAATCTGAATAATATGATTGTTACCCTATGTTTCCGTTCTTAATCTAGACAAATACCAACCTGATGTTTGGGAAGTTTTTTACAAAACCTGACTAGTTTGGAGCAGTGAGCTGTAGCGTCTTGAGGAGCACTTCCAGTTTAAAAATAAGTCTCATCTAAAGAAGTTATCTCTCAAAGTACATCCTTTGGTAAATTTACCAATGAATGAATTGAAACTTGAAACTGTGAACTCTCTTAACCATTATAAAATGTACATTATTCCAGTTCCCGTTTTAAAATTCTGAGGGTTGATTTTCTCCCAGTCGGAAATGACAAGAAGTTGGCAATCCTACACCCTTGTTCCTTTTCCCTTCCCGTTTCTCGCCTCAGTCTCGAACACGATCCCACCACCACACCCCGTACGTCTTATCCGTTCCCACTCCTTACAACGTTTCTACCTCGTGCCGTTTATCCTTCCCCACCTCGCTACCTATGCATCACTTGTTTTGGTCCCTCCTCCTCTCGCCCATTAATACCTGCCATTCTCTCCTCTCAGGGAGTGAATCTTCCCCACTCCCGTTCCTTCCACCGATCTCTCCCTACTTTCCCTTTCCAGCCCTGCCAACTTGATCTTCGCAATGTGAGAATTCAAGGGATGGAGGGAGGGTACGATTAAGGGAGCCACGCGAAAGGGTATTTTCGCTGTGAAACACTGTCGACATGGTAAACTAAAAAATAAGTAAGGGTTTCAATTCGAATCTAATCTCCATTATTTATAGTTTCGGTTTAATTGAAAAGGATTTTAACATAAGATAAATAAGTTTGTTTAGCTTTTGGAATAATAAAATCTTTCCGTGGGCACTATGATTCACCACGAGCGACTGGATATATTTAAAAATTTGTTTGAGGGCCTAAGGAAGACTAGTCGAATATTTGTTTCAGTTCCCATCATATCATAAGAAATATCGTGGTAAGGATTTAATTCAGACCATAGCTTTAAAATACGCATGCATGATAAATAGATAAATAAAATATTAAAGTCATGGAGCTAAATATAATTTGGTAAAAGTAAACTTTTTTCGCCTTTGGGCTGATAAAAAAGAAAAGCAAAACATTTTGAGTGAAAAGAGACAAAAAAATAGGTTTTTACCTAGAGATTCTCGTGAGGATTTCCAATATTTTCCCACCAAATTTCCGATTTAAATGATAATATAATGAATCCAAAGAACAAGACGCAGTAATGTGTCAATATTGACGAAGCCAACGCTGTAAATTTAGAGGGTTAATCCAGGTAATTTAGTAATAAAAGGTTTGGGATAGATAGACCGGGTCCTCAGCTCCACCAAAGTAATCAATTCAAAAGTTGATTTGGATAGGTTAGGTTAAAGCTCATCCTGCATATATTAACAGCGCATGAAATCCACACATGGATGTTAAGAAAGTTTCCGTTCCCTGCATCTGCACGAAGTTCTGTAATTTCTCAATCACGATGGGGACCGTACTTCACGCCTTCATGCTGGAATCTGGAGACCGTGAGAGGAACGAGGGTAGTTATGTCGGTGCACTAACCCTTGAATCTAAAAAAAAAATGCTCTCTGTACTTCCTTAACCATTCCGACCGTTACTCCCTTAAAAATCCCACACCACCTCCCCTCCACCCCCAGCACCCCTCCCCTTTCCTATCTTCCGCGTAGACCGTCTGGACTCCCACGCACAGCGCTCGGAATACGTCGGTGGCCGGGAAGGGGAGCCTCACCTTCCCCTGCCACCCTCTCGCGCACCCCCTCTCCGAATTGACGTGGAGCCTTCACCCTTCCACACACACACACCTCGGCGAAATGTGTGATTTTTGAGCTTTTGGAACAATTTTCCCTCCCTTTCCCAGGAGCAACCGGAGCTCGAGACGAGGGTCGAGAGTACTTACGACCGAGTTATTTCGCCTCATCTGGAGAGACTGATTCCCCACCATACGGCAAATACTTGCGCGGAGAAAAATTAGACAAAATGGAAACCTATGTCACATACAGCATTACGTTGGAATGGAGAAATCCGACAGAAATTAAGAAGAGGAGAGCTATTGCTAAGAAAATGTTAATGATGATAAGTCACACATAATTCCACACAAAATACGGTCGTAAGAACTAAAGTAGTGCGTGAGACCATTCCTGATTCGAAAAACACTTTCCGCCTCACCATCGAATAATATTATTCAAAAAGCATATTTTTAAAGCAAAAATTAAATTTACAATCCCGCAAACGGTAAATAAAATAACAGCATATATTCGGAAGAACATTCTCCAAATAGGCATACGCAAAATAAAGTACTGAAACAGAAATGTGTATTTTACTGAGAAGGCACCGTATTATCCGAAGGGTCATGATTTGCGGAGAGCGATTGGTTGCTGACCAAAGGTCCCGGGTTCAAATCGCGGTGGATCTGAGTTCACTCAGCCTTTTCAAAGATTTGTAATTTTTCGGGTGCGATTTCTATTTGGGGCATCACAAGCGAATCAGGGAAAGGAGCTGCTCCCACACCCTGATGCGTGAATTTCGCACTCCATAGTGACGTTAATATCCTCCCTCTACCCTCACCTGTCAAAACAAACTTTGGGTTAAATACTATGGGTTTTAAATTATGAAGAAACTACAGGAATTGGTAAATTAACTTCATTTTTTTAATCGGATCTCTCCTAAGATTGAATTAAATATTGCATGGAATCGCGTTAAATAAGATCACATTTTGAAGAGTTTTGGAAGACCCTATCGTGCACACCCATTTCGGAAGTGTAAATGAAATAGCCCGAGCGAAGCGAGAGAGTTGAATATATGTGGCATTCTTCCAGACCAGTTTTTATAAGAGTACGTGGAATCTTGATAGGCAAATAAATAAGAGTTAGACCTAATTTGATTGTAAAAAGAATTAAATCTTCGTTGATGAACCCCGCTAAATGGTCCATAAGCTTCCAATAAGTTTTAAAAAAATAGCTACCCTGCGATTTCATGATAACAGATATTTAACAATCTGAATGGGCTCAACTCATGACCTGTTTTTTAAACGCCACTAAGCATTTGAGATCATAATAGCCATTAATCGCTTAATTATTTATTATTAAAATGCATAGTCTAATTTATAACGTGAGAGATAAATAGCAAACTGGGTCGGGAAATTAATAAGGTGAAAGATGGGTGGCGGAAAACGCAGTGCGAGGATATGGAAAATTTACAAAGGAAGGATGCAATTGGCACACTGAAGAGAAAGGTGAAAACACTGTCAGGAAGTTGGGAGGGAAAATCCGCACAAAAATCAAAGATATGTCAGGAAATAATATTAGCTGAACTAGGAAAGATGCATAAGAGATGGAAGAAATATATAGAAGAATTATTTGGTAAATACGCTGGGTCAGCGCACTTAGGCATAGACAGAGAATATGACGTAGATGAGGATAGATCCCGGCATACTTGATGGCGAAGCCGAAAAGACATAAAGGAAATATAAATCAAATAAGCCCATGGGGGTAGCCAGCATTACCACGGAGCTACTTAAAGGCTAAGGAGAAAGTGGGGAGATAATTATACTGCACTCTTTTATGCTAAGTAAATGCACTAATTCGTAGTAGAATTAATGAGGGAGGAATTTGGCCAGAAAATTTCGTCAGATCAGCTTTAGTTCCTATCCCAGAAAAGTTAATGGAAGCCATATGCGAGGACTACAGAACAATAAGTTTGATAAAATACGCAGCTTTTCTATTTTTCCCTTTTTATCTGAATTAAATATTATATTAAATTGGCTTAAGCGCTTGAATTTATTTCGAAATATAAAGAAATTAAGGTAACACCACACATGCATATCATTATCAAACTCACACCTCTTACAATTGAAATGAATTGCAAAAGGCGTGTATTTTAAACCGATTACATGTATAAGAAAATTCCCAAATTTCAGTCAGTATTCATCCAAAACCTAACTTAATCCATAGAGTACCAACAATAACGATAATTATGAACCATAAGAGCCAGAATACAAATTGTCAGTTCAGGCCAGGACTATCCCCTCAATTAATGAAGATCAGAATTATTTGCAGAGAACAATATAATGAAGTCTCTTGCGAGATAAGCCAGTGATTCCATTTCATCGATGAGAATTAATAAACAAAACCATATAAAACATAATTTTTATAATATAGTATCACTTAATCCGTTGGGCATACGTATAAGAAACACCGAATATATTGTGAATTTCGCTTTGCATTCTATTTCCCTCCACTAATGGATGATGAGAGATTGGGTCATTTTTTATCAGCGTACGTACTTACATCCCGAGATAAAAAATATCTTTCTCTTCCCGCTGCACTCCGTTTTTAGAGATCTGCTCGAGCAAAAAATTACATACCAGCCAAGTATTCTCAACGAGTACCTATTCTGAACGACACATCGAGGACTTCCTTAGATAACTAGATTCTAGCCTTAATTTATATTTCAACTGAAGCATTTCCTGCTTTGTTACTGTTGCTGTGACTAGCTAATTGCTCGCTTTGACAGCACACGGTGTTATAAGAAGCTTGTCCGTGACCGTACTAATGGGGAGGCGACGATGGGAGATACCAGGCCACTTAAAGGGTGGACATAATAACTAACAGGAGCGACCATCCACCAGTGTAACATGGAATCAGATCAAAGATAGTACTGAGGGAGAGTAGATGTTTTTATTCGACGAACTCATTCATTTGACGGGTGGTTTTCTAGAGGAAAGATTACTTGATATCGATCAACACATTTTTTTCCAGACGCGACGAAATACAAGTTCCAAATAGAGCAGACGAGTCATGGAATCCCCAGAATTATCTGTCAATAAATAGGACTTAAGTACTACCGGGTCAATAATTTAGACCATTTCAAATGTAGCAAAGATAGGATATGGCGAAAATTTCAAGTGTGCCACATAATAATCACCTAGAATGCTTAGAGGTTAAAAAATGACGTCCAAAGATTACATTTGGGTTCTGAAACCAATAAACAGTTACCGTCCGTTAGATTATGGACTAATACGTAGCATATATGAGGAAGGAATCTGGCCCGAAGACTTAGTGAGGTTAGTTTCTTAGTGATAGTTCCTTTTCCGGAAAAAGTAAATACTACATCATGTGAAGACTATAGAACAATGTTTGATATCCCACGCAGTTAAAGTGGTTCTCAGGTTCATCAACAAAAGAATGGAGAGCATGGCTAATGATTACTTAGGGGTGGAACATTTTGGATTTAAGAAGAGGTGAGGCACGCGCGATGCCATTACAGTAATGAGATCACTAATCGAGAGGAATATAGAGTACAATCAGGAAGTATTAGCCTGTTTTGTATATTTCGAAAAGGCGTTTGAGTTCGGAACGGAATCAAATAGCATTGAAGCAAAGACGAATAATAAATTTATTTTGGTTGAATCAGTGTAAGATCACATTTGAAACGAAATTTGAATTTGATAAATGTAAAATAAAAATCCTTAAGAAATTTAAAGTGGGAACAGAAATCACTCTTTTTAATGTTTTTATTTCTAACTTTTAATACACTTCTAAGTAAAGTATTCCAATTCAAGAATATTCCCTATTTTTTTAACTAACATATATGTGCAAAGCGTAACGATTATTTTGATGATTTTCTTGCATCCTCATTTGAGGTCTCTTCCAAAATCTCAAGACCGTGTTAAACCGTTATTTTGCACCAGAAAACGATAAATTAACCCTAAACTGTTTAATTCCTTTGGGAGTTAGAGTCTATGAACGTAGTCGCACGTTTTTAATCACAAAATTATTAACTTTCATAATGGTCCTCCGTGTAGAATCTCAACAATGATACTATTCTATTTATTGTTTTTAGCAAAAACGAAAGGTAATGACTCTTTCAGTGGATGCTAATGTATCTTTCCATTGAGCTTCCGCAAAGTGATGACCCTGGCAAATACTTTCCCGTACCCGGAAACGGTGAATTCGCCTAATTTTATCAAGGTCCTAGGCACGTTTTCAAGACAAAATTTAGATAATTTTTTCGCTTTATATCATAGGATTTTTTAATAAGTTTATTTTGGCCACATTTAACTCAATAATTTTTTTATAGAACATGCCCAATGTGTTTGAAATGTTTTTTAACTCAATTTCTTAGCTACTCGGAACTATTTCCTCTCACTTTTTCAAAACGGAAGCAAAACCCGAAAAGAAAAAAAATAGCGAGAAATAAATGCACTACTTATGGGATACAAAATATTGTATTTGACATGAAGTGAATCAAAGCTAACGTAGGTACCAATTCCGTAAAAAGCCCATAGTTTTGGCTGACCTAAAATCTGTCCAAAAATAAAACTCACTCAATGAATTCCTCCCACGCAAAAACATTTACATACAATATTAATATTGGCCAAAACCCTGAGAGCAGTCCATTTTGAATATTTGCAAGCATTAATACTTGTATTACTGCCTTTTCACACTTTCACCCGCTCAACTTTCCCAAAGATGAGACCCGGCTCGAATTTCTCACACAAAAATACTAAAAGATTGAGACAAGAAGTTACATGACATTAATTAAAAAACGTTTTCAATCTAAATTTTACATGCATACATATGCATATTGATTGTAGTAGAATGTTAGAAAACAATGAAGCAGAAGCTTAACTGTCATCTTATTTTGATGAGCACAGCAAGAGATTGAGAATAAATTGTGAACGTTTGAAATCCATTAACTGATGTAAGAGATATTTGCAAGGATTTATGGTGGGGGCTAAAGGTGGAATATATCTTTAAGAAAGCATTCATAACTCTGCAGTGGGTGATGAGAAACCTCAAAGGGAGCATTAGAGCACCTAAGGAAAAGGCATATAAGGCCCAGGTTAGATCAGTTTTAGAGTACTCGTCACTTGTATGGGACTCGCACGGAGAAGGGCGTATTACAAAACTGAAGAAGGTAAAAAGAAAGGCTACCAGACATGTACTGGAGAAACATAGGAGGATGGAGAGTGTGACTGAAATGTTAAAAACACTGGGCTGGGAACTTTTATTGAGTAGAAGAAAAATAAGTAGACTTTGTATAATGTTCCGCATTCTGAAGGGAGAGAAAGCTTAGGCAGAACTAAGGAAAGAGTCGATCAATCCAAATTTTATCGGGAGGAATGATCCCAAATTCAAGGTAAAATTCCAGGCACAAATAACAAATAAAAAAAATTAATTTCTTAATTTAAACAATTGTTAATTGGAACAGTTTACCTGCAAAACTACTCAAGCCCTTTCCTAACAGAGTGAACACTTTCAAGAAAAGATTTGAACAATTTATATAATAATTTGATTGATATGTTGCGTAAAATTGTATGTAACAGCTTAATTTTTTTCTTGTTTATTGGGAAACTGATGTTAATGAGATGGGGATTTTCTTTTTCTTGGTCCGTTAAAGTTTTGTGATTGAAAGTTTTCTTTAAGTTTATTTTTTTACTGACTGAATTTATTTATTATCTTTTGTGATACTGATTCATGTCACGAAATGTCATGTGATTTTTTCGAAGGCAAGTTTGACTATAATCCTTGGGACTTGTGTGCCACCTGACATTGTCCATCTGCACATGTAAGTTTTAATAATAATAATAATATTGGACACGCGCCTTCGTCCCCACCCAATCTTAGTAACTCATGTTACTATTTGAGTGTTGTTCCTTTGAGGTATACAAATTTTTAGCGCACAGTTCGTGGGATAGGTTACTAAACAAGACATAAAACACCTGAAACCTGTGGTCTACAATAGGTTGAGAGTTGGCAAACGAGTGCAAACCAAGTCTGTCTCCAACTCTATTCCAATAGATAAGTCTACTGAATTTTACGCATCTTCCTAGTAGTGACGGAAACTTCCTCGTCCCTCGAGCAACCGTCACGCAATCACCATCCACACGAGTCGGCAGCTCAGTTCACAACCCGGACATAGCCGTCGAAAGACGAAAAGTTGATTTGCCCAGAAAGAGCCGAAGTGGACTACTTATCGACCGGGGGCGTTCAGAACGGGGAGGGAGAGGAGAAAGGAGAGAAAGAATGAGTAAGATACGGGACCGACCACCCCCGAACGAACGGCACGCACCCACGGATTTTAAAATCGCCACGCGAGCGCGGAAGGAGAGTGGGGAGGAGAGAGAGATAACAGAGGTGGTGGTGGCAGGGGGTTATTTTGACCCCATGCTTCCCCGCTCCCTTGCATTCATTGACCCACCCAAAGGCGCGTATCTTACAGTCGATCCGTTTGGGGCACCCACTATTCCAAACAATCCCTCCTCCTCCTTCCACCTATCCCGTAACCCACTCCCTTATCGCTATCCTCGAGATAGTTCGGAATGAATTACCCAATTACCTACCCCCCCATAGTATAACTACCGACTATGTGTTTATGAAATTGCGATTATTTCTTGTCCCATTGAAAAATTCACATGGCGATGATTTTCACAGAGGTGATTAAATTTTGGACTGGCACAGGAGGAAACGTTTCGGCACACAAACCGCTCCTAAGGCTATGGACTCTGTGCAATTTTCAACATCAAGACGCGAAATTACTTGAAAATCGGGTATATAAATCGATATACCGGAACCGCAAATGTAAATAGATGACCACACACTTATATCGCAACAACACGTTCACCTGAGGACTTCGATATTATGACTCAGTGGTAAACGGATTTGCCCATAACCCCCCATTTGATTTATTAAGATTGTATCGATACGGGTGCGTGATATGAATGGTATCGCTGTTCCTCGATAAAATATTCT
The DNA here is from genome assembly GCA_037158775.1 of Hetaerina titia. Lineage (NCBI taxonomy): Eukaryota > Metazoa > Arthropoda > Insecta > Odonata > Calopterygidae > Hetaerina > Hetaerina titia. The sequence goes on from CM073774.1 coordinate 23,187,648, forward strand.
TTACATATCCTCACCATTACGGCCATTTGTAATGAATACCACCATTAAAAACACAATAAGTTACAGCGCATATTTAAATCCTTTTGCATAGCATTCCTTGACAAATTTACATCACATGGTTACATCCACCTTATGTATCGACCCAATTACATCGACCAATGTATCACTACCCAAGTTGGATGGTTTGTGTAGCCAACAGGATGAAAGTAATCCTGTACACCCATAAATTATTTGGCCATAAATGCCACATAACTTTCTACCCACTCTGTCATAAGGGCTGGAATTAATAATGCGACCGCGTTAAAATTTAGAAACCGCGGTGGTCTAGTGGGTAGAGCGTTGGACTACTGACCGGAGGGTACCGGGTTCGATTCCCGGGCAAGGCACTCTGGGCACCTGCAGCTCCACCCAAGCTAGTTGATTTTTCGGGTACCAGATCTTCCTGGGAAACCATAATCGGCACAGGGAAAGGAACTGGCCCCCCTACCCTGATGTGTGAATATTCACACGCCGTCGGGCTTAGTACATGGGTGAGCTCTACCATCACCTACTAAACCGACCTTCGGGTTGATTACTGTGTTTATGGTTTTTTATATATATATTTTTTTAGGTAATCTACCGGTTAAGGTAGGTTTTTGGATGGACACAGCTATCAAATAAACATTTTGCGACTCCCCACCTAGCAAACTAATCTATATCAGGTCCCTCTTCATCTCTGTGTACTTCCTTCCTCCCTTCATCCCGTCCAACATCCCTATCCTGTTCCTGCCCTTACCTCGCTTGCCCAACATTCTCCCCTCTATTACCCTCTTCAACATTCCACTACCGCTCAATACGCCTTCCATCCATTTTTCCTGCCTCCATAGGATTTCTCTCAACAAACCCCTCTCCTCCCCCACCATTTATAGTACTTCCTCATTTGTTTTCCTTTCGGTCCATTTCACCTTCTCCATTCTTCTCCACACCCACATTTCAAAAGCCTCCAATCTACGTCTATCCTCCTGCTTCAGCGACCACGTTTCCGCGCCGTACATAGCTACGCTCCATATCAGAGTTTTTACGAGTCTTGTCTTAACATCCCTACTCAACGTCCCCGTCATCAACTCCCTCCTCCTTGAGAAAGCCTCCTTCCCTAGCGCAATTCTTCTCCTTACGTCCCTACCACTTTGACCGTGTTGGTCCAAAACACTTCCGAGATATGTAAACTTTTCTACCTGCTCTATTTTTTCCCCGCCTATTTTAATATTTAGCTTAGCCTTTTTCTTTCTGAAAAATCGCATGACCTTTGTTTATTAATATTGATTCTCATCCCATATTTATTGCACTGATCCTCCAATTCACTCAACAATGTTTGCAACCCCTTGGATGACTGAGCAACTAATGCTTGGTCATCAGCAAACCTAACCGATTTTACGAATTACCCTCCGACTTTCATTCCTACCTCCAGTTCTTCCCATGCCTCTTTAATCATTTCCTCTACATATACGTTGAACAGCACCGGTGACAATGGGCAACCCTGCCTTACACCTCTTCCTAGCACTGCCCATCCGGACTCTCCGTTCCCCACTCGCACCTGAGCAGTCTGAGACATGTACAGGTTGCGGATCAGTCTCCTGTCCCTCCAATCCATTCCTTTTTTCTGCAATACACGCATTAATTTTTCCCAATTCACTCTATCAAACGCTTTTTCGAAATCTACAAAACAGGCAAAAACGTCCTGATTGTATTCTATATTCCTCTCGACTAGTGATCTCATTACTGCAATGGCATCACGCGTACCTCTTCCTTTCCTGAAACCAAACTGATCATCCCCTAAGTAATCATTTGCCTTTCTCTCTATTCTTTTGTTGATGATCCTGAGAATAACTTTAGCTGCGTGGGATATCAAACATATTGTTCTGTAATCCTCACAAGACGAAGCCTGTGCTTTTTTTGGAATAGTAACTAACACCGATCTCACAAAATCTTCCGGCCAGATTCCTTCCTCATAGATACTACGAATCAGTCCATATATGGCCTTCTTCCCACCTTTCCCTAACCATTTCAACATTTCTACAGGAATATTGTCCACCCCCAAGGCCTTATTTGCTTTCATCTCCTTTAATGCCCTTTCTATTTCATCGTCGAGTATGCCTGGACCTAAGCTATCTTCTTCTACGTCATGCTCCTTTTCTATATCTAACCTTTTCGGCCTAAGTTCTTTACCATACAGTTTTTCTATATATTCCTTCCATCTCTCTTGGATTTTTCCTGGTTCAACTATTACCCTACCCCGCTTATCTTTAACTGTTAGCACAGATCTTGCCTTCTTACTTCCCGATAATAACTTAACCTTGCTGTATAGAGCACCAATTTCACCCTTCTTCTGTAAACTTTCCTTATCCTCGCATTGCGTTTTCCACCATTCTTCTTTTGATTTATTTGTGGCCCTATTTGTGGTTGTAGGTATATATATATATATATATATATATATATATATATATATATATATATATATATATATATATATATATATATATATATATATATATATAACTTTTTGGACGGCACAATAGAACATAGAATAAAACAGATAACACGTAAAAGGACACTCACACTGTAGATGATTTAAGCTTTCGGCCTACTCCGAGGCCTTCTTCAGGTCAGACTGAGAGGTTTTGAGGGACGAGTGCCTGGGGAGGGGAGGGGGGGCGGAAGGTTTAGGGACTGTTGGGAAAGAAATTAAAGATGGCGGTTAAGGGTGGGAATTTTAAAGGATCGGAAATATAGGATGTATGCGGATTCGCGAGTTCTCACCTCTATGTTGGTGGCTGAATCAGGTAGGGATTCTAGAACTGTTAGGGAAAAGCATTCGTCAAATGATAGGTTGTGTGAACTTGCGTGTAAAGGGATAGGAAGAGAAGAGAGTGAAGCAGAATTACATGAGTAGCGGTGATTGTTCATTCGGATGGATAAGGGGGTAATGCATTCGCCTATGTAGAATGAGGTGCATTGTTTGCACGACAAAAGATAGATAATATTTTTTGAGAGGCAATTAGCGTGGGAACGGGGTGAAGGGACAATGAGGGAATGTAGGGAGAGGGGAGCAGATCTGATTAGGAGACATGTTTTACATCGGGGGCGATTGCAGGTAGGGGAAATATGTGGAAATTTGTCAGGGCGGGGTGTCAAAGGGTTGGTGGACCATATCTCGGAAGTGTTTTGGACCAACACGGTCAAAGTGGTAGGGACGTAAGGAGAAGAATTGCGCTAGGGAAGGAGGCTTTCTCAAGGAGGAGGGAGTTGATGACGGGGACGTTGAGTAGGGATGTTAAGACAAGACTCGTAAAAACTCTGATATGGAGCGTAGCTATGTACGGCGCGGAAACGTGGTCGCTGAAGCAGGAGGATAGACGTAGATTGGAGGCTTTTGAAATGTGGGTGTGGAGAAGAATGGAGAAGGTGAAATGGACCGAAAGGAAAACAAATGAGGAAGTACTATAAATGGTGGGGGAGGAGAGGGGTTTGTTGAGAGAAATCCTATGGAGGCAGGAAAAATGGATGGAAGGCGTATTGAGCGGTAGTGGAATGTTGAAGAGGGTAATAGAGGGGAGAATGTTGGGCAAGCGAGGTAAGGGCAGGAACAGGATAGGGATGTTGGACGGGATGAAGGGAGGAAAGAAGTACACAGAGATGAAGAGGGACCTCATATAGATTAGTTTGCTAGGTGGGGAGTCACAAAATGTTTATTTGATAGTTGTGTCCATCCAAAAAAAACCTACCTTAACCGGTAGATTACCTAATAATAATATATATATATATATATTGCAAGCCTGCCTCATTTAGTCACTACAAGCCACAATGAGTTTCTAAGGCACTCTTCAAAAGCAGTAATTGACAATGTGTCTCTAATGGATGCTTATTCGCAATTCGTAAATTTCCTCCCATAAATTTTGTAATGTACACAGTTTCTTGCTCAAAGGCTCTTTAGCAGTACATATTTTATTTCATTGGAAAATAATTCACACTCTCGCGTCATTTCACATTTACATTGTTTACCTCAGCGAAGGGTTTATATGATGACTTAGAGCGGATGCGCATCAAGGTATTCCATGTATTAAACGTAGGTTTAGGACATTCTGTGGCGATTATTATCTTCTACGAGTACGTTTCGCGAGAACTTCTTTTTGATCACCCTACATTATTCCTTCTTCAGTTCGCCACATCTTTGATGTTGCATGCCTGATGTGGACTCACCCCTTGCCAAACACCTTTGCAGTGGATTGTATAGTACTACATGATAGGATTCCCCTTCTAGGTCAATCAATAAACTTGTGAGTGAGAGGCTGATTCGAATTGCAGAGGTAGACACTTCAAACCAAAACAAAAAGATATTTAATAGTAAATACCTCTGCAGTGATCTGTCCATCCCTGACATGGGTATTTTCAGAACTCACCTTAGGCCATATAATTTCATTAAGAAGGGGCTTGAATGAGATTCTGATCCAAAGAAACTATTAGAAGCATATTTCCCTATCATGAAGCCATACGTGTAGATTGGAGGCTTTTGAGATGTGGGTGTGGAGGAGAATGGAGAAATGAGTTGGACGGAGAGGATGTTAAGCTTAAATATGGTGAGCAAACAGAGAATGCAATTGCTAGGAAAAATCTGATAAAAGTAGAAAAAACATGTGGGGGGATATTGAAAGGTAGTGGAAGGCCGTGATAAGGGGATAACGTTGGATAAGCAGGATAGAAGAAAGCAAATAGGCTTTTAGAGAACATGAACACAGAGAGAAGCCACGAGGAAATGAAAAAGTAAATAATATCGGGAAACAAAAGGAAGCGATCAGAAGGTAATAGTCGTTAAGGAAGGTTCAAATCCTATCTGAAATTGGTAGGAATCCTTGAACGAAGGATTTACATGTATGTAGGATTTACATGTATTTAAATGGATGTAGAACAGTAAAACTTTTCTGATTCTTTTACTTCAAAATTACCTTCGAATGGGCCCACTGAGTTATTATCGAAATAAAATATAAAAACTGATATAATGAAATTACAAAAATCGCATCAGATCAGATCCGCAGTATCACCACCGTATTGACCGCTCATTGTTTTAACCTACAGACTTTAGAAAATGAATACTACTATAGCTCCAAATATTCCAGACCATTATCGATTTCTAAAAAGCCGATGTCCGTCGTAGTACAAAGAAAATTTCAACTACCTACTCTCCTCAAGTATCATTGTCCTCTTTTAATTGCTTTAAGATACGAAGGTTGTTCGATAAAGAGTGGTTATGAATTTTTATTCGCTTAATTTGTGCAAAAATGTTATTTTATCTAAAATTGTTATCTTAATATGTAATGTATACGTTACCACCTCTTCATTAATTTGACTCCAGTATTGTGTTAGCGGTAGCTTTAGCAATTTGAAACATGTTCAGTTCGCTTACGGTAATGGTGGAGGTAGCATTAGACGCTGCATTGAGATTTTGCTTTCGCCTGAAAAAGTCGTTCTCCGAGGCCAATGTAATTCGACGTACGTACTATAGAAGGCTATGGAGAGAGTTCATCTCTTTAGCAGGGTTAGAGAGTGGTTTCAAAGTTTGAAGACGGAAGCCAATTTCAAAGAAAGAAGGCGGATCGTATAGTAAAAAACTCAATCCCTAAACAATTATTAATACTTTTCTTAACTTCTATTTGATGGCGACATAAAAAGTCTTTTTATATATTATGTAAAGATATTATGTGATAGGATTTCAAAGTCATTTTTTCACAGATGATGTTATGAATCAGAGAAAATTATCAAATCAATTACGTACTAAAATGGAATAGGTACTTATCGCCATATGTCATTCCATTTCTGCATCGTCAATATTTGAAAAGGAAAATTGAGTGATCAAAATATATTATCTGAAACAGTCAGCGAGGTGAAAGCTTGCTTGATAGGTGTGAAGACTCTTTGCATATCTTCCTTTGCGTGATCAAACGCTCTTCGGAAAGATGGAAATATAGGCCCTTTGACGCCTAGTTTCTCACGAAAATCTAGCCCTCAGGTTGGAACGAATGCAAGATGGATCAAGAACAGAGAGTTTCATCCGTGAGGCTACCACTTATTAAACTGGCATTGCAAAATTCTTTCCGTAAAACTTAAGGACATATCAGTGTTAATAAAATGTCGAGATCCAGTTTTTCCCGTTGGTCAATCGAGAGCAATGTGCAATGTATACAAAAAATCCTTTCACTTGTCTGAAAAAAATCCACAATGTAAATTGTATTGGAATGAACTCTTCTTTTTGCTTTGGAACTCTGGTTAGTTTCAAGAGAGGTAACACGATGAAACAGTACGAGTATACATGCTTATAAAATAAAATTTGCGGTACTTGATAAGGAAATTGAGAAGAAGGAATAGTGAGGGTAAATGTGAAAATAAGAAAGCAAGTTTGTGATTTGGAACATTTAAGCAAAACAATTGTAGCATATGGCAGGAGTTAAATGAAAGAAGTTAGAAAATATGTAAATGGCCACGATGAGTTCGTCGCTAATAATTGGATTGGATTATATGATATAATGAATAGCTGCCTCAAGACAGCCAAAAAATCAGTGAATCAAAGTTTTCCCACCTCATTTTATGGGAGTGTAACTTCTCTGAACATAAATTTCGAATGAATTCGGTGGGTGGGAATTGAATACCAGAAAAATATTTGTGGTAATAATAGGCGTCTATTAATATGGCTAGGAAATCAAAATGTGAATCGCGTCTATTGTAATAGAGAAGTAAGAAAGAATTCGGTTACGCTGATTTGGCCATGGTGAGAGAATGGATGAGAATCAAATCACCAAGAAGATATGTGAGAACATAATAAATTGTTTGAAAATGAGTGGACCGAATAAGTCATGGGTGAATGCGGTAGAAGAGATTCTCAGGAAGAATATTATTGGAAGCCTCAGGAACGGAAGAACATATCTGCAACCAATGCGTAGATATGACAGAGGCGAAATTAGCAAGCAAGGGCAAGGAATAATTGAAGATTTCAGTGAAAGGACCAAATTCTATGAAATAAGTTACAGTCAAGCTTTCTTAACTTTGCCTACCGTGAACGTGATCGGCGTGAAACTTATGCATGGATTTCAACGGTATTTTCGATGTATAATGGTTCAAATATTAATCGTGAAAGGGCTGAAAGGTCTGGAAGGCCTAAAAGGTCTGTAAAACATCTGAATGGCTAAATCTCATTTCAAAATAATGGATTATCAAACTTAACAATAGTCACTCTTTTGTTTTGTGAGTTGGAGATATTCCACCGTGCGTCGTTCTTTCTGTCCGTCTGTCATGGTTCCCTTAGTCGTGAGATACAATTCTAGGCCCTTATACTTTCAGGTTTCCAGAAAACCTTACCGATTTTCCGAGTTAGAATTTTACAGGTATATCAAGCACACCTGCACGCCAGAATCACTCGACAGACAAAAATTCGAGATTACAAACGCATATAAGATTCGACAGAAAGAGAAAGACATAAAAAAATAAATAAAAATATTCTTTACCGGTTGGGTACCTGTTATGTAAAATAATAATATACTGGTACAATTTTTCCTACCCTTAACCAAATTTGATGGACGTTGTAGTCCAATGGGTAGAATGCTTGACCCGATGGCTGAAGAGCCCGGGTCAAGCTGTATTAACTTCTAAATTAATTAATCCCGGGTTCGATTCCCAAGGATTCCTCCGGGAAATTTTAATGTTTAGCTTAGTCTTCTTTGTTCTTGAACATCCCATAATCAACCTTTGTCTACTTTATATTGATTCTAATCCCATACTCATAACACCGATTAGTAATGTGTTCAGCAATGATTGTAGCCCCTTTGCCTGTCTGATTAATTAAAGTTGGATCACCCGCAAATCCAACCGATTTTATGGATTTCCCACTTTTATTCCTTTTCTCATCTTAGCCAACATTGCATATCCCTTCCACAACATCATTCAACGTACTATTTCCTCTGGATAACTTATTCATCCACTTTTTCTTCGAATTTTCCACGCATACTTTATCCTTGCCTAAACATACTCCCCATAGCCCAACCTCCGATTTCCCGATCTACCTTTCTTAATGAATGTCTGAAGCCAAAACCTGGGAAACTTCGGGGTAAACTTATGAACCCCAGAAACTACTACTGAGTCCTCTGTCGTGTTTCGGTGAACCTCAAGTTCCCTCTTAAAATTTGCTTGACACGAAAGCTTGAGGTAAAATTGGATAAAAAACGATCGTTTTCCGGAGCCATTACTGATCGTCGGAAGCTTTACGGCTTTACTTTGGAATTTCTCCGTCCTCGCAATTAGAGATGAACATGAGAACATGCGAGTGAGAAACTACATCTTCATCACACTTTTGGGAACCACCACAGGACGTGTGGTTGGGGGTGTAAGGTTACCAGCTCTTGTTATGATATTGCGCACGAATATGATGTGCTCATTAAAAGGAAAGACAAATGTAATTGTGGTTTTTTGATTGTATTGCTGAAAATTAAAAACCTTAGTTTTGTTTTGATAGTGATTTTTGCGAGGGAAGAGAGTTTTTTCTATTATTTAATCGGTTAAGTCTAAGCTGCCTGAATCCTCAGGGGTTTTATTAATCCCCTCGGTGTTATAAACTCGAGAGACTTAAATCACTGTAATAGCAAATGCCTCGCCTGCTCTCGTCACGTCTTGAGGAACCCCGATTCTAGTTTTTCAATATACCCGTTCAATACAGGTAAGGGCCTGTAATTTCTTCTCTAACAGTTTTTGGCATAACAAGCGGACCTGCTTCGAATATGATTTCTTTATTCGGTTTCTCTGAATATTTACTGCACATTCTAAATGTGGACTGGCCAATGATTAACAACGCATCCCCTTCACTTCAATTCGTTGTATTTTCCCACAACCCGTCTTAATGAATGGGCGATTGAGAGAAGATGAATGAGAGAGTGAATGGAAAGAAGCACATCTGCTCATAGCCTTCCCTGCCTCCTACCCCTTTGAGGCCCAGACTATCAAACCGAGGGAAGGCTATGCCCCCTACCTCTTGTGGCGAAGAAGCAAGCCTTGCCCTCTCTCCAATAGGGGGAGCTGAGGGTTTAAGACGGGCCTCCTCCGCCTCCGTTTCACCTCCATCCCCACTACCTCCAGCCCGCCTTTCCTTTCCCCGAATTGCTATTTCCAGAGCGTCCGCAAAACTCTGGCCGAATGGAAGCCAAGGCCGCCAGCCCCGCGGAAAGGAAGAGCGCCCGAGAGTAGGGGCCATCGACCAGGGGTACTGGATGTGCGTCTCGTCTGCAGAGCGCCGCCACTCTCCCACCCCCTACCCCGCTCCTCCGATCACTGCACCACTGGGGATCGGCGAAATATCTTCGACTCGTCGTTTTGCAACGGCGTAGATCGAGGAGAATCGGCAAGGGGTACGCTAAAACTGAAACGATGACATATTCTGCCCGGAAAGAAGCCTATAACTCAAAGGGGTTCACAAACTTTATTTGACTGACGCATCCCTTAACCGTGAAAAAATTTCCACGCGCCCATCTCAAGCACCGCCCTCTGAACACACGGGGGTGATAATAATTGAAATGGATGACCAAGAAATGTATACACTTTTGAGAGAAATAATCTACGTAGTTAGTCCATATACAGGGTGTGGAAAGAAGTTCCCATGTGTTCTACAGCATCAAATACAATTATCTTTACAATAATAAATAAATTTCTGATGTTCATGCGTTGTTATTGCGGACTACATGTCGCCCGAGCAATGAAGACATGACTAAAGAGAATAACTGAAAAATATAGCGAAAAACGATAGGAAGGAAAAAGAACAAGCGAAACGCTGGCCTAACATATACCACACAAATAAAACCAGACACATCTCCTTTACTTTCTGTAGCTTTGATAAAATATTTGAAGTGAATATCCTTGGTACTACAATGCAACAATTTCAGAGTGTAAAAATCATTCGCCTTGATCGGGATGATTTTTACACTCTGAAATTGTTGCATTGCAATTCTACACGTAGCGGATGACTCCATTTAAAGTTACTGTTGCGGCATCTCCCGCAGTTTCTTGAAATCCTTGGTACTATTAGCGATTCTTTTAGAAATTTCCGAACATGATTATTTCTGTACTACAAATAATCCGCAGTGACCAATTACCTCAAATTATCACGTAGTTTATGTGTTGGTACACATTTTTGAAGCCGTAGAGAACCATTCGTTTACTTCAGTTAAGACTTGGAACTTGGACGTTACGAACATCCCGTTGGGAATAATATCCTCCCGAAACTTGGAACGACATTGTAATTATTCATCCAAACTTTGGACAAAACACACCAAAAAATTAGCTGAATATCATTAAATCGGCAGCAAATCGGATCAACCGATGTCCCTTTACATGATTCTAAGAAACTGCAGGGTATGCCGCAACAGTAACTTGAAACGGAATAAAAATTTTCAAAGTGTAAAAATCACTAGCCTTGACTCGGTCAAGGTGAATGATTTTTACACTTTAAAAATTGTTGCATTGTAATATCCCTTTACATGACTCTGACCAGCGAATTCATACATGCATCCACTGGCGTCGAAACTTAAACCATGGGACACTTCCCTAGAAAAATAAACAAATAAAATAATATTTATGGCATTTTTAAGGAAATTCGTAATTTCAAAATAATCACCGATTGCTAATGACCCTAGCCACCTTGATTGATGAAAAGTTAAAAACACGAGAGTCCAATTAATTAACTTTAATAAATAGTCAATAGAAAGCACAATATTGGAATAAAAAAATCAGGAGTGTCGTATGAATTGGCATTAAATTAGATAAAATTGATTCGACGTATTTCATTATCGATTTTTATTCTACGTGTTTGATGGTCTCGCTAATTATTGCCGTAGCCCCCTTGGAGTCATAAAACCGTTTGCGAATCACGACCATAATCTTTCATCCACAATGAAACCCTGTCTATAGCACACCCTGTATTTTCTTGGTCTACTCCTTCCTTTCAAAACATTTACTACTCCTCTTATGCCCTTTAGGTTCATCGCATTTTATCAATACTCTCAACATGGCCAAACCAGCGTACCAGGTTTCATTCATACTTGTCTACGACTGAGACAAATCGACATTTTTTCCATTTTCCATTTATTCCTCTGCCGATCACTATTAAGCAGTAGCGACTTAAGGAGTGGCGATAGACAGGTTAGGTAATTTTCGCCTCTTACCACCTGCTGGTGATGCGCAGCATCGAAACCATGGTCGTGACATATTAAATCTTTATGTGGGAGTGCAAAGTTTCTTTTTTTTACACTCATCATGAAGGAATTCCACAAAAGTTAAACCTGAAACTGTTATGTTCCTCCCAGGCATGTCGAAAAGACCAAATGCTAATTTAGTAGAGTTCATTATTATCCCCTTCCGTTAGCACAAATCCCATCGTATGAGATTGATAAGTCATCCAAAGATGAATCAAGCAATTCGCACTAGCGAATCATCAGTGATTAGTACCCATAATTTAATATTCCACTGGGATAAAAAGTCAACATTTCCATCTATTGTTTCAGGCTCAACTTTTTGGAAGTTCATGTTCATTAAATGAAGAACACAATATATATTACCACTGTTCCTTATTTTCGTACAACTATTTTCAACGCTCAGGCGTCACCATCAAAATAAATAAGAGTGGAAATAGACATTGTGTTCTTCATTTAATGATAATGTCAACATTTCCCTTGATATAAAATCTATATTCACTATATGAGGCGAACGGTAACTACGGCCGTATTCCCATTATTCTATATTCACTGTTTGTCCCTTACAGAAGTTAAAACCTTGGCATTATTTTTAATTATGTCAGTTTTTCTGAAATCAATTTCAGCATCTAACGCTATATTCTCACTATCATTAATTATCCAACTATCACAAAAAAATTCTAACTACTCCAACAATCTCCTACTCCCATTTGTCCCCGGAAAATACCAGCACTAATTCTTTATTGCATTTATTCCTTAATTATTTTTAATCTTTCAAAAACAACTTCCTTCAAAACCACTCCGCAAATATTCGGCTCCTGCCATTCATATTTTCCAAGAGCTAATATAAAAAAACAATATTTTACATCTATATTTTTTTTAGGTAATCTACCGGTTAAGGTAGGTTTTTGGATGGACCCAACTATCAAATAAACATTTAGTGACTCCCCACCTAGCAAACTAATCTATATCAGGTCCCTCTTCATCTCGGTGTACTTCTTTCCTCCCTTCATCTCGTCTAACATCCCTATCCTGTTCCTACCCTTACCTCGCTTGCCCAACATTCTTCCCTCTATTACCCTCTTCAACATTCCACTACCGCTCAATACGCCCTTCATCCATTTTTCCTGCCTCCATAGGATTTCTCTCAACAAACCCCTCTCCTCCCCCACCATTTCTAGTACTTCCTCATTTGTTTTCCTTTCTTATATATATATATATATATATATATATATATATATATATATATATATATATATATATATATATATATATTTATATATATATATATATATATCAAATATTTATAAAAAAGGTTTCGTACCACACTCTCCACCTCTGTAGGTGAGCGTGTCATTTCTGCACGAGTGTCTTGCTCTTCGAGCGGAACCCGTATTTACTCGCCAGGGAACAAAAAGATGCCCCAAAGCATCTGTTGGGAAACTGTAAGGCTAGCTATAACTTGCTTACTGCAAATCAAGGACTTGCTGAAACAAACAATATTTTTTTGGTAATCCACCGGTTAAGGTAGGTTTTTCGATGGACACAACTAGCAAATAAACATTTTGTAACTCCAAGAAAAACCCAATCCAGCAACCTAATCTACATCAGGTCCCTCTTTATCTCTGCGTACTTCTTTCCTCTCTTCATCCCTTCCAACATCCCTATCCTGTTCCTGCCCTTTCCTCGCTTGCCCAACATTCTCCCCTCTATTACCTTCTCCAACATTCCACTACCGCTCAATACGCCTTTCATCTATTTTTCCTGCCTCCATAGGATTTCTCTCAACAAACCCCTCTCCTCACCCACCATCTACAGTACTTCCTATTTGTTTTCCTTTCGGTCCATTTCACCTTCTCCATTCTTCTCCACACCTACATTTCAAAAACTTCCTTAAAATATCGATACAAAAAATGGAATTTGCAAGAACTTCGCAGGAAACAAGCCTTCGGACAAAAAAATCATTTTCATAGAAAGGAAGCTCATCATTTGAGCTTTACTCATAACACTCATAACAGGCGTAATAATCAAGCGTAAAGAGGTGTGATATCTTTCAAGTTACTCTTTTTAATATGAAATACCCGACAGAAAAGCAAACGGGCACACAGTTTGACATTAGTTAAATAAGAAGGATATATAAAAAAAGAATGCAGTGTCCCTTCCAAATGTGAAGTAAAGGCTCTTATTACTACGGCCTATTTCTCAATCATTCATTAAACTTAAGAATCCGAGAACCAGTTCGGGGCTATCAGTTCTAATCCTGGTACAATTAGGTAAAGTAGGGATTTTTTTACGTGAAGAGCTGATTGAAACAGCACAGAAGGAATCTTTGGTCATCTGAAGGATTCAGTGCGGTTTGATGCCAGGTAGGGAATGTAAAAATTTGAACTTCGACGGCTGTTATGCTGGGAAAGGAGATATTTTAGCCTAGCCTCTTCACTTATGTAGTCCATTCATTTCAAAATCGAACGTTTATCAAAGGTTATTGTTTAATGATTAATTAACGACGAGGTAAAACCCTCTTGTGAGTCAAAGCTTATGACCGAGAACTGTATAGAGAAATTCAGCCGGGGATCGGAATGGTGCGATGGCTAACGTACTGGCTCCCCACCCAGAGGGCCAGGGTCCGGCGGCAGATATTTTTCAGTGGTAACCCGATCTCTACTTGAGGTGCTTTGTGGAGGGCACTTTGATTGAGTACGCCGTCCGTCGGATGGGACGTTAAGCTGCGTATCCCTTGGCGCCTTTCGTTAAGAGTAGGCTAATGCCGAAGCCGGGTTTCTCTTCACTCTTCATCCTTTCCCATCCATCCCTAATAGCGCAAATGACCTTAGCTGTCGGTCGCCTCCCCCAAAAACTACTACAGCCGGGCCCCGTGGCGGCGGGGTAACGCTCTCGCCTCCCAACCCTTAAGTCGTGTGTTCGATTACCGTCAAGGTAGGTTTTCCTCCATCCAGGGTGTCTGTAATTGTATTTAATTTATGTGTAATGATTAGGGGTTAGGTGGAAGAAGGTTCAGTAAGATCTCGCCCAATGAAGTCGTCGGATAAATAAATAAGGTGACTGCCATCAACTCCTACTTCTTTTTCAACGCTTTTTTTACCAATTGCATTATGAAATACTCTGCCCGCTCTCATTCAAAACACTTACCAAAAATGTGAACTATTTCACCTGATCTAGTTTGTGTCCCTCAATTTTAACATATATCTGAGCCTTCCTATTTCTTAAGAATCCCATTACTTTCGTTTTCTTATAAGTAATTGTTATCCATTCCAATCACACTAATTCTGCAATGTGCTTAGTAGTGGTTGCAACCTTTTGCCTAACTTGCTGACTGACTAACTTTTGGCTATCCGCAAATCCAACTTATTTGAGAATATTTAATGTCCCTTAATGCTTTTTTCTATCTCGCAATCAATTATGATGTTCACTGAAAGAGTAAACATATATCTGGGTATTTGGTTTTATTTAAATGCTGTTCAATAAAACCTTTCAGAGTTTCTAACACGTGAATAAAAAACGAACCAATTATTTATAATTTGGTGTATTCAAGTAGGCTGACGCCTTTTAGGTACAATAATCCTTTTAGATACAAACAATTTTCCTAAGCATCTTCTTGCTTCATATGCTATCGTAAAAAATATATATATAGACCGCGAAATATGAAAGTAGCACAGTGGAAACGATTACGGTAGGGACAAATTCTGCACGGAAACAATCCTGTTAACAGCTGACGGTGGACCCTTAGTGCCGCGGAAGTTAAACGAAAGAGGACGAAAGGCAAAGTTAGGGGGCGTGTCCAATGTAGCATCCACACGCCTCCGACTATGAGAGTGAACACAGTACTGTGAAAAAATGGAAGCGCAATTTGATTAAAAATACGAATTGATCTTCGCGGGATGAACCACCATTTCTCTGCTGTCTAACACTTCAGGAAACTAAAATACTTCGAATTTCTAAAACTTGTTCAAACTGAACCGCATAAAAACGCACATCTTCCAAATTCCATAAATAAACAACAACGTGCTCTTCAATGGAAATCATTCTCAAGAAGTTCTCACAAAAAAGAGGAAACTGAGAAATACAGGCGACTACCTGTAAGCATTAATATGACAGTTATTCGAACTACTAACTATGTTAGAGGAGTTTCTTTTAAAACATTCCTTGAACCCATGCTGAACCATGAAAAATTTTCTGATTCTGGCATGTTGTTAGTTGCCGAAGGCATCAAAACTTTAAATGCACCCAAAGAATATGCACTACAACCGTGACGATAAAACTACGTTCACACCAATCATGTAGCAGTTTATACTTCACAAAAAGTTATTTTTCCTGTGAATAATTCCGGCAGACTTCACGAACTCGCTAATGCCAGCAATTGTAAAATACGTGTCATAGTGTCTACATAAAGTTATGAAATTAGGACCGAGATTACAAGGCGATGGAAATTTTATGAAAATCCAACACTTCATATTCTCCTGACTTGGAAGCCACACATGCTGGCACATGCTTGGTGCGTTTGTTAGTGCTACTGAATGTTAGTTCTGAATAAATTGCCAATCATACTTGTTACTTACATTTCCTGTTGCATACCACGGATGCCAAACCGGTTATGTCGATCGTTTGATTATTTTCTCGTATAAAGTGGCGATACGTACAAATCGTTCGAATAATTAGCAACGTCCTTGGTCTTTTCGTTGGGATACTTTTGACACTTTACATGTTTGGTATGATGAATGCATGTCACTCAACTAATAACAAAATGATCGGAATACTAAAATTTTCGAATGCAAATTCACAGAACTACATGCACCAAAGGATGATAGTGGACGCCATTCCTCGATCGGCAATTCTTTTTGGAATTGAGAGAAAGAAAAAACAAAGGAATTAGACCATTTCGCAAAAAACTAATACGTGCTAATTCAATAATGAGACTTTTATGCCTCCCATTTCGTTGCATCACCTCTTATTTCACCCTTGCGCATTCCAGGCAAAAAATCTTCTTCTTTTCCGTAGAGACATCTTTTGACCAATCATGAATTAATCATGATGCGAAGTACGAAAGGCGAAGGCGTGTTACTAAGAAGCATAGTGGTTCAGGACGGTTATCATTTGCATTAAATATAGGCTTTATGAAAAGCACTTACTTTTCATGCTTCTCGAAAGTCAACCAATCAATTCCTCAAAAGTAAATATGAATTCTGTGTGCTTCATATGATAGTTTTCCCGTGGCATTGTGTCTAGTGTGAACAAACATTGCTTGTAACTGCCTGTTGCATTGGTTACTCATGATAGTCGCTGTTCATTTTCGTACGTACTTTCTGTTTTTCAAAAAATATTTGCTTTGTCTTTCAACTCCTCATTCCATAAACTTCATTTCAGTAAATATTTTAATCGCAGTACTTTGCCCAACATTATACGTTGGAAAATCCAATCGTTAATTTTTGAATATCTAAAATGAAAATATTACCCTAGACCATCATAGAGTAATGGATTAAATTCTACTTAATTTTATTCAGCTCATTCTTCGTAAAAATATTACTTCATTGTGTAGAAACCTAATTCGGATTCAGTAACAGAAATGACATTTAATAGGAAACTCTAGGACGGAATAATCCGAGGGGAAACCAAACCTTGTAAAAGATTCAACTATATTTCCAAGTACCTCTATTGACATCCACATGTTGAAATACTGTGTTGGTACACAATGCGGAGCCTTTTTACGCGGAAAATTGGCTGCATTACTATGACAGATGTTATTTCGTAGTGAACGCATAGCATTACCTAACCTTAAAAAGTTCTTAGGATAACGTGAATTTAGGATTTTCTTACAAATTCAAATATAATTTCTCCAGAGTTTATCTTGGTGGTTTGCTTCGATATTTTTTTCAATAGGTAACCAGTAAGTTTTCAGTATCCAAATTTGTGGCATAATATGTTGTATGCTGAAAAAAAAACACGAGCTCTGTTGCATAATAAGTCGGCGAGTATTATTCCAGGATGCATCTTCAACAAAACTTTCCCAAGTCCTATGTGCAGTAATGTAATGGCTTTGAAAGTAACTCTTAGCTTAAGCTAATCGTAACTTCTCAAGACCCATAAGAAATAATGCGCCCATATGGAATTTTTCCAGCAAATTGGCAATTCAATGAATTCGGATTATTAGACTTTAGAACTTTAAAAAAATATTTCGTGCGCAAACTTAAAATACGATGAAATAAACTTTTCCTCAAGAATGAAGGTGCAGTGTTGACATTAAAGTATCCAAACTTTGAGGTAACTATAATGGCACCAACTAATATTTAGGGTGAACTGATACCATTACTAGGTACCTCAAATGATGTTTTATTTTCCAAAATACGGTGCATTTTTATATTTTTCTAGGGAAATAATTAGATGGTAGAATATGAATACTGGAAAATGCAATTTTACACTGGATAAAAACTTTTAATAAACAACATTCTCTTATGATATGTGTAAGCAATGAAACCATAACACCTTCAATATAAGCAGTAGTAATCGAGTAAAAACTTTTTTGGTTGTAAATTAAAATATTTTATATGAGTACAGTTATGAACAAAGATACATTAATCAAATGGAAGAATTAGAGCTATTGGAGCAATTTTAGGCATTATTGGAAGCACATTTCCTTAATTCAAGAACCTACCTATATTTTGCTACGGAAAATGTTTCAATCTTTCATAGGTATATTCATTTTTTAGCAGTAATGCTCCATTTATTTTTGCATGAATGATACTGGTTAACTAGACTAATTGCATTAAGTTAAGGTGGTGTAACATTAAAAACTGCTGAAATTTTCTACATATAAGTTGTGACTGTAGTTTGGAAACTACAGTCACACCTTATGCAGTTCAATAGAAATTATGCTCATGACAGTTGAAGCATCTGAAAAATAATGACATTTTCTAGCTCAAGGATAGACATTTATGAAAGTGATAGGTAGTCTATTATGGCATTCTAAATATGACAGTAAAATTAACCCTTATAACAAGAGATTTTTAGTCTTTGGCCATGGGAATGAAACAATGTTTAACACTACTATAATTATCAAATAACCAGGAAAAAATACAAGTATATTTTGTGGAAGTGGAAAAGCCAAGTTGTTTAATTTTCAAATGTCAACCACAAAAAAAATTAATTTTTTGTTGCATTCACACATTTAATGAACGAGTTGTTCTGTTATAATGGCAATCTCACTCATAATGCCATCCCATTTCAGATTTCTGGTCTAAATTTTCTGATGTCTATATGTTGGATATGAAAATACACTTTTCTATTAATATTTTCACCCACAAGAGAAAATGCATGTGGGAATGTCACAATCAAACAGATGATATCAAATTATAACTTTAACTTTTGCTATTCAACTTACATCTGTTTAGCTTGAGTCCCCATGATCTCAAACGGGGAATAAATAGCATTTTTCAGTACAATTTTGATAACGACCAAAGATGAGGGTTTCCATTTAACAAAAATAAAGCGCATGCAGAATCAACATTACATTCTGCAAAAGTCTCCTAATGTCTTCTGCAGTTGATTTTGCATTAAATAAACTGTTATGTGTTTTACTATGAACTAGTTTACCATAATTTATGTACACTACACATTAGGATCCCTTAATCAACTGTAATAACAGTGAAATGAAAAACTATTTGCGAAATAAAATTTAATAACAATCAATGATCCAGGTCACTCACCTTTCATTGGATACCTTCATCCAAAGATCAAGGTCATTCACATTTGTCCCTCCAAGCACTTCTTTATTAATTCAACCAATGGATCATGTAGTTCTTGTATTATCTATAGAGCTAGATAATAAGGAATTATTGAAAGTTTTCAATATTTATTAAAATCCTGTGTCATTAATTGAGATGACCTATCAATCCATGAACCACACAGAAAAACAAAAACAAAATGCAAGATTTAGAAAAAAATATGAGGCCCTTTTTAAGACGAGTGAGGAAATGATGAAAAATCAGGATCTAGCCAGTTTCTTTAAAAAATTATATTTTTCCGCTCAGGTAATAAGGGTTGCCAGCTAGAATATATAATAGGTCCCCTCCCGATATCTAGCCACTACTACATATGGTATCTATAGAACTCAATCAGCAAATGTCACTTTCAGTTGCACATCACACTTATCATAGTGGGGTGGCATCTTCCCTTCTCTGAAGTAATATGAGTGGGTCAGGGCGCTACACTCTATTCCTAAGTGTGTGACTGTGCGGCTGTCATTAACAGAAAAGGGCCATGTCATATTGAACACTACTAATTAACACAGTATATTGTGCGTTTGCTCTCGATGAAGAAAATAAAGAGGAATAAGCACACTACATTTGACATTTTTGAGATATAACAGTTTACATCAGAAGATTTGCCACTGGGTCCTTCACATTGAGGAAGTAATAAAGGTGTGACAATGGAGAAAGCTATTTCATATTGGAAACTTTACACAAGTGTTCAGGACAAAAATAGAGAGAATCCCTACGGTACTCTGGCCAACAGAATTATTTCCCAATAATTTATGTTATGTTTACACATGTACAGATGTTACCTCGTTGACCTCAGTGCCGGTGCTCTTCCTCACTTGCCAACCCAGAGGTTGCGGGTTCGATTCTCACCTAGGTGATTTTTTTTTCAAACTAAGGTTTGTGTGCATGTTGTCGTCTAATTGTTATGTCATTGTTCAAAGTGTGGTGTAAAGGCCGAAATGCTGTTTTTAGACTAATGCAAAATAAATTCCACTTGTTTAAAGGGTTATTTACCCTCCTCACTTCATTTGCAGTAACTAAACCAATAAAAATTGTCTCCAAAAGTCATCAATGTCTTCCATAACCGTGTTGAGTTATAATTTCAACTATCCAATTAACAATTTATTGATGATGCTAACATGATAATCATACTTCTTTAATTTTTTGAGTGGCAGTAGCAATAATACCTAAAAACCGTCTTTGTATACATTAGATACTGCTGCTTTGAGATATAAAGTGATAGTGCTACCTTTATCCCTGGTAATTATTATTTATTTCATTACCATGATCTAATTGCATTTAGATTTTAATGGTACACTCACCAATGGGAAAGAAATGGCACAGTAACAATGCACAACACACCATACTTATTTTCCACTTCATTTTCATTAATGACATAAAACCAAAACATATAAAGTAACCATACACAGATGTGTAGCATTTCTTACACAACAATTTTTTTACTCTACATTCCCATCTCCATTACACTCCCAAAAAAATGCTTCATGCAAAACTAAACAAACCTCTTCATTTTATTCATTTAATAATTCTTGCACCAGCTGATGGGAAAGCTTTATAAAAAGTTGGAGTGCTGCCCTGATAATGACTCTGAATGTATTTAATCAAATCAGTGAAAGACCGCTTGCATACCTAGAGTAAAAAAATAAAATATCATAAGAAAATAATAGATAGAAAAACCTAACCAACTATTGACAAAAATTCTCATTCCAATTTTAGAATCCTATTAAAATTACTAATAATTAAATGAAATGCACCCACATAAAAACATAATGCAGACCTATTAGAATAATATATTTGGTCCAACAAAAACAGCCTGATGAAAAATACAAAAATTTATTAAATTTTACTCACTAAGGCCACACAACAACCTCCAAAGCCTGCTCCAGTCATTCGACAACCCAACAAGCAGCCGCTGTTTACTTTCCCAAATTCTACTGCTAAATCAACCAACTGATCCAATTCTTTGCATGATACTTCATAGTCATCCCTGGTGAGAGAGTCATCGACATTACACACAATCAAACATTAAATAGGACAGAAAAATAAGTACAAACTTAATCAATATTCCTGAACAGTTTTACAATAATTATGAACATATTTTAATCTTGAAATTTGACTGCTTTAATACAGAGAAGACACTATTACATCTGAAAAAAATCAAGTGTCAGTTTTGAAGAGGAGACTCCTGGATCTGCCTCACAGTATATAATTTCATTCAATTCATTCAACTTAATTAATGAAAAAGTACAGCAATCAACCAAAAGGTTTACTTAATAGATGATGGAAGAGCCCATTTTTTTGCCCTCCCATCCCTAAAGGCACTTCCAAACTCTGAAGATTCAGGTTAAATGCGTAGAAACAAAACATCAAAAAAGAGTAATTATACAAGTCAACACTCATTACCACCTAGGTTTTGCTTATTACAGCAATATTTTTATTTTGTGGAAATGCTCTGTTTTGGCCCAAATTACCTCGTCTACTGATCACCTACCCTAATCTACCTCCACAATCAGTTAGACTCAAGTTTAGGTTTCTGCAGGGACCTGCATGTAAAATGCATACAGTAAATTTAAACCAATTTCTGAAATAAAAGGAACACAGTTGCCATCAGGTATCCCCTATTCCCGTTTCATATTCCAGGCTGGAATATCAATTCACTAGCCTTTTTTTTAAATTTTGGCCCTTTTCCCAGGTCTGAAAAGAAAAATATGCCAAAGATCACTAGCATTTAATTAACAAGCTACTTTCTAAGCACAGGGAAACAACATTATTATGCTAAAGGCCACAATTTTTCTTTTCTTTTGTGCTCAAATTCAAAATGTGAATGCTCAACTTCCCAGCCAGTTCTTGGAATTTATCATATACACCAATCATTGAATTTTCATCTTATTAATTTTACATATACATACATTAGTTTTCTGTTGACCATAAAAACAATAATATTCATAAATATTATAATAATGTAGTAATTAAACTTAGAGTCAGTCAACATATATATTGTTACATGGCACAGCTTCAGGTGTAACATGGTGAAAATCCTTCATGATGAAAGAAGACACTTTGCTTTTCCACATAGAATACTTCTCTGTGGAAAAGAAAAGTGTCTTCTTTCATCATATATGTTGTTATATTACGTGATTTTCAACTAAATCAATCCCACCAAAGAGTAGCATAATGTTTTGGGAATTTCATTGTGAAATTCAGGTTCAGAAATTTAAATTTGACCCTTTTACTGCATCCATTCATATGGAAAGTACTCCAGATGATAAGATATAACATACATTCAGAAATAATGTTTGATTCAAGGCATATAAATTTGATTTTTCACTGTATTCACCATATTCACTTTTTACTGCAATAACTTTTTAATTTTGCATTTAAATTTACTTCACTAAACAAATTATTCATATTATCACCTAAATTCAGCATATACATACAAAACATGGACATTTTCATTAAATACATAAGAATAATGTACATATAATTTTACCATTCTTTTCAGGGTGGCCACAAACATCCAAGGATTAAATTCCAGAACATTTCCACAGGTGTTCTAGAACAAAATTTACAATTTTCCAGGCTGTTTTATCCCCGATTCATAATATTGATTTAGTCATAACATCATTATTAAAGTATTGTCTTTTATAAAATATAGCCTAGAATCTACTGATAATGCTTTCATAAAAAGAAGGATTATACTCCTAAATTGAAAATAGTTCTTCATGAAATGAGAAACACTTGTATGGTGATAAAACATATTAGGAGTGAACTAAGGGTAAGGCTTCAAATAATGCCACCTACTTATACAAACACAGAATAGGACAAATGGTAGGGAGTTAAACTCCATGATAGCACTGAAATCACAGCTTATTTGCTGATAAAAAAAAACAAAATCATGTCATTGTAAATATCATCATTATAATATTCCCGGACATTTTTGTATGACAACAGGTTTTCAAGGCACGTGGTCACCCTGTTTTGTGATTCTTCATGTTAATAATGATTTTGTGTTCCCAAGGCAGAAAAAATAAAGTTACTTTTGACAATGACATAAATATTGTGTTGGTATAAGAAAATACGTAGCCTTGCATATTGTTGACAAGGAGAAGATTCTTGTAAAATTGCATGCAGGAGTTTCAGTTGCTAGTTTGTAGTTTGATTCACAAGTTAGGCAACACCAATGCACAACGAAAGAATCGAACTAACAGCCTCTGCATAACCAGGAGCATCAACCACCAAAATGATCTGGCCAGGATATTAGAGGAAAGATAACACACTTATAATCGATATTTAATGATTTCTGAGAGTGCATTCTGATTTACCTTAGAGATTGATGGCTCTGCAGCATTAGCTCTCCAAAAAGAGCATAATTTCTTTTCTGCAGAGCTACAGCAGCATGTTCTGTCCTTGCAATCTCGCTAATAACATGCCTAGCACGGCGAAATATCACTGGATCCATTTTTTTCTCTACACCTGTTAAAAATATGTATATTTAATTCACACAAGGAAGGCCATGCATTTTGCATGAACTTTTGGATTGTCATTAAAGATCTACACTTGTGTAAAATATTACTCATACAAAATTTTTACAAATTTTATTGTGGCTGGTTCATTTTAGTTCGTATTTTTGAAATCGATTAATTACTTGATTAAATATTTGCTTCAGTAATTATTTACCATAGTAAAAGTATTTATTTATTATTATATTGTCCTGTCGGTTAGGCAAGTGACATAGAACATAGTCATGAAGATATACAGAAAATTGAATTAGAACAATAAATGAAAATACACACTTCAATGAAATATTGCAGTTCCCATGTAAAATTTAGAAAAATACATAGAAACACAACATAAACACCCTCATATGTATCACAGCTGACAATCACTCGTGAACTCATCCACACTGTAACAGCACTAGGGTTCCCTCAATTGATGACACTATAGGACAGCTGCAAATGGATTTTGGCATAATATACTAGTTTTAGGATATCTAAAGAGGTAATTGGAACAAGTTTATGAAACATGAAGGTTTATATTCCCATTTTATTGATCATTTCTATGTTGCGAGAATGCCAGTCAAGGGTATCATTTAGTACAAATCCCAAAAAAGTTGGAACTAGATTGTTGCATTGATTGATTAGCATCAGTTCTGAGAAAAGGACTCAACATTAGGACAAATTTTATTTTGGAAATTCAGAAAACAGATTTTATTTTCATTTAGTTGTAAGTTATTGCTCTTGCATGTCAATGCTTGTTACAGTCAGACATGTAGAATGATTTACCTCCATAAATGACTCCATTAGAGAAAAACTTGAAACTATTCCTTTAAAACTATGGGATTTGCAGCCTAGGAAGAAGGTATATCTGTTAGTGAAGATGTCAGGGAGAGAAAACATAATGCTATAATTACTAAACTGTATATAACGATGTTTGAGTGAAATTATTTGCTGTTTTTTAAGGTAATTTACTGGTTAATGTAGGTTTTGAATGAGCACAACTACCAAATAAAAATCTTGTCTCTTCTAATAATATACAACACAACACTCTGCTCTATAATTAGCCCCTCTTCATCCCGGCATACTTCCTTCCTCCCTTCATCCCATCCAACATCCTTATCCTATTTCTCCCTCTCCTCTCTGCCTAACATTCTCCCCTCTATCAGTCTTCAATATCCCACAGCCAACCAATATGCTTTGCATCCACTTTTCCTATCTCCTTCCCAGCAACTACTTTTCCTCCCCCAATATACCTGGCATTTCCTTATTTGTTTCCTTTAAGTCTACTTCACCTTCTCCATTCTCCTCCATGCCCACATTTCAAAAGCCTCCAATCTATGCCTATCATCGTGATTCAATGAGCATTTTTCCATGCCGTAAATAACTACGCTCCATATCAAAGTTTTAACAAGCCTTTACTTAGCATCTTTATTCAATGTCCCTCTCATAAATTCCCTCCGATTTGCTCTTATTTTTCATTATTTTTAAGATGCAATTCTTTGGGTTCTTTTTGAAATAATGAGAAAATGGAATGTATATATAAAACCTGAAGTGGCCACAAAGGCGAACCTGAGGTGAATATAGTCTCTAAGTTATGAAAAGGTATAAACAAACAATCTAGTAAAAATTAACACGTGTACCTCCATACTTTGAAAGAAGGAATTTCGTAAAGAAGATTTTGTGTGAACTGACATTCAGGAAACATAACTGGTCAGAAACAATTTTGAAAATATAATTTCTATCTGGCAGGAGATCACAGGAGTATAAGACCTCATGGACATTAGAAATTTTAATTATATAAATTTAAAATTTTTGAAACATTACTGATGAAATTTTAAAATTGATAAAGTAGCTTACTTTTAAGTTCCTCCATTGTTGCATCACGTAATGACTTCTTTTTCAAAATCTTACAAGCATCTTCACATTGCTGTCGGCGAACAGGATATTCACTACTTGATAGCTGATGGCGTACATTAGAGTTTATTATGCATATTAAAAGATTAGAGTCATCCATTGGCACAGTCTTATGCTCAAGAGATCTATTATAAAACAAGAAAAAATTTTAAGCACACAATTATAATCAGCATTAAAGGAATTTCACAAATTGTTTTCCATTTCTGCAATTTTACTAGCAAAAAATGCCTCAACAATAAGTCTCTCCTTAATGCACACTGTATACCTCCTGTGCCATTGCAGACACTTGTAACATATTTCCTGGAGACTTGGATATTACCGTATTAATACAATGAATCAAAAAATTATTCCATTAGATAAGAGGGTTACTTTTATTTTCTGTCAATTTTTCAACACTAACCTACATAAAATTATATTCCATTGACAATATTGCCTGAATTATCAATAATTTTGATGCTTTCTTGACATCTGCTTAAAAGAAATTCTGGAGCTGACAGCACTGTAATGAACTATTAAAGGTATTTTCTTATATCAATTGTTTTTATTTAACACAAGATTATTTATACGAGGGTCATCCGGAAAGTAGTACCCGTTCGTGCTGCATGAAGTGCTGACGACGCGAGTAGCCGCTGGACGAGGTCAGATAGCTTCAGTGGCTTGTCTGCCTTCTCTGAGCCAAGTTGCGTGACGCTAGCATTGCCTGTGTTGTTTCTGTGATTGTTTACAATGTTTAAAAAAATTGAGAACGCCGCCAGTTGTGAAGTGAGGGCAGTGATTAAATTCCTCAATGCAAGAAACGTTCGCCCATGTGATATTCATCGCCAATTAAAGGAGGTGTATGGAGACAATGTAATGGACGAGTCGTCTGTTCGGCGGTGGTGTCGCAACTTCAACATGGGGAGGGGGAACACACACGACGATGAGCGTTCGGGGAGACCGTCTGTCATTACAGACCAACTGGTGAGCTCAGTTGACGAATTCGTGAGGAACGATCGGCGCGTCACAATTGATGACATCTGTGAGCATTTTCCCAATGTTTCTCGAACAATTGTTCATGACATTATTCTTTTTGGCAGGAAAAAGATTTGACAGCGATGAAGAACTTAAAGAAGGAGTGACCCTGTATCTCAATGAGCTGGCGGCGAAGGACTATGCAGCAGGAATACAGAAACTTGTCACACGTTATGACAAATGCCTTAATTTGCTTGGAGATTATGTTGAGAAGTAGTTTAAAGTATCCTCTTTCAAATAAAATTTTTTATGTTTGTTAATATTTACTTTTGTGTCTTTATTTCACGAACGGGTACTACTTTCCGGATGACCCTCGTAGTTTCTTTTAAAAGGTACCAGATAAGCCTGTGGAGGATTTACATATTTAAATGTAGGTATGTTTTCCCTGCGCATATATTGACAATTAACAATTTTAATAGGAGAACCTTGGAATTCAAAACATGATTGATTTACTTGTGAAGTTACACTATTACCACACTTAAGATTTCCAAAATTGAATTTACATCGTTACATCTAGCTATTATGAGTGATACTGTAATTTTTAAGGTACATTTAGATGGATACAGACTGAACCATGGTAAATTTATTAACAAAACACAACCAGACATCCAACACTACAAGCAACTCTTCTTCAATGCCATGTACTCCCTTTGGCCATTACATCCGACATCTCAATCCTTTACCTACTCCAACCTTGTTTGCCTAATTTTTTGCCCTTCATCACAATCTTCAGCATCCTTCCACCTATCCTCTCTCCTTTGGATTTATGCCAATGTTTCCCTCTCTTCTCCACCATGCTCACCACTACTTCCTCTTTTGTTTTCCATTCCGTCTATTTCACCTTTTACATCCACATTCTAACTCACATCAAAAGTCTCCCATTTATGCCTAATGTCTAGCTTTAACAACGTTTCTCTGTCACACAAAACCACACTCCACATCAAATTTTTAATGAGCCTTTTCTTAACAACTTGATGCAACATCCCTGTCATCAATTCTTTCCACCTTGTGAAAGCTTCTGGGCCTAAAAAATTCTTAAAGGCATAACCATTGTTTGTTTATGCTGATTCCTCTGTTCAGAGCATAGAAATGATCAATCCAAAATTCATAACAGTTGCAAAGAAGAAATAAAGTTATACAGATATTTTTAAATGGTTTTTAAATATGTTAATAACTTTTGAATACTTTACAATTATAAATACTAATTTACAGATAATGAGTTAATATGAGTGCATTAAACATGAAATAAGAATATGAAATCCAAAATCTTTTAAACTGTGAGAATTCATTAGAATTCTCAACTTCAAAAAAGTGCAATTATTCTTAGCAAACAAGCTTAAACAATAATGCATATAAAATGAAAAAACATACCTGCAATCAATGAGTAGAGCATTCCCTTCACTTCCAAAAAGTGAAGCAAACTGATCCATTATCCCACAGGGTACATTGGCATACTCATGCTCTGCCTTTTGGCATATCAATGCCTTGTCTATTTCCCTGGTAAAAAAACTGTCTTAAGTTCATCATGAAGAATTAATAGTACTAAAATAAAACTTCTATCAAAATAACCAACAAAGGAAACACTTGGTCTGTTTTTAACAAGTTCATTACCAGATTCAGTCATTTCACCGAAAATTAAATGCTATCCAAACACACAAGGAAATAAAAATAGCCAAGAAAATAAGTTGAGAAGTAGATATAGATCAGATGTACACACTCCACTTGCTTTGTGTGCATTAGCAATACATATCAGACTTTACTTGATACCTTCAAGCATCACTTTGTGGAATTTTGTCAGCTTTATGAGAGGAAAGAAACTACTTGTGGAATTCACACAAAATTTTCCCAAAGTGAAATTTCCTCTTGAAAAGTTAAACCTGGAGCAAGTAATGCCAAAGACACTTGAATATAGTCAATTTTCACAAATGAATTAAAAGATTCCATCTTGAGTTTAAAAAAGGTCTACACATCAGGAAATCAATAACATTTCTGTTTTTGACAGTTTCCATTTAGCTTGGGGTTGGATGCATAAAAATCTTAACAATGCATGCTGGGACAAAATATTTTTGCAAGAAAAGTGGCTTATTCATGTTATCTATAACCATGACAATTAGCCCTTTTGTAACATGGTATTTCATGTTTGTTTTAATTGGCCCACAATTAAAAACATCACTGGGCTTTCAAATGTATCAACACCAGAAATCTCTATCAAGATGGATAATTTTTTCATGTTTGGGCATGCAGAGCCATATAGAAGTATGCTGATTGACAAATAATCATGTACAATTTTAATCTCCAAAATGTGTCCCTTTTGGTTTTCATTCACTAACTATCCTGATTTCCCAACTAAAAATTAGATGGCATAGCTTTTCATTCAAGTCACACAAATAAATATAAGTAGTTAAATTTGGCATTAAAATTATTTATAATTTTAATTTAAATTTATCCTCCCAAAACCCTATACTTGGACTCAAAGTTTATACTCGTATTTAGAAATTCTCAATAATCATCTAACTTATTCTATTGCCAACACAATATAACATGTTACTTTTCTGCATGAATCCCAGTAAGTGCTTCCAGGAATGTGTACATGGACATCTCAAGTGCAGCACTACTAGAGAGTCCACCCCCAATAGGAACAGATGAGACAAAGACCGCATTAAATCCTGGAACTGTTCCTGCAAAAGTTAAAAATATAAAAAGCAGTCTTATATATATAATAGAATCTTCCCATTCCTGAAAGTTACTGCTTCACAAAGGCCATGAAAGAGGAATGACCAGATAGTCGAATCAAGCAGGTTCCCCTGATCAACATCAACTTCAGTTACCTTTATTTTACATTTTATTACACAAGGTAGTTGGACTTGAATTGCAATAATCCTCAATTCTAGGCTCAACATGAAATGCTTATTGTACAAAGTATATTTTTCTTTTTGGTCCCCTTATAAGCTGAAATTAAAGCCAATTTGCAAAGAGTTGCTAACTGCTTTCAATGCACTACCAAATACATTTACACAATTAACTTAAGTGAGTAGTCCCAAATTTGCATATGTATATCAATTCAAAATGCCCCTTGGAGAGATCATTCAATCCCCATGAACCCTTATGCACATCTTTCAAATTCCTTTTCACTATTACATACTTTTTCCCAATCATTACCTACACCTTTACTTCATTATAAAATGCTGTTCACCTATTCATTTTTATTAATCAAACAATACACTTTGATGGCCCAGGCTCTGCCAATGTATTTGTGGAGGATTTTTCTAAAACTTTCCTGGTGTATGTTATCAGTGACATGTTGTCTGGATTTCCACTGGGTGAAGTCAAGGAGATGGTAAATGAAACATAAGAAGATAAGGAGGTTGGATGAAAGTTGATGGGAAAAACATAAAATAAGTTAATTTTGTGGATGATCACAATTTAGGTCAGTCAACCAAAGGGTTGAATTCATTACTGACCCAATTAGACTATCAGTTATGATAGGTATGGGATGAAAATCAATGTAATCAAAACAAAAGCAATGTGATTTTCGAGGAAGTGGAAGGCAAAGTTAAATGTAAAAACAGAAGGGCAAAATCTACAGCAGGTTGAAGTTCATCCATCTTGGAGGTGTTTTGGACCAAGATGGTAAAAGTAGCTGAAAGACTGCAAGAAAAATTGCATAAGGCAAAGAAGCTTTCACTACGAGGGTTGAATCAATAATGATAATATATTTTCACTCTGCAAGCCACATGGTAATAGTCGCAGTGTATACATAATCATTTCAAAGATTCCAAAATATAACAGCACTCACAAAATACAAAAAATAAGTCTACAAATAATTAAATTTCAAAAGTTTTCTCATCCAAGAAGTATTTTTTAATTGTCCAAGCATGTCTGTAGTAGGTACTCCTTTGTCTCTTTTGAAGGTCATAATCCACAAAATAGGATGTGATACAAGGTCTGTCTCAAAAGTAGCAGGACTGAATAGATTAAAAAAATGTATTGCCAGAATTGAGACATTCAATCAAAAGTCTTCAAGTTGCACCATTGTGCATTCACACCCCGCTGCCAGTGGATTTTCCATGCCTCGTATGCCTTCTAAAAGGCGGTGCCCGGAATGCTGGTAAGCTCCCTCATTATGGCCTGTTGTACCACTTCCACTGAGCCGTGTGACATCCTTTCAGCAGATTTGAGGCAGGGGAAGAGGAAGAAGTCTGGTGGGGCATTGTCTAAAAATTTGGATCCTCACTCACATGGTCAAGAAGCTCTTGGTTGATCCATATGTGAGTTTCAATTTGCTCATCTGAGAGCACTTGTGGCATCAACTTCCATTTCAACCTTGCGGCACCATCTTTCTCATGCTCATGATGGAGCATAACGAGGTCTTGTTATAGGGGTTTCGCAAATGAACAATTCACAAAAGCAGGAAGCCAGCTGTCAGCACCCTTTCCTGAAGCTCCTCCCTCGAACCCAACCACAGAAACCATCTGTCTGTCGGGGAAAATATAAGTCATGCTACTTCTGGGACAGACCTTGAATGTGTCCAGTGGATAGAGCAGTGGTGGCGGACCATTTGACCTGTGTCCAAGCCCCAGAACCACCTCTGGCCTTCAGCTTCATCCGAGCAATGTGATTTTTTGGGTATCAGAATTTTCAGGAAAACCGCAGGCAGCACAGAGAAAGGAATTGGTCCCCCTTATCCTACTTTATCAAGCATGATATCAAGTATTATTCAATGTACCAATAGTTAAACTAAGACTTAAAACTTAAAAGTATACTGAGTTTTAATAATCAAACCACTTTACTTTTCCACATAAACTTTTTCATTTTTACAACCCTGATGATGCTATGCTATAACAAAACCTGGGTTGTAAAAATTAAAAAGTTTATGTGGAAAAGTAAAGTGGTTTGATTATTAAAACTCAGTATACTTTTAAGTTTTAAGTCTTAGTTTAACTATTGGTACATTGAATAATACTTGATATCATGCTTGATAAAGTTATTATCTATTGATTAAAATTAAATTGTAAGGTATCCACAAAATTAAATCATGACAATGACTGGCATACCCCATTTTGAACAATGGCCTTGCATCTCCTTGGAAAGTTTGATTATTTCAAGTTTGAACAAAGTTGTTTTTAATTTTAGGCACTATTCCAGGTTCTCATCAATATGAGGACTTCTCAATTTACTCTTGATATGGCTCATGCTTGAAAATGATTTTTTGCATGAATATGTACACCAGAATAAGGAAAGAACAGCAAGCAATATTTTTTTTCAGCTGATTGCATGAGTTAGGAATACTATTTAAGGTGTTAAAAAATATCAACGTATCTTCTTTCTCATGTTTTTTCTAAGTAGACCATATGCATTAAGAACTAAGTTCACATTTTTTTCTCCAATATTTCTATATCAGCACAAAGATGTTCAAATTTTGAGCTCCACAATTCATTGAGGAGAAAACCTTGGAGGGGAAGGAAAGTGCTTCGGATAGAGGCTGGTGGAATTGCCAACCACAGGGGTGTGGCTTTTAAATAAATTCTAGTTTTTCCTGTGGGAGTGCATGCTTGGAAGTAATGCATTGTTAAACACGATGCAAAGATATGACCTGAAGATGCACATAGACATTTCATCTTTCTGGAAATATTTTGTCAATAAGTCACTTCAGAGTACTCGTCTAAAGATAAGGAAACATAAACCCCAAATACACGTGGTATTTTGTGGAAGAGCCACACTCAAGGGGCCAGAGAGCTGCACTTGGTTTGCGAGCCACAGTTTGCCAACCAATGACCTAAGTTATCTATCATTTGGAACTACTGAATTTGGGTTTGGTGAATTGTTTCCAAAGGGAAAATGCCATGAAGGTTTATGCACACACAAAGGTGGGAGATTCATGTAATTTTCAAAGTTCTATAAAGGTTATTCATAATAAAGGTGGTCCAAGAATGGGCTTTAGCAAAAACACAACTTTCCAGGGATTTGTACAGGCTCATATCAAACGAACATAGGAGTAAAAAGACTAGCTGGCATATCAAGGTCTGCCTTCAAAGAAGAATAAAATCAAGTTTATAGTCACTCATTATTTCTAGACCTTTGTGTATGAAAGTAAAGATGAAGTGATCCACAATGTTCAATGAATAAAGCAAAAGAAGCATGGTGGAAGATGCAGTGCAAGTATAAAACGTTAATATATAAGGTTAAAATACAATTGGGAAGAGGAAGAGAAGATCTGTGTTACCAGTAAGAGATAAGTTGGGTATGATAATAGTTGAGACAGAAAAGATCCAAGGGAGAAGGAAGGAATATATAGAAGAACTCTATGGTAAAGAATTCACACCATCAAGCTTAGACATGGAAAGAGAATATGACGTAGATGATGATAGCTTAGGCCCAGGCATACTCGACAATGAGATAGAAAATTAATTAGAGGAAATGAAATCAAATAAAGCCTTGGGGGTAGACAACATTCCTGTGGAACTACTAAAAGGTTTAGGAAAATGTAAGAACCCATATGGACTGATCCGTAGCATCTATGAGGAAGGAATCTGGCCGGAATAGTTTGTGAGATAAGTGTTTATACCTATTCTGAAAAAGGTAAAGGCTACATCATGTGAGGACTTTCGTATAATAAGTTTGATTTCCCACACAGGTTAAGTGGTTCTCAGGATCATCAACTAAAGGATAGAGAGTAGGGCAAATGATTACTTAGGGGATGATCAGTTTGAATTTAAGAAGATGTGAGGCATGAGTGATGGCATTGCAGTTATGAGATCACTAATCTAGAGGATTATAGAATACAATCAGGCCTATTTTGTCATTATCATTATCATATGCCTGTTTCTTAGTTTCAAAAAGGCATTTGATAAGTTGAATTGGGAAAAACTAATGAATATAATGCAGAAGGGACTGGAGGGATAGGAAGTTAATATGCAACCTGTTATGTTTCAGACTGCTCAGGTGTGAGTGGGGAATGGACAAACCAGATGGGCAGTGTTAGGAAGAAGAGTAAGTAAGGGTTGTCCATTATCAATGGTTCTGTTCAATGTACATGTGGAGGAAATTATTACAGGTTTATGGGAAGAACTGGAGTTAAGAATGAAAGTCATCAAGGAGTTAATAAAATCAGTTAGGTTTGCTGATGACCAAGCTCTAATTTGCCAGCCAGCCAAGGGGCTGCAAGCATTGCTGAGTGAATTAGAAATGCATTACGATAGAAACAAGAAATGAGACTCAACTTAAAACACGCTTACCAGGAAAGAATTTTATCACTCCTTTCACGTAATTTGCCCATACAGGTTGTCCGGGTATCACAGCTTTCAGGTCAATTTCTGCTTTAGACTGATCATCATTTGTAGTAAAAATAGAACACTTATCAGTGTTATTTTGGCTACCAACTACAACAGTTACCATTGGAAGTGCCTGAAAGGAAATTAGTTGATCATAATTTGAATAAAATACGTGCAATGCTCATAAAATTATCTTTCCTTGAAAAATGATGTAGTTAAACGAATACAATATCAAACAAAAAATTGGGCAAACGTTAGTAAAACTGTACAATACATATACATACAATTGGTAAAACATATCCTTCGCAGTAGTCAACATGTTCTCCAATTAAATTCACTCTTCCTGGAGCACACGCAACAGTAGTCGGATCGCTTCCAAATTCTTTCTTGAAAATTTCACTAGCTTGCTTGCACAAATCTTCAATAGAAGCGATAGATGATGCCATACTTTGCTGTGAATAATAGTATCAGTACACGAACAAGATAAAAGGCAACAATAATATTGCTATTACAAAGAGTCGCGAAGAAGTTGGAGAAAAACTTTGGTAAAATTTCGTGGGCTGCGTAGTCTATTTAACAGTAATAGTAGTAATCGAAGCACAGGCTCCCGAAATGAGCGGAAGCCGTCCACACAGCTGTTGCTTCTAACAATGCTATTTGTATAGTTGGTAACCATGCGTAAAAAACCTTTTAAAATAGCAATCCATAAGATTTTGAAAATTAGCCACATGAGGCAATTAACGGATTGGTAACATAACAGAAAAATTCACGTTAATATCAATTAAAAAAGCCTCAGTTAAAAACCAAGTATCAAGACCACCGGAAGTAAAGGAAAACCATCATAAAATCATGCACATTACGCACTTCGCTAGATAGTAATAGTACGATCATGTGGTTAGATTGTGATATCGTACATGAATGGAAAAGATAAAAATCACAAGGAAAACATTAAACCAATCACGATGTTACCATTGCATCGAGGGCGGCAAAGAATGATTAGCTGATAAGAGTGGTGCAGGCAATTCCTTTGATCCAACGTAGAAATGAAAATTACTTAACTGAAATTCGACACGAAGAACAGGCTCTCAATCTCAGCCGATGTGGACTATAGATGTTTCGGTGATACCAACTCACACATTTTTCCACTAAGTCCAATCTCATAATAATAATGCTCTACTCATTTTGCTAAATGGTACAGCCACATTCTATATCGTCAATATACATATTACCTACCATATAAACACAAGATCTTAAATGTGATGAAGTTTGCCACAAAGTAATTCACCAAATGAGTTAGCAAATAACCAGTTTATACGCTATTCTTGAAATTTGGGATACAGTCCAATTTCAACGAAGTAGGCAGATAATTATACAATCGAATATTTTACCCCTTAAGGTGTAGTTACGGATGTGAGATCTTAATTGGTAAGCTTTTAGATTAACTATCACATGAATCAGAGCTGTCCAACAAATTACTAAAAACAATCGGCATTAGACCAGCTAATCTTAGTTTTGAATAATGATTAGCTGAGTAGTTTAATTTGGGTTGTATTTCATCGCATTAAACCTTCTCTCTTTGGTCGGCGTGAATAGTTTATTTTTGTTTAGAAAAAAACTAGTTACTGCTCTGCATGTATAACGAATGCAGCGCAGGGATGACTGTCTTCAAAACCTGGACTTTGAAATAACCAGTTGAGCCTACATTTGAAGCATTTGGAAAGTGGGTATAGAGAAGAATGAACTAAATCTTAGAGAGAGAGAAAGACTGGCTACTAAATATGATTTTTTTAGAAATAGAGAGGAAGTTGCAGTTGTGAAAATTCGGAGGAGACCGAAAAGGTGGGCGGGTTTGCTTTTGCTCGGTGTGTTTTCTACTAAACTGAAATTGGCCCACGGAGAGCTAGCCCACGACTACGTAGTCATACCAACATACAAATATTTGCACGAAGTAACTAAGTAAATCTCCTAAGCCATTGCATTTATCTCACTATATTTGACATAATATACTCAGTAATTCTCCCTGTAATCACTACTAATTTCAACACCGATATTAATTAAGTAGTATATGATATACGGCCCTAGAAAGATAACTAAATTTAAGTTAGCCCAAGCGGTAAGTCCTCTTTTATAGTGAAAGGAAAAACTCTTGAGACTATTATCTCCTATACTAGAACATTGTTACTTCGAAAACTTGCCTAAATCCAAAGTACTTCTTCTGTCTGCAGGCTCACGTTTACCGAATGCTCTCTGCCTATATTACGATTCAGGACCCTCTATCGTCACCAGAGTCGTCCTTTAACACTATAAATCAGAAAGTACTTAACAATATCTCACAAACTAGAACAATTTGTTTCTTATAATTTGGCCGAGTGTTTGTGGTAAACTATCGGAGTGTTAGTTTAAGAGTTGTTTCATCAGCGAATTAACGGGGGGATCGGAACTGAGGGAAAATGAGGGTACATTTACCAATGAGGTATTCACAGCAGCCATACATGGCTTTTGCGTAAATATTTTCTTAAATGCTCATGGAACTGGTCTCAATACATTTCAAATGTTTAACTTTACTTACTTGTCACCTAGTTACCGCGTCAACATAGGTTACTGATCCGCATTTCAGACCAAAATGAATGATAATATCACCAATACCTCTCGTACCTCACGATGATTTTATTGTAATTTCGAGGATTAATACTAGTTAATTCCTATTCCTATCATAGATAGGATTTAAAATAGCAGAAAATAACGGTCCAGGACTATGCGATTTTGGTTTTCAAACTGGATAAAAAACCCGACAGATTTCGTTAGCGGTATGGGGACAGTTAATGCTACCGGAAGAAATGTCTATCAACAAGCGGAAGCAATGCCATAGAAGTAAGGAAACTTAATTAACTCTGGTTGCATGGTTTTATAAATGGTTTTGAGGCACTCAAAACAACAGAGATAACTATTGAAATCCATAATAAAAATGGGATAACCTCATCGAACGCAGTTGCAGACAAGCCTCATGAAGACGGTCGAGGTTCACAAGGCAACAATGGCGGATGAACAGATTATTTAAGTTCAAGTCTTAATGTAGTCACAGGTCATTTTTCAATACTCTTTGGAAGATTGTTTTGCAGGACTGGCACTGAGTGACGAGACCCTTTCTTTAATAGGAGTGGTTGATGTCTCAGTTGCACGTTTCCTTTCACGTCGTGTCACGTGAACGTGAACAGGGGCATCAGGTGTAAACAAACATCCCACTCTTTGTTACGAAGGTAGGGAACGATGATGGATGTGTGCGCTTGCCAGGATCAATAATTTCAGTTACTTAAATAGTAGTGACCTTCATAGGGGTTCTAATGGAAGCATTTACCTGTGTCCGAAGAAGACAATTCTATGATTCTATCGATTCATATGTAAACTCACTCTCAATTCTTCCTAAACCCTTTTAAAGTCATATTTTGGTGATTAGTTGAAATTAGTTCCAAGCAAGTGAAAAACAGCAGGCGCGGAAAACGTTCACTGAATAACACTATCGCCATATTAATAAGTAAAAACATTCATTATCACCTCGAAAATTATCCGTAATCTACTAGTTAAGGTGATTATGAACGAATACAAGCTACAAAAGGGTACAACGACAATTCCCTTGCCTATTCTAACAATACACAACGTGAAATGAAATACGTACTAGGTAGGACGTTCAAAAACTCCTTAGAAAGCTCGAGAGATGGAGCCAAATCTAGTCATGAGAAAATGCATGCCTTTTGCTAGACTTGTATCTCTTTAGGCTGCTTTTAAATTTTCAGTTATTTCCATCGAACGCTCTCATTTTCATATCCCAATTTTTACAAAAATTGTTTATTTAAAAAAAGTGAAAAAACAATCATCATGCAATGATTAAAACCATCATTACGATGATTATCACTTCTACTTAAGAGGCTTAACACCGAAAAATATCAAAGCCGAGTTGGATGAAACTTATGGCATGCTCCTGTGTTTTCGGCTGTTTTCAAAAGTTACCCTCAGCTGTTTACAAGAGTTAAAACGTGGATGTATACCCACATATGATGAACATCGTTTGGGACGACCAGTGGAAGTGATATCCTCAGAAATGATCCACTCAATCCACGGTACGTTTTTGTGTGATCGACGGATCAAAATTCGCGAACCTGTTGAGGCCACAGACATCAAAGTAGTGTTTTGAATTTTACACGAAACATTAGGTGTGAAAACATCTTGGTAAGATGGGACCCGCGTTTTTTCTGTGTCTATTTATTAATTTTTGTACCTTGCTAGCCACCGTTAGGGTGTGGCAGGGGTGAATAGACACCAAACTAATTTTAACCCGAATATGACCCTACCGCGGTCGTATAATGTTATTCTGATCCCTTATCGTTCGTGGAGAAAATTACATCTTAAATCCATCTGTTCTACACTTGACCTCTCTACTTTTATTGGCATGATCTTTCATACGTTAATACGATGGGGGTACTTATATATTTTCAGCATCACTACTAATGAGGCGTCCTTCTAATACATGCAAGAGATTTAATCTGTAATTTAACCTTCGCTCCGAGAGTGAGACCCCAGCCTGGCCGCTCTAATATTTTGAATGTGCTATTAAGTTTATCATAGCAACGTGTCAGTAAAATGAGAGAGATAAAGTGTAGAGCAGAATGAACCCAATGAGCAGAAAAACCACCAAACCCATAAACATTCTAAGCGGCTCAACAAAAGCCTTCAGCTTCAATATTTGTTTAATCAGTTCTACATCACAATAATAAGGTATGGTATAAATATATTTGTTCGGCCTAAAACTATTGAGCAATACAAGTAGTAGTCTTACAGTTTTATTAATAAATTGTAACTTAAAGAAGTCTAAATACTAACATTTTATTATTTAATATGTCAATGCCTACACAATTATACACTACAAAATTCTACACTTATTAAGGTTCTTCTATTACACTTAGTTGAAACTCAAAACAATCGATTGGTGGTTCTCACAAGTGTTTTGATCATTGTTGAGGCTGACTTCCATGTCCCTGATTCCTCTCACTTCACTTTTATCAATTCCAGGATGGACAACACATTCTCTTCCTTGAATCTGGTGCCATGGTGCAACAGAAATATTCGTATTTGCGCATCTCCAATTGAATGATCCTCCTTTCATCCTCTGTAGCAATTCAGATCCTGGAGGGCAGGGGCAACATGTAGCCACCACATGGCTGCAGATCGAGAGCGCTACATATCGACATCAACATCAACCACACGCTTCACTTCCGAGTCCAATTCCCTGAAGGAATTCAGAATCTCTTCATATGCACAGTGGACGGCATCGTTGACGGCAACATGAGCCACGGCCCGCAGCCGCCGCGCCGCCTCAACCGCCGTCACCTGGAGAACGCCGCCTCTAGGAACGCACCATGCCGTCAGGCGCTAGCTCACACCCTCCTGGTCTGCCCTCTTCCGAAATGTGACTATCATACGTCTGACGTTACTGCTACCTATTACTAGAATCCCTATCCCCTCCTTCCCATTCTTACGGTACCTTCTGGGTGATGCTCTCACAGGGGCGGAGGTACCGCTGGGCTATCCTCCGATAGCACCTGATACCTGTTGGGGCCGGGGATGAGGTTTGCCTTCGCATCTCCCCTCCCTCGCCGCAGCGTTAACTTTCCCCCACTGCTCCGCGAGATGACATTCCAATCCTCCGGTTTCCGGAATGGCACCTCTCCCGCATCAAAGGATCAGACTCCGAGCGCCTCTCGATCACTCCGCCGCATGTTGCATTCGGACGAATCCGTGCGGCCCCATTGGCGTGGCGAGTTCTCGCAACTCCACCCATAGTCAGGCATAGTCAAATCACTTTGTGTAAATCTAATACTAACAGGAAGTTTTAGGGGATCATTAGTGTTCTAACCTCGTTTATACCTTCCTTCGGAATAGAAGTGTCCCTCTTTCGACACGGTAAACTGGGATATAACAACTGATATTGGTGTATAATTGGCACACTCTCTTAGGTAACGGGAAGAAGATGAGTTAGGCAAGAGTTCAGAATTGAAAAGAACATTTAAAATCGACGAAAATGCAACCCAATTAACAAAATTGAAATCGAGGTAAAAACATTGGAAAAAAATTACGAAACAAGAATTGGGAAAATATCGCACCCCGTTTGATATTTCCATCGGAAGAGGTTTTGAGTGCGGTGTCCAAGGCATCACGCAAGAAAAGAAGACCTTTTGGTTGTGTTCGGAGTGTATGTCGACGTGGACTTATAGACGATACTGAGTGACACCCTTATCCGAGTTCCATCGCCGGGGAATCGCTATTCCGGAGGAATTTTTATCAATTATCCAAATTCATCCTTTCGGCGACCATCATGAGAAAAAAGGGCAATGCAACGTCTTTAAGGCTCTTTATTTTTCAATGACGATGTTTCCGTTAACTTTCAGCGTGACGCGCATAAGTGATTTCCTCTTCCCTTCCCTGCTGCCCACCTGCCACACACCATTGGTGGATCGCGGGGTATTGATGTAGACGAAGATTCTACGGTTCATTTTGAGTTCCGGGAACAGTAATGTTCACTGCTGTGAATTAATTCCAATATGATTTTTCGATGCCCACTAGAATATACCACTTTCGCTAAATCCAGCAAGGCGACGACCAACAAACCACGACGCCCCAACCCCATTCCCTCTTCTCCGAGCCAGTGGAACGGTAACCCCGGCCAACCCCTCCCCCTCGCCCCCACTCGCAGGGGGTTAGGCCCGAGGATTATGACCCGTTTGTGGAGTCCAAGATTTTCCGTGGGGGACGGAGGTTGAGGACGAGAGGGGCAAACGAACGTCCCTGATAAGTACAAAGGCAAACTTAGTAGTTGGAACGGATAGCTGACCCACGGAAGAAACTAACAAACAGTGAGGTTTTTCCAAACGGTTTCACGTTCCTCGGGAAGGACAGGCCTAATGGACATTGTGGAACAATATTAATCTCAGTAAATTCACATCTCATCTACAACTACTTAATACCCCGCAAGCCGCCGAAAGGACGTGTGGCGGGGGGGGGGTTGCTAGGGCACCAACCGTAATTAAGAAAAAACCGAATGCAAAAGCCACAAATTTATAGTCCCCAACCAACACATGGTATACATTCATGCAAAAACCCTTACACTCCGACCGCATGCAAAAACAAAAACTACCAACTAACATACAGGTACACATACACCTACAAATATACCTGATATCTTGGCAATGTTTAATTTTGTTCCGACTTGTACATTAAATGTTTTTAATATTTCTAAAGTGACTTCGGTTTCTAACTATTTTAATTTTTGATTGTTCGGGAAAAGAATGAGTATTTGTACCTATCTGTACTGGAATCTATCTCCCTTATTTTATCGTTGTGGTCTGATCTACCTAAGTAGTGTGGGACCATTATAATTCCTTTAGTGTAATCGTTAAACTCGTTTGTTCTGAACCTTTCTAAATGCCTAAGTCTTGCTTTTTCCCTTCGAATTTCAAGTGGCTCCCAGGCTAAATATCCTAAGAGACCTATCACCCTTGTGTTTTTATTATAACAATTTTTAACGAATCTGGCGGATTTTCTCTGGACTTAATCTAATTCTTTTTGCCAAATTTTCTCCCAAGGATCCCAAATACTTGCGGCAAATTCCAGATGAGGTCTAACTAGAGCAAAATAACACCTCTATTTAACTTTCTCATTACATTTCCCCACTACCCGTTTAATCAAGCTGAGTTTCTTTAAAGCGGATCCGCATATTATCCTTATATGTGGTCCCCATGAAAGGCCTGGCGTTAGAACTACCCCCAAATACTTTACTTGATTGGCCGTAGTTTGCACTGAACCCTCTATTTCATAGTTTTAAGTCCTGTTCACCACTTCCTTTGTTCCAAAATTTCAAAACTGCGCATTTGTCTATATTAAGGATTAATCCCCATTATTTGGACCAATCCGAGATTAAGTCTAAGTATCTAGAGAGTAGCTCGCGATCTAGTTGGATCCTTATTTCCCAGTTTACCACCGTGTCGTCAGAAAATAACCGTAGATTGCTACTAAGGCGTGCGCTTAAGTCATTAGTCTATATTAAGAATAGAAGCGGCCCTATTACACTTCCCTGGGGGTCGCCCGAAGTTACATCTCTATACGTTGAGCACAACCAATCGATGGCTACTATTTGTTTGTGATTTGACAAGAAGTTCCTAATCCAATTAATAATTTTCTCATTGATACCATAGCATTTAAGTTTGTGTAACAATTTACTGTGTGGGACTTTATCGAAGACTTTTTTTGAAATCTAGGAATATTGTATCGACTTGTGTGTTGTTTTCTCCCGATCTATATTTTTCGTATATTTTCGTATATCCTCTATGTCGTGAATGAAAAGACCTAATTGTGTTTCGCAAGATCTGTTCTTCCTGAATCCGTGCTGGTCGTGGCTTAGTATTTTCCTAATATCAAGAAATCTCATGATGTTACTGACAATAATGTGTTCTAATATTTTACAAGAGATCGATGTTAAAGAAATGGATCGGTAATTGGTTGGTTTATCCCAATCGCCGCCTTTATAGATGGGAGTTTTATGGGCTAGCTTCCAGTCGTGAGGTACCGAGCCTTCTTCTATCGATTTTAGAAAAACAATTTCTAAAAACAGGTCAATGACTTCAGCTAATTCCTTTAATATTCTAGCAGGTATTTTTTCCGGACCAGGTACTTTGTTTGCTTTGATACTACGGAGCAGATGGTCAGTGGCAGTTCTTGGTCAGTGTTATATCGCTCATGTGTTCCCGGGTTGGTGTGGAGGATCGTTTGGTGTGTTTGTGTCTTTTATTGTAGACGTTCTGGAAAAACTTGTTTAAAATATTTGCCTTTTTCACGCTGTCTGAAATAATTTCTCCGTTTTCCGTCTTCAAAGAATGTACAGTTGTATTTCCCTAACATAGGACCAGAATGACTTTGGATTTTCCTCAAAGTATCCGTTTGGCATTTTAGATTGAAAAGAGTTAGATAGTCTTGGCAGTCAACGATATGAATGCAATGAAAATGACATAGAAAGAGTTTGGTACAACATAAAGGACTTCAACGACAGATGCCTATTCGTGTGCTCATTTTGCAGACCCCATATTCCAATATAGATGTTTTACATAAGGCCGACGAACAAATGTCCACATATTCACACCCGGCAACAAACATAGCAACAGTATATTTATGATCGCTGGTGATATTAGCCTACCATCAATTCTAGGAACATTGCAAAAGAAACGAGATTCAAGAATTTCCTATGTATTCGCAAAACACCCTTTAGAACAAGCAGTGAAATCAGCAGCAAGGGATCTGAGCCTACTTGATATCTTTGCGACGCCTATGCCCGAGATAACCACAAAATTTGAAATAATGGACGGCGTCAGCGAACATTAAGCTATTTTTGTACAGATAATAATTTTATTCGCGAAAGTAAAGAAGGAAATGGCTAAAGTGTACTTTTTCTACAAGGCAAAATTTAACGGTCGAATTCAAGATTGATATCTTGAATTC
This sequence comes from Hetaerina titia, assembly GCA_037158775.1. NCBI lineage: Eukaryota > Metazoa > Arthropoda > Insecta > Odonata > Calopterygidae > Hetaerina > Hetaerina titia. The sequence continues at coordinate 23,230,928 of CM073774.1, forward strand.
GTCCGTTACCCAGACCGCCGATACGGTGGCTCCTGCAGTTTCTTGGAGTTATATTTTACAATTTGACTTTTTAGTTAATATGCCCTATTAAAGACCCCCCTACCATGGGCTTCAACCTTCACATGGCCTGACCACAGTTGTGCAGCTAGTAATACAGGTTGAGTGATTGTGTCACATTAGGAACACTATTGAGGAAGGCAGCGGGAGACCACCTCAATTATTAATCCCATGGCTTTCGTGATGGACAGTATGGAGAAAATGAATCCTGGCAACTACGGAACTCGGCCAAATCGGCCGTGTGTCGTGCCTGGCGGCGGGAGAAGCAAGGTTTCGGCAGTCGTCAACTTACGAAACCCTTGGAATGCAAAACTGACCGCAGCAGCACAGACGACACAGAAGAAGACCGAATCAGTTAGAATAAGAACTTGTAACGTAAGGACAATATTGAGGACTGGAAAATTAGAGAATACAAAGGGAGATATGGAAAAAGGAAATATATGCAGATGTTTCAGGTCTATGTAAGGTGATGATATTGAAAGGTAGCAGGGATTACTGGAATGATAGTTGAAGAGTAATTTACAGCGGAGGGGATGAGACAATTCACGCCTTCCACCTATATGAGAGGGGCTACTTACTTAATGTACTCATGACAAAATATTCCTGCTTTTCAAAACACTAGAAAATCGTGCGAGAAAGCGTAGAGGGAGATTCAGAAAACTTCTCAAAAAAAGTAAAATTGCAGCGAGAGGTCGCCGACGAACAAAGCCAAGAGTTGCCTGCTCGCGATAACCTGGCCAACACTCGTCTTCTTGCGCCGCGTTCCAGTCCATTTGGGATAGCGCGAAAAATTGTTTACTCCGGGAGGGCGATGCTGAAATGGGGCAGAGAGGGAAGGGTTCTTACACCCGATTAGGTGAGCTTGTTCCCTTATGTTTAATTGTACCCGAAATTATGCCATTTTACACTTATTCAAGGTTATAAATGTATTCAGCTGTCTTTTCCCCCATCCCCACGTCTGTAAGGGTCTGTAATACTTTTATCTCCCTTTTCCTCCCCCTCACATATTAAGCGGCACAATCATCATTTGTACCTTTCGAATTTGTACCTTTCCCGAAAGAAAAATAAAAAAGCATATATGAGTTTCATGGAAGCACTTTTCACTGCTATCATCTAAAGCTGATTTCAATTTTTTTTTCCGAAATTAAATTCTACTTTAAGTTTTATTTAGTACCCTGCGAGCCATCATTAGGGTGTGTCGAGGTGGGTGTTTACACACCAGACTACCCCTGACCCAAAACACCTTTCCTTCCTACAGCGGTCCGGGAAACATTTTATTCTGATCCCTTATCGTTGGTAGGAAAAATCACACTTTACATCTACTTCTTCTGCACTTAATCTCTCCAACTTAATTGACATGATCTCTCCTACCGTGAAACGATGGGGCAAGTTACACAAGTACGCCTCCTAAAATGATATTTTTTTTTAAATTTAAATTACTCGAATGTTTCTTTTCTCTTTAGAAAGGTTAACAAGTTCTTGGATAATTCTGAGCGATATCTCCGTACGTGTACATTGGGCCAACGTCGTTCTTCGGTGATAAAAGTTCATAAAGATTGTCTTCATTAAAATTATTCAAACGCAGTAATAAATCTATGGAAAGATTTTAGGCCCGTACCGAGAGTCCGCACTCATTTGCCGTGATCACTTGTACTTCCTACTGAGAGTGGAAAAAAGCCTCATTCGAATTCGGAAATTCCTTTGTTTGAGCGACCAAAAAAGGGAACCTTTGCCTTCTTCTTCAGAAAGGAGATAGAAATCCTTCCAACATTCTCCCCTGTGTTTGTAAAGGCTCGCTTCATAGGAAAAACTCCCGGCACAGGCCACCCCACCCTTGTCCACAAAAAGTGGACTTAATAAAATGGCCCACACCACCATCCCCAAAAAGCCTTGTGTCAAATTCATGTACAGCAGCCCCAACTCCCTCAGTTTGGAAGGGCAACCTACTAACTTGGCATTCGGCTTGAACCACACTCAGTCGCTGCGTTTACAATGGTTGAATGCATCCGCGCTCGTTGAAATCACTCCCGCCCCTCCACTTATTTCCCCTCCCACGTGACAAGCCATCGGATAGGTCAACGAGAAAGGACCTCCACCCCAACAAACTTACCCCCCTCTCCTCCTTCAGTCATTTCATAATTCCAACACATTCATCGGCCAGGTCATCTAGTGTGGACGAGTTTTTCTCCTCTTTCATTCTTGCCTACCCTCTCTCGTCCTAAACCCCCCCCTCTCATTCCCTCCCTGTCCAAGTCGGGTGTCATAGTCTCCCATTACACTCGCTCGCTCTCCGCCACTTCCAGTGCCTGCATCTTACAGCTCCTTCCCTGTATTCCTCCAGCTTGCCTTTTCGCCTACATTGCTTCATTCTGTTCCTGGCAGTCTTCCTACTCTCGAGTGGGGCGTCAGTGGAGCTCTTTGGAAGAAGTTTGTGTTCGTGGTGGCGGAGGGAGGACGAGTAAATGTCGGAGTGAGGGAAGATTGACCCGCTCCAGTGGGTCGATGGAATTACTGGATGCTGCTCCGCAGCTGAAGGTGAGCTTGAATGAGTTTCATCAACTCTCTCCGTCGATTTATATCTTGGTAATCGATCCGAAGGGATTTTTTTGAAGGTGGCGATGGTTGTACAGCTCGCGATGAACTCCCTTAGCCCGCATGAAACTCAAGTAGTGAATCCAGGAATGGGAACATTCAAATCATATCTCTCTCCTATAATATAGTTTTCCTCAAAATATGAATATAACATAAATTCCCATTTTCATTTCAGATTTCTCCAAATATATCAAATCGGATTTAAATTTCGGGGACCACTTAACGGTATGTAAAATTTCGGTTTTCTAGACTACCACGTCGCATCATTCTATTAGGAATATTAATGTAATACGTATATCAAATATGTGGGTCGCGGTGGCTAGAGCGTTGGACTACTGACCGAAGGGTCCCGGGTTCGATTCCCAGCTCGGTAGAGCTCACCCATGTACCAAGCCCGACGGCGTGTGAATATTCACACATCAGGGTAGGGGGGCCAGTTCCTTTCCCTGTGCCGGTTATGGTTTCCCAGGAAGACCTGGTACCCGAAAAATCAACTAGCTTGGGTGGAGCTGCAGGTGCCCAAAGTGCCTTGCCCGGGAATCGAACCCGGGGCCCTCCGGTCAGTAGTCCAACGCTCTACCCACTAGACCACCGCGACCCGCGCCACGTAATTATGACCTGGTAAAAAACTTATTAATTGTCGTATGATAATTTTTAACAAATTTTTTAGAATGTTTTTGCATTCTTAGTTACTAGCTAAATAACATGACTTCAATGAAGGATATCAGCATGGTGTGGCAGCTAGTGTATTGGCTTCCCATGCTTGAAGGTACGGCTTCGAATCACACAAATCTTCTAAGATGTCCTGATTCCTACTTGGGTGCCATATGTTATAATGAACTAGTACATCCTTCAAATGAAGCATTAAATTGTGACTCATTGGTGTCTTTCCCTTATAGTGGACTAATGCTTGTAATGGTGCCCTCTCCCCCCCCTCCCATTCCTATCTCCCATCCTAGGGTATTTATTCAAGCACAAATGAGAAGATTCATTAACTTCTATCTCCAATATTGGTCATGGAGATGAACCTACTGGGATTCTTAGGTTTGCTTCCTTCAAATGATCAATGAGACTTGAAATAGTCTATTGGATATTTCTATCAGGTCTAAGATTTTTCACAATTCAGTGTGGTAAATCTATGAAACTATGCAGCATTATGTTAAATCTCTGCAATCTGTGTAAATAATTTAGCTTCTTTTTCACCATAACTCTGTCAGCCCAAATGTATGTACTGAGTGACAGCTTGCACCATGGTTTGTACCATTCCACCAGCCTCTTATTACTATGTACAAAGTATTTTCACATTATCATGCCTTTTCAGGTACATGCGAGCACATGTGAACAAATGTGCATACTACTGCAGGAATACAAATAGAGATTCACTCACCAAATATAACTGGGGTTAGTTTTGTACTTCATTGTGTTTGTGGTAGTCATCATGGGAAAGATTTCATGGAAATAATTTTATCGAAAAAATCATACTGTGAGTAAATAAAAATTTAATGAATTTTCATAATGTTGCATTTCAAAGTAATTAAAAATAGTGTTACGGACAAACAAAGTAATCAGCATGTAGTTCTTTCTAAAATTAAAAAGTTTAAATGGCAAATCACTTTCATATTGGTATTGAATAATTTTAGAGGAAAAAATTCAAAACTCTCTAATCATACCCATCATATCAATCTGCATTTGAAAATCTCACTTTCCTTGGTTAATTTAATCTTATTTTATCTTGACCAAATTCATTTAACCATCTGCCATCCAGTTCTGATACCATGTACAGAAAGAGTAATAATAGTTCAGCCACACAGTTCCACAAACAGATTTTTAACCAAATTTTCCTAGTACCGTAACTTATTGTTGAATTTTTTCTTAGTTGCTTTGACCCCCAAGCTGTTCATTAGGTTGCATGATACTTTTTTAACCACAAACTCCCCCATGCTGTCAGCCCTCCCATTGTTGTACTTTTCTAAATTTGTACTTCCTATCTATAAATAAGATTGGTGGACCTCAACTCTTACCCTAAGCCTAGAATGGACTCCACTTTGGTAAAAAACTGTTTTTTGATGTCGGCAACATCTCCTATTCATCATCAGCACATCTCTGGTGTAACCATTTGTGTGCTCTTAACTGTAAGAAGCTACTCTCAGATGTATGCGCAACTACATGAGGTCTACTAAGGAAGAAGAGGGGACAGGGAAGAGAGCAAGGTTCACACTGCAAGTAGTGACGTAAGCTATTTTAAATCATTCTATATTTTATATTTTATGTGAAAATTTGGAAATAATTGACTTTCAGGTCTTGGGAGTGCTTCTATAAATAGTAGTAAGCGTTATGTAGTTAGTAGCATGTTTCAAGCCAAAGGTGACTATTTGTTCTTATATAAATTGAAAAAATTTCATTTTACTATTCAAATTTTGATTGATTTTTCTTTTTTACTTTCTCAAATGAATCTTTCAATTGAAGAAAAACTTTTCCAAATCAATCTTTTATTTCCCTATCTTAAATCTTCTAATATTTCTAAGGAATGAGGAAGCTGGTTAGTGAGTTATTTTTAGAAAAAGGTAAAAATAATAAGAGTAAATATTAAATTCAATGGCCTTCATGGACCCATAGTGATTTGAAGATAGTGTCTCTGGTTTTCCTTAGTTTTAGCAGTTTGAATTTTCACTTCCATGAGTTGGTGGGCATCCTATGTTGAAACTCTTAGCTTATTTTTATAATTTCTGTTGCTTTGATTATGACTTCACGTTAGAATTGGCTCCCAATGGCAATTAATTTTGCCTCTCCAAATTACATGTTGAGCAGAGGCACATAATATGCAATCACCAACAAAGAGAATTTCTTGTTTTTTCAATGTCTCTATTGTGTTATTGCAAGTGACAGTTGAATTCAGTATGAAAGGATCTTACCTTACTTACCCACTTACCGCATCAACATTTCACCTTGAAAATGCCTCCTGGGATGTTTTTAATTATAAAATTGTTTGGATTAATGGAAAAACTGCTTTCAGGCCAGATAGACCAAAGCAGTGGAAAATGCAGGATGGCTAATTCATCATTTCCCAGTCATTGCCTAACCCTCTGTTACCGCAATTAGCACCTTAAACCATTGTTACCTATTTTCTTACCTCTGTATGAGCCCTAGCCCCCTCTCTCCACATCTTGCTTTCAAATCTTTGCTTATTTCTCTGTACTTGCCTATTTCTCATTACCATGTTTTGCTTGGTCATATTGTCCAAGAAAGTCAGTTCACCCGCTGCAGAATCTCACTGAAAGGTAATCGATAATGAACAAGATGTTTGGCATCTCAAGTGATGTTTCCGGGAACTTGCATTTCTGCATTGAAAGCAATGATTAATTAAAGCTTACTTCTTTTGAAATTTCATTGTTATTAACAACTCCACTCTTGCTGACATTTATGCAGACTTGCCTGGAGTGAAAGTTATTACCTTAAGAGTTGAGAGAATTATTCAATCTTACTTACCCAAAGGGATAATTGAATTATAAATCAGTAAAATCTTTAGACCTTAATACTCAGGTTCTCATGGACCCATGGGTTGTGACCCCAAATAGTGGGGCTTTGATGGGTTTTATGTGGAATTGCCAACTGAAATACACTAAAAATAATGGTTTGTAAACAATTTGGACTTATATCAGGATCATGGTTTGAATAATATCATAATTTAAAATCTATGATAAAACCTATTAAGACAATCCCAATTGCAAATGTTCTGACTTCTAAGAGGGAAAAGTTATTTTTTAATTCCAACAATACTCGTCTTGGATGTATCCTCCAAAAGTATTCTTAAATGTTTTAGTACTGAAGTGTTGTTTTATTTGAATAGCGTAGGGGCTGAAGGGTATGACCAAAGTTATTTTGGTATAAGGCTGAATGGAGAAGGCAGAAGGGAAGGTGGAAGACTTGTCACGGGACTTTGGAGGGACCCAATGGGATGCAGTTAGTTGGGCACCTTCTCTATCACTGGTTATTTTTCTCCATTCCCTTCATTTCTCCCTTCCATTGCATTTCCTGTATTCTCTAAGCCCTTCATCACCAATATTCGAGAGAACATTGCTGTTGTTTGATGTATCATCAATTTGATTACTGCAAGGATTATATGATCATAATATATTTTCATAATGACTCTTTGACAGGGAAATGTTTTGGCTCAAGATTTCTAATATCCTTGCTTGGAATCATGAAGATAATTTCTATAGACAACCTTTTTCCACTGAATACTTGAAAATTTATTAGGTAGGCCATCAAATGAAAATTTCAGTGAAAAAAATAAAGGGTTGACCTAACTGGGCAAGAGGGTATTTGTAGTAATTAAAAAAATTAATTGGAATCGTAGTTAAATTTCAACAAGGTCTGATTTTGAAATTCATTGCTGTTGTAGCTTTGTAATAGTGATGTGTAATGGTTATGACTTGTCCTACAGCTCTTTTGAATCCTGATTGTTGCAGTGTAAAAGTGATAAAAGCAAGTGATTGTATTGGTCACATGTGGGAAGTATTCATGGCAATGGTGGTGAATTTTTGAAGGAAGTGGGTCTCACTATTGATTAAATAAGTCCAAATATATTATTGTTTATAACTTGATACCTACTGTTGAAAGTGCTCCATTAAATTTCTTTTAATCCTTGTTGAGAACATGCATTTCATTAAAGTTCATGAATTAAAATTACTTAACTGGATTGAACTCATAAACATTTAATAAATGCAAAACACTACTTACATGAGTTTCATAAAAAGGGGAAAATTTGAGTAAAAATTCATGGGCTGACTACAACATGAGATTAACCAAGGTCCAGTGACAAGAGCTTCAGCCAAGCTATCATAGATTATTTCATGTGAACCTTGGGTTGCTTCCTCATGTGATACCTGAAGAAGGATATAGATGTCATTGAAGTTGTAGTTTTTTGCTACCCAACGAATGGCAAATATGGTAACTGTAACAATGCTAAGTTTCATCGGTTAATCTTAGCACCATGTCCAACCCAATTGGTCCCAAGTATGAGCAATGAGGGATTCTCAAGTGTATATTCAAAAATAACAGAATGAATTGAAATGAAGATGGGTGGACCTAAAGGGGTTTGACAACTTGAAGGGGTTTTCTTTCCTGCCATGATGGATAATTTCTAATTTCTGTGCGAGAAACTGCCTCATTGATTTGAAATCAAAACAATGCATTTCAACTTGAATGCTGGTTTGATAAGAGAGATCTACTAAAATTAATAAATATTATTTATCATGTGTGAAATTCACACTACAGGATAATAAGATATGGCTAGGTCCATTTCCTGAGCCAGCTCTTCCATTTCCTGAGCCAGCTCTGGTTTCCAAGGGAGATCTGGTTAACTGCTAAATCACACATCTATGAAGAATTTTTAATGAAATAGTTTTCAAATACGCACATTTATTATGCCAAATTTTGTTCTTAATCATCATAAAAGGTATTATTTATAGAAACTGGGTTATTGTATGCTTATGAAACTAATTGCTTCCAACATTTGTGATAAGTTTCAAAAATTCATCCTGCTATGATGGGAAAGGAAGAAATCAAATGAGCATATCACTGGGAGATGTGGTAGTCCTGGAGTAGTGCTGGACTGCTGAATGGAGGGCCTGGGTTCGATATAAAGTCGTGCCTACAAGGCAACCTCAGCTCCACCCAAGCTGCTTTTTTGGCTACCAGATCTTCCTGGGAAACCATAACTGGCACAGGGAAAGATTGACCCCCCTACGCTGATGTATGAAGTTAACACCCCATCAGTCTAAGTATTGAGTGAACTCGCCCATAACTAACAAAATAGACCTTTGGGTTGATTACTGTGATTATTTTGTGGGTTATATCACAATGGTGCCTAGCATCCAAGTATTTACTGGTTTTTCATCACGTGTCTTGATTATTCTTTTGTTTTTATAATTAAGAGATTTATCCCTATTTCATGTAATTCAATCTTGAATATGGAACATGTAAATAGACTTCGTATCTATATGTGGAGTAATGAAATGTTTTAAATAATATTTAACAGGTAGCCATTCATTTTTTAACAGCCAGAAAACAGCTGCTACCAGTACACCAAATGAACAGAAAGGTAGAGAGGTGCCTGTGGTTGAAAATATGAACTTCAGCTAATTAAACTGAAATGTAATTTAATGTATTAAATTATTCAAGCTACAAAAACAGTGAACAAACACCAATGAGTTGCAACAAAGTAACCATGATGAAGAATCTGTTATTGACTGGCCCTTCAAAATGGTCCTTTAAGACCAAGGAAACCCAAAGAGCCTTCGCTTAAAAAATCACTCGCTTAAATGTAAATGGCTTAATTTCATTTGAGCTATATTTCAAATGTTTCTTCCAATTAATAATTATCAGGCATAAAAGTTAATCTTCTCCTATCCTTCTAAAGGTTTTTTCTCTCCTCTTTTTTTCCACGTTAGTTTCTCAAGGTTCAAATTATTAATCTTCACATTGGATAATTGAGTCTGAATGAAGAGTTGGAATGAAATATGAAGAGCATTGATTACATTTTGAAGTAATCAAGCATTATTCACTCATACTTTGAGTCACATTTTTTGTTTTTGCAAACAAGTTACCAAAAAAGTTCCCATTAAATTAAGATGAAAATCCTTCCGTTGGATATTTAGTTCTGCAATTTGCAGGTAAATTAGGTCCAATAAATTACTGTTCATAAAGTTATGATCAACAGTTTGCATATTCAAAATTTTTTATTTGATGTCAGATTCCATAAAAATCAAACCTACTACTTGATTATAATCTTTTATTTTAAAATCCTTGGTATCTTATTTTCATTTGATTGCTAAATTTTCTTGTTCTTTAACATAGGTCTAAGAATTATTATATAAATCTACCGATAAAGGTAGGTTTATGAGGAAAATATGCTATCGAACAGTATAGTGACAACTTCCTTTCTTCACTGTACTAAACAACCCAACATCCAACATTACAATAGATCCCTCTTCAATATACTATATGTATACCTCTTCATTCCATTCTGCATACTATGCATCTATTATTACCACCCCTTTCTCACCTACTCATCATCAACAAAAGGATAGAGAGTAAGGCAAATGATTACTTAAAGGGTGATCAGTTTGGGTTTAGGAAGGGGAGAGGTATGTGTAATGCCATTGCAGTAATGAGATCACTAATCGAGATGAATATAGAGTACAATCAGGACGTATTTGCCCATTTCGTAGATTTCAAAAAATCGTTTGATAGAGTGAATTTGGAAAAACTAATACGTGTATTGCAGAATATAGGAATGGATTGGAGGGACAGGAGACTGATCTGCAACCTGTACATGTCTCGGACTGCTCGGGTGCGAGTGGGGAACAGAGTCCGAATGGGCAGTGTTAGGAAGAGGTGTAAGGCAGGGTTGCCCATTACAGGATATGTGCTGTTCAATGTATATGTGGAGGAAATGATTAAAAAAAGGCATGGGAAGAACTGGAGGTAGGAATAAAAGTCGGAGGGGAATTCGTAAAATCGGTTAGGTTTGCTGATGACCAAGCATTAATTGTTCAGTCAGCCAAGGGGTTGCAAGCATTGTTGAGTGAATTGGAGGTTCAGTGCGATAAATATGGGATGAGAATCAATATAAATAAAACAAAGGTTATTCGATTTTCCAGAAAGAAAAAGGCTAAGCTAAATATTAAAACAGGCGGGGAAAAAATAGAGCAGGTAGAACAGTTTACATATCTCAAAGTATTTTGGACCAAAACGGTCAAAGTAGTAGGGACGTAAGGAGAAGAATTGCGCTAGGCAAGGAGGCTTTCTCAAGGAGGAGGGAGTTGATGACGGGGACGTTGAGTATGGATGTTAAGACAAGACTTGTAAAAACTCTGATATGGAGCGTAGCTATGTACAGCGCGGAAACGTGGTCATTGAAGCAGGAGGATAGATTTAGCTTGGAGGCTTTTGAAATGTGGGTGTGGAGAAGAATGGAGGTGAAATGGACCAAGAGGAAACTACAAAGTTGAATGAAACATGAAATGGGCATCAGATTATATAACATATGATAAAGGATATAAAATATATATATATATAGGATACTCAGGGAACTGCTGCAGTCGGGCATAAATTAAAAAGCTATCTACACTTATATCATGTACGTACAACACCCACTTGGTATTTTTGTATTGTAATCTCTGGGCAAATAAAAAGTAATAATAACAATTTATGCATACCTCCTTATTCCATTGTCTGACTTGCCTCTACTATTACTACCCCTTCCTCACCTAACATTCTCCCCTCTATTACAATTTTCAGCCCCCCATTTCTAACCAAAAAGTTCTGCATCCAAATTTATTGCTTGATTATTCCCAGCAATCTCTCCTCTGCGATGTTTAATAGTACTTCCTAGTTCGTGGGCTAAAGGTATGCATTGGAGAAATTCTTTACAACCTAAATTCCTTATGCCTGTGCAACTAAGCAAATGAATTTATTAGGATTTTAATATGCATCCAATTGAGATAAACAGAATTTAAGAAAGGCATACTGACTTGTGGATAGTAGTTTGTAAAGGTAATTTTCTGGTACAATTGAAAGCATACGTTATAATTTTTACTCACCCTGGTTTAAGAGCCAGTTATTCCTAGCAATTTTTCATGTAGACTGAATATTGTGAACAATATTAAATGTACTTAATTGGAGATACAGTAATCCTTTCCCTGAAATATCAGCGACATGGGTTCTATCAAACCCAAAGAGCTTTCAGAAAGTTTCCTGCATTGTTTTAGAGGAAATTAGACTTAAATTGGCACTTTTGTATTCTATAATTTTGCAATTAATAAATAAAGGTTTTGAATATATTCTTGCATTATTGATTCTCGTGTATACTTGAAATGTTAACTACTAGGCCTGCAGTAATAAAGAGCATGTGAAAGTGGCAACCAGTGTAGCGTATAGAATTCCATAGAATGATTGCCCATTGAAACCGTGTTGAGATAACTCTCGAGGGATTTTTGAGAAATGGTATGATTAACTAATATGCAAGTTTTTTTGGATCAAATATAACGCGTCTATACTTGACTACGGCCCGATTTCTATGAAGTAAAAAATTACAGAAATTGTGTATGAACTAAGAGAGACTGCAACCAATTAGGGTTGCCGCCCCATTTTTAATTTGAGCATTATCTGATATTTAAATCTCCGTTTATATATTTACTATATTTTTAAAATACATTATGAAGTTGCAGCACATTCTATAAGAATGCCCTGGAAGTTATCGGAAGGGTGCGTCATTTTATATTAACCGTGCCCATAATTCGAACGAACCCCTTAAAGCCAAATACGCAATGCATCTTGTATGGCCATGTGAAAATTGAATTTCGAAATTACAGGTTGGTGTCTCTAGTGGGAAAAGAATGTATTAGGATGTGCTGGTATTTGAGGGGGTTGCATTTAGTGAAGGCATGCGCCATCTGTTGACCAAATCCTCAACCAATCCTTTAATTAATTTTTGTTCATTAATTTTCATTTAATTATCACCAGAGATTTTGACGGTAGGTTCAGGACTCCACGGGAGATCAGAAAAACAATTAAATATTGAATATTATTGTGAGGAGGGCTGCCATTTTTTCCGGGGCCCCGCCGCCCGGCCGGAAAAAATGGCAGCCCTCCTCACAATAATATTCAATATTTAATTGTTTTCCTGATCTCCCGTGGAGTCCTGAAGCCACCGTCAAAATCTCTGGCGAAATTTTATGCATATTAATGAATCGAAAAATATTTTGCAAAAAAAAAAAATTCGGCTGCAAAACGGAATCGAAGTAACATACGCTATAGTCCCAACTCCGCAATCCGCCTCTTATCCCCCGGGCTACCGGGTTACTTGAGAATTAGTGACTCCAAACGGATATATGTCTTGCCAAACTACGGACTTAGCCGATTTTTCTGAAAATCAGCTCGATGAACTCGGCAAGGCTCTCACCCGACGAATCCAAGGCATATGCCTGCCTCGACGGCTCTCTCGCCTGGCGAGGGCCTCTGGACTTGAAATATTTTTCGCTGGGTGGACTCGGGTCGTGAATCGGGTCTTGGGGACATGCATATTTTTTCGGAGAAGCTTGGCCTCAAGGTAATCCGGGACGGCTCGTGAGCGGTTGGCCATTGATGGAGCTACTCTTTTTTGAAGCGCGAGCCGGGTCTTGGAAAACATTCGATACCGTGCTTTTTCGCATCTAATTATTGGACTTTGTTCAGTTCGGTTCATGACGTCATTTTTGACCCGGTGCGAGTTAATGAGGTTTATTGTAATCACCAATTACAATTAAACAGAATAATTTGACAACATTTTAGGTAAACAACGTACGGATTTATTCATCTTTTCATATTTTACATATACTTCACACAATATATATTTTTCTCCATAAGTAAAGTTACGACTTCACTATTTCATGCTAATAATTACTTTAAATATTCTTTCATGTTTTTTGGTTTTAAATAATTAATGCGATAATTTCTAGATATTTGCAGGAAATACCGACATTCAAGCTGATCAATTTATAATTGTTTTAATTCTTAAATTGAATAACCCGCATTGCCGAATGTATGGCATTGGGTGTAAATATGTTCAGACTGCCATTTGTTTGAGATTAATAGAAAATTCATTTACAGTTATATGCACTTTGGGTTATAATTCAAATCAACATTTTTTAGTGTTAACCTAAGAAAAAAATCTTTTCAGATGAATTCCTGTTTTCTCTTTTTAATTCTTGAACAGGATATTAGGGCAAAATTAGTCATTGAAAAGTTACACAAAGAATAAAAAATTAGACAACATTCATTATTGTTTCTTTCATCTTTATTGCTCAAAATTACATTTTTTGAGAGAAATGTGTATTAGAAATTGCATCAATATTCCAAATATTTTTTAACAAAAACATTTTGCTGAAATACTCTCATAACCACTATCCACAAAGTTTGCGGTGGAGGAGTTGCAGTCTATTCAGAGGGCTCATTTAAGACTGACACCCACATCAAGTGCACTTCTTTAGATGCTGACAGCACGGTCCAACTTGGTACCAGCAAGGAAATATACATCTTCGCTCCTTATTTCCTTTGGTGAGAAAGCTTGCTGATCAACCTTGATTCCCATGGATGCCCCTCTTCTCACCTAGCATAAACATCCAATGGAAGACCTGAGGGGGAACAATTGAAATATGATTGGTTTTTTTAAAACTACTTTTACGATGTGTTAGGCAAAAATGTAAATACTTGCGATTAAAGGGTTAAAGAAATATTTACTGGTTTAAGATTGAAAGATTGATTCTCCTTTAAAAATAAAAAATTGGAAAGTTTCACTTTCAATCTAAACATGAAATCACATTGAAACATCATAGATATTATGCTTTAATTAAAATGGAAATGAATTTCGTACAAATGGTATTTTAGTGAAATGGATGGAACTCATCCATGACAATTTATTGGAAATTATTTGATTATTAGCTACTGCTAATTCACTCAATTTTAACATTTTATTCATTTGTCTAAAGCTAATGGGTAGAACACCTTTAAATTATGAGTCTGTGATAAACAATGATTGAGAATGGCTTGCTAAAATGAATAAGTTCAGATCATCAGTCAAATACTATGTAAGAAATTTGAATCTAAAATGCATTAATTATTGCATACTGATCAAATGAATTTTTTGGAAGCATTCACATTTCAAAGATTTCAGAATATATTTATATATAGTATTGCCATATTATGTGGAAATTATAAGACTATATTAAAATAACAATGGAATCTCTTTCCTGTCAAGAAAAGCGAGATGAAGTATAATGGAAAATGGAGCAATATAATACCGAAGTTTTACATACTGTTAAGTGGTCCCCGAAAATTAAAATCCTGGTCGACAAATTTGGAGAAATCAAATGAAAATGGGAATTTTATGTTGTGTTCATAAATTGAGGAAAACTATATTATAGGAGAGACATGATTTGAATGCTCCCATTCACTGGATTCACTACTGGAGTTTCATGCGGCATAAAGAGTTCATTGCAAGCTGTACAATCATTGTCTCCTTTAAAAAAATCCCTACGGATCGATTCTAAGATATAAATTGACTGCGGGAGTTGGTGAAACTCATTCAAGCCCACCTGGAATACGTGGAGCAGCATCCTGTAATTCCATCAACCCACTGGAGCGGGTCAATCTTCTCTCACTCCAACAGTTACTTATCCTCCCTCCGCTACCACGAACAAAATTCTTCCATAGAGCTTTCAAGCTTTCCCCGCTTGAAAGTAGGAAGACTGCCAGGAACAGAATGAAGCAATGTAGGCAAAAAGGCAAGCTGGAGGAATACAGGGAATGAAGAGCTGTAAGATGCAGGCACGGGAAGTGGCGGAGAGCGAGCGAGTGCAATGGGAGACTATGACACCCAGCTTGAACAGGGAGGGGATGAGAGGGAGGAGGTTTAGAAGGGAGGGGAGGCAACAATGAAAGAGGGGAAAAACTCATCCACACTAGATGACGAGTTCGACCACATGAGCACGGATGCATTCGACCATTGCAAACGCAGTGATAGTGTGGTTCAAACCAAATGCCAAGTTAGTAGGTTGCCCTTCCAAACTGAGGGAGTTCGGACTGCTGTACTTAAATTTGACACAAGGCTTCTAGGGGATGGTAGTGTGGGCCATTTCAATAGGTCTCCATTTTGTGGAAAAATGGTTGGGTGGCCACGAGTATTTCTAATGAAGCGAGCCTTTACCATATTATTCGAAGCTTTCTTATTCATTTTATATAGGGCTAGTAGTCAAGTTTGGTGCTCTGATTGGATAGTTCTTTTCCACTCACTATTTAATGATATCCATCGTCCATGTTGATATTTCTTGGTCCTGGACAAGAAAGCTTCGTAAAATACCTTCAATATGAAGATGCTGGCAGGATGGCCAGCAAAACTGTCATCACTAAAAGAAAACCAATGAGGATGGAGAACCCAGAAATGCAAAGACAAGCATTACAATTATTTGCAACTAAAAACTTATTCAATGAAAAATAGCACTCCATTAGAAGGAATATCCTGAGTTTCATATTGAAACCACAAATTGTCACTTATTTTCATTGAGTTTTGTTTTGTGTTATAAATTATTACACCCATTGCCATTGGGGTTTTATGGGAAATTGCTGATTTATGATAACTTATGTGGATATTATGATTTCTAGTTGAATTAATGAATATTGCTATTTGCATGAAAGATATCGATCTATGTTATTTATCAAGTTGTCACAAGGAAGAAAATCCTGTAGCCAATAAAAATAATGAAGAACTCCAATACCTACATTAGACAGACAAAACTTAATCCCAAAATCAGATTTAAGGAACACAGCACATTTTAAAAATGGACGTTTTGAAAGATCTGCTGTCGCCAAACATTTTTTAAACTGGACACTCCATCACTCCAAACGACTTAGCATTATTAAAACCAATGCAACACTGAACTCTATGCATGTGAGAGTTTACACATTCACTTAAACAAGAATAAACTTATGAACAATGAACTAGGCATCATCAACAGATCACTTTTTAACTTTGTTAGTCAATTCAAAAATAGGAAGCCCCCTCCTAATAGCCACCACTTTTCCCCCACTCCTTCCCATGGGACCTCAAACTTTCCCCCCGCCACCTACCGACCATCACTTAACCCCTCCCCCCTTGTCCCTCCAGGTATATATACCTCACCCCCTGACCTGAACATCAACTTGACTTTGGACAGTGGCTGGTGCATAGTCTTCTTCCAAGTTCAAGTTCCCTTTCGATTCTCTCCCTGTAGATGGTCACCTGGTGACCGAAATACCGGTATTTGAGTTCTTCATTTTTATTGGCTATAAGATTTTCTTCATGGTGACAACTTGTTCAACAGCCAATAGCTCCACATCCTCCATTTTTTAGATGTTATTTATGATTAAGACAAACATAGCAAATATATATTACATGGAAGGAATGGTAAGAGTTTAATTTTTTCAAAAAGGGCCTCTATGGTTGAAGATAACTTTGTATAACATGCATATAGATGATCCCCAGAATGCTGTTTCATATGCTTCCCCTGGAGAGAAAAGTAGAATGATACAAGTTTTAATGCCTCTAGAGACTTATGTAGGAACCAAATAGTGTACATTAAATTGTGCAGTTTAGGACGCATTATTCCATGCACCAGTTTATTACAAATGTAGACCTAAAACCTTGGTATTGAGTGTATAAATAATTATTTCTTGTTGAGTTTGAAATCAATATCCTCTTGCAATATTGCATGAACAAATGCAAAGATTGTCTTTTTGCAATACTATTACATAAGTATTCTGAGACATGCTGAAATAGATTCACCTAAAATGAAAGAGTTAAAAATTTACTTAGTTGGGTAATCTTTCGTGATTTAATTTATTTTTCTATTAACATTTTGTCAAAATGCATTTTATAAGAACGAACTAGGCAAAAGTTGACATATTAATAATTAATCCATCTTGCAAAAGTGGATTCTTATTGAAATAATTTTGCAATACAAAGGAAGGATGAAAGTGATAAGAGCAACTTTAACATGACACTTTCACATTATTTAGAGTAATTTAAATTGTCAGTTTTCATAATGATTTATTTATCTCTTAGAGAAATTGATCAAGTTCTTCACATTATATTTACTGTGGGTAAAAATACTCTTGTTAAATTATGGTGAGGAATTAAAGCTAATTCTGATTTTACTGAAATTATTTTAATTTGGTTTAGCTTAACTTATTTAAAAATATATTGCACACACTAAGCAGGGGGTGTGGTAGTCCAATGGGTACTGTGTTGGTTTGCTGCCCTGGAGGCCCAGATTTGATTCAGAGATGCCTCTTGGGACCCTCTGCCCTTCATCCATGCTGTGAGATTTTTCAGGCACCAGATCTTCACGGGAAACCACAAAGCGGCACAAGAAAAGGAACTGGCCCCCATTATTATCCTGTTGATTATTGAATGCCACAAAATTCAGCTTATTACTAGGCGAGGTATATCAAATCCAACCTAAAAATTTAGTAATGTTGTTGGATAACCTTAATGAAGATAATATCCCAGTCAGCATAAGCTATGTACTATGGTTTCATCCAAATCCATGATGCTTAAATTCAAGGTTGAAAACAATTTGAAAACCAAACTAACTAAATGATTAAACAAGATAACCACAGTGATCACCACAACGATTGATTTTTATAAAAAATACCTCGCCAAAAAAGAATATCTAACACCATACACTACAATAAATCCTTCAGTTCCACATTCATTTCACCTCCCTTCATTCCATCCAACATCTGTAGTATATTCCTACAGTTGCCTGTCTTGACTAACCTTCTCCCCTTTAATACATTCAATATCAGGCTTGTGTGGAAATTTATTATTGAATGAAAGGAGAATGTGATATATTTCCCACAAAACTCTTTTGCTGCACCTAATTTTAACACGGGCATCATCTTAAGGTACCCAAAGATTATGACTTTGCATTGAAACTCTTTGTCACAAATTTAAAGTTTTGTGGAAAATACTTAGTAATCTTTTATTCTTGGCTCTATTGCAGAGTCAATGTTTACACCATTTTTACTTGCTAACACAAAATTAAATAATTCATCATCTTACTTTTAATTCTTGGGAAGTGAGTGAAAATATTTGGCAAATTGTCTCAGAGCCAGAGAAACCTTAACTTTTAAGATTTTACCCATCTTTTCTCCTCCCAGCAGCAAATGGACATTTTTTGGCGATTTTCCTGCAATTAGCCTAAGATTAAATGACGATGGAAGCTTGACATTTCAGTCTACAAGTGACCTCATCTGAAGCGTATCTGCAGAGAAAGTAATTTCAAAATAGTATTTTTTTTAACTGACAAAATTAAGGAATTGGTGGCTAATTTCACTGAGCTCTATCGCGCCGGGACAGGGGCTTTGTTTTATTTATTAGGATTCCTAGGAAATGCATTCCAGTCCCTCGAAAATTCCACGCTAGACTTGAGCGCACAGCCTCTGTGCTTGGATGGCGATCGCGATGCTAATTAGGGTGCCACGGTCGCGTAGGAAGGAATGAACTACAAAATTCAGGTTGAATTTTTATCCACTCAACACGCGATCGAATCTGCAGTCCCTCCCTATTCCGAATCACATTTCAAGCGAGGTAATCTGATTATAAATTGTGGAGCGTCTACAATAACGAAGAATTGGACGTCGCAACTCTAAATTTCAATTAGTGTGCACACAAGAATTGGAAGCTACCGCGACCGTGATTGCAACCTCAGTATAGCAGAGTTCCGACAAATTTGTAATTTTAGGGGAGGTGTCCGAAAGCAGAGGTCATTAGCGCCATTAGAGCTGGATGAAAAAGGAGGAAGGGTGTAGAGAAACCTGACGTCGGCTGTGGTAAACTCTAACGACAGGCGCCAGGGGATCCGTATTTTAACGTTCCGAACGACGGACGGTGTACTCACTCAAAGTGGTCTCCACAAAGCACTTTCATCGTAGGGATCGAAACACTATTGAAAAATACCTGCCATCTCAAGGACCCTCTGGGTGGGAAGCCAGTACGTTACCCACCGCACCATCACGATCCCCTGTGATGCAAATTACGGGACCATCATTAATACACCCAAAGGACAATAACCAACGACAATTGAGCCAAGCTGAAGACCGGATTTACCGCGTACTTCAACCCTTTGCTCAGTACATGTAAAAACGAATGCGAGCAAGAGAAAGCACATTTCATAATAATTTTTGCAGGCAGACTACATACGTACCAGCATGCAACCGTCAATTTCGAAAAGTGGCCTTAGACCTAGATAATCGAAACCTGAAAATTAGAAACTTGATACACTGAACACGATTATGAAGAAGCCTAATATACCACTGCATGTTTGCACGTGGGCTTGTATGAAATCGCCACTCACCAATGACATAGAGCTTCCCGTGATTTCAACCGCTTGGTCTTCTCCGCAGTAGCTCGACGATATGCCCTCGCGGGTTCCAATAACTCCGGGTTAGCGATGAGCCTATCTGCTTCGATCGGCTGCCTCTTCCCGGCTCTCAAAGCGAACTGGCAAGACCACATGCACGTCGGCAAGTAAGAGGGGGGGCGGGGGAGGCTAGGAGGGGTTTATCAGAGTGAGACTTCGCACAAGAGAGAGTGAAATCGAATTGGGACGATGGAAAAGGAGGCGGAGGGAATTGTGAGACCACTTCAATTCCGAAAGTGCGCATTTCGCGTATCTTCGCAGGGCTTTGCACTGGAGCGAACTGGAGTCCTGCCGTTAACGGCTCCCTTCTTCGCCGAAACCTTGAGTGCCGAGTGTAAGCATAGCTGCCTCCAAGATCATCAGCTAACAATACAATTGCGTGCTCCTCAGAAATGCGCGCGCGTCATTAAACGAGCCATCGTGTGACCATTCAATGAATCCAGACTTGGAGTGAAGACAAACATTGTTAGTCCATGACTGTACAAATACACGCCGTTACACACATATAAGTAAATGAGCCTAATGATGATGTTAATGCCTTGCGACCCGGAAAATAATTTGCAAGATACAATTAAATTGGTGATAAATTGCTCTTTGGAAAATTTCATCAGGTTATCGGTAAAATAAATGTGTTGGCAACTACTATTCCTCAGCAAGTAGTATGAACCTGAATATTTCCTTAGTTTTCTTTTGAGTTTATTACATAAGGACATGGCACCTAGTACACAACGGGGAGGGTGGGTTGGATTGAGGGTCAGAGGAGAGGGGGAGGGAGGGTCAGGCACAGGTGAAGCAGCATTGCCAATCCCGCCTCGGAAGTGTGATGAGTCAACTGCGTTCCATCCGAAGGACTGTGCTGTGCACTGGGATATCATTGGGTAGTATTCAATACCTCTTTCTCGGTGACTTTGTCATCTCTTTAGTTGGTCTCAATCTCCCTACCCTCATGCGGGTACGGGGAATGATAATTCTCCCGCAATATCCCTGCCTGTCGTAAGAGATGACTAAAAAGACGGGGACATACCCGAAAACTAACCCCTTGTAAGAAAGGGATACTTCCAAACAATCTAATGAATTTACTGTCTGGGTACAGCCATACCATCCGGCCTGCAATTCACACGGGTGTTTGCCGCACCTAGACCGGAGGTAATCCGGTATGGACCACGGAGTAATATTCCTCTTCGGCCCTGGATTTCGTGAAATGGGTGTCCGGGGCCTATCCACTCTCAGTCAATTGGCATTCGTCAAGTTAATATATTTTGAAAGAAAATTGGAAGTGGGACCTAATTTTTCCGAAATTCTTTCACTTGGTCCGCAAAAGTCATCCCTTCAAAAACGTTTCTGAACATTTCAATGCATGATACGAAGAACGGAATGAAAAAAATCGTGATTTGCCCATAACAATGCAATCAAAATCAGAATTCAGTGTATTATATAAGTACAAGTGAGAGCATACTGCTCCGCATGTGAGAGCATAGAGACCATTATGCTCTCACATACCTTTTGCCCACCAACTAGAATATATGGAAACAATTAATACACTTCATTATGGGTTGTTAATCAAAATTTGGATCGACCATAGTCAAGCGTGACACCTCTTGTCATATCAAAAGCAGGAGAGTTGAGGTCAGAATATTGCTAGTCATTTTCGGTGCACTTAAAACTAAGCGAGGAGTATGTCCCGGCGCCATAACACAGTGCATCTGCGATCAATATTTAGGTTGCTCCAAAGGACTATGAGAGAACCGCATATTTATGATGGCCATTTCCATCGCAATTCTCCAGGAATTTGGCCATTCACATCCAATCCAATTCAAACTGTCCCTCATTGCTTCCTTCCTCGCCCTCTCCAACTACAGTATTCCAGTCTCCCAACACTATTAGGTTCTCATTCCCATTTTCTGCTCCTAGGACCTCTTCCAGTTGTTCATTTAAAAATATTTTTTCTTCTGAATGGCTGTACATTGATATATTAGTATACCCACACTAGCACTGTGTCCATATACTCCTCGAACTATATCATTATTATCCTTCCTTTGTTTTGCCAGCACTATTTGACTCTTCTTGCTCATTTTTTCTGGCCTCAGATGCACACTCCTGCTAAGTTTGGTAACATTGCTAAAATTCAAAATGAAACCAGTACCCACAGTTTATACCTCCAGAAGTGAATGCAATAGCATAAGTTGCATCAGAGCAATACAGCCATAAAAAAGGATAAACTGGGTCAAAGAATAAGGACTGTTATCCATTACTGTTGTCTATTTCCTTCAATATCTCTTAAACAAATGAGTGAATTCAGTTTTGGTATGCATAACCAAATGAAGGTTCCAGTGTGTTCCTCCATGAAAATATGCTTGGTATACATTGTGAGAGTTCTAAGAATGAAACAGTCTCTATATATATTTCTAGCATTAGTAAAGGCCAACAGTAATGCATCAACTTTCCTATGTTTTTGAGCCTGACTTAATCTTCAGCTGAAAATGGTATGTCAGTCCTGTAAATCAAGAGCTCTGACCTTCCTGCCTGTTATCCATCACCTTACTTCAATGTGTCTATCATATTTTTGACCCATCGTATGTACTCATCATATATGTGTGAGAGCACAGTAAAGCTCTGCTTTTCTAAAAAAATTGTTCAAGAACAAAAATATGTCAACACTTTATTAAACTTTTTAAGAACCACAATGCCCATCATTATGTTACACGCAGTTACATGTTAAGGAGGTACATTTAATTCATTTACAAAAATGGGTTTTCCATCAAAATTTATAAGACATGACCAGATGGGCTCCATATTGTACCACACAGCAATTACCAATTCTCAGATCTTCATCGTATTCAATATTGAATACTTAATTTTTTAGTCTTTTCAAATGTACACATAATTAATTTAATAAAAATGTACAATTGGAGACCTTGCAATAATAAAAAAACATACATTACAGTGGTAATTATCTTTGGTAATAATTACCCTGAATTAACTCATCATCATTGATTCAGATCATTTATACAAAGAAAAGCATCATTATAAATGGTTCTAACCATTATATTCAGTTGGTAAAAATCTGAAAACCAAAAGATTGTCATAATTCAAACCAAAAAAGATAAGTATTGTATGATTTTGACTGTAATTAATACAAAATGCACTGTTAAGTAGCTCTTTTATGACTTTTCTGGAATCTTACATTTCCATTTTTGATAGGATTAATGCCATTACATTGCTTTTTATCAGTTATACAAATTGTAGATATAGTTACTCTTAAGCTATAACAGCAGTAAAAACTTATTATACATAAAACTTTGCATAGGTTTTGGTATAAATAAAATATAAAATTGTCAAAAGCAATACAGACATAACAACTCCTTTACCTCAAGATTTATCAAATATTACGTGAAAATAAAATTTCTGAAGTAAAATGTAATGCTTTCATATTAAAGTTCCTCTATGTCATGGTAGTCCATAATTCTTATTGAATGTGATTTACAAAATATACTTCCAGTTTTAATTGCAATTATTACATCATTTTTTTACAAAAAATATAAAGCAATTGTATTAAAAGTCAGCAACTTTATGTTAAAAGTTTGCCTGATAAAATTATATCCTGCATTGCCACTATATTGATGTTAGCCAATTGTGATAATAAAAATGGCTTATAGGAAGCTCTTTGAAGGTCACTTAAAGAGTTTCAAAGGATTAAACCTTTGAAAATCGATCACAAGTTCACACAACTCCTTCCTTTACCTCAGTATCTGATGCACTGAAATTTTCGCATTTGACTGACCCAAGCCAGCTGATTTCAACAATCAGGAGTTGTTCTTCAAACATTCCATTCATTAAAAATTGCAATTGAAAAATAACTACTCATAAGCATAAGTTCTTTTCCCATGCTTTGATTGGTTACCTCAGTTCTCCATGAATTCTTCATAGAGGAGTTGAGTCGTTTCTCTGTCAATCGCATAACTGTTGAAGCTACATGAATTGATTGCATATAAATAATGATAGTTTTGAGTGAGATTACAACAAACACGTATCACATGATCACACATGGCATGGCACAGCAAAGGGGCAGGCACACTGGCACCACTGCTGCACCCCCACCAGCTGACTTGCTTTCCCCTTTTGAAGAGCTTTCACTTTCCTTCATTCGTGCCTGCGGAGAGGAGAAATGTCATTTGCCGGCGCAATGAGAAAGGGAATAGATCTTTTTCAAACATTGAGGATTTTTGATTTTAGAAAATATTCAGTTCAAAGTTTTTTCAATTGGTGGTAGATGTGTCATCCATAGAATGGGAGGTGTTATTTGGTGGTATGCGACAAGGAAGAAGAATTTTAAAATATGAATAGACCTATTGCTGAATGAAGATGGAATACTAGGCATTTTCCACAAACTTTTTTATTTGGTTCCTATGCATTAAAACCATATGTGTCAAAGTTGTACCAAATCAAAAGTTTGAGGAAAATACCTATTATTCTCCTTCATTCCAAATAAATTTCCATGTAGTCAATCCTGATGCCATTGAATGTATTAGATCTATTCATATTTACCAGTACCTGTTTATGTAAGTGACAAAAGGTATTAGTGGTGTTTGGCATTATTACAGTATGGAAAGTGGGATGTAATGAAAAAAGATAGGGTAAAGACTGGGTTAGTGTCTTTCAAAAATATTTTATTTGATGTAAATTTGTAGAAGATGGCCATAGACCTAGATAGTTTTCCCTATTATTGAGAGTATTGGATTCTTTTACCTACTTAGAGATTCCCAATAAGTTTTGAAAGAATATTCCTTGAAGTACGGAAAAATATTAATGCGAATCTCAAATTATTAAATAATAAATAATTAAATTATAATAAATAATTAAATAAATAGAAAATAATTAAATTCTTTGATAAACAAGTATCCAACCATCAAACCTATGGACATGAGGCTATAAAACAGACACAAAATAGGTTCATTTTTAAGATATCTTAAGACTCCATGCATTTAAGTAAGTATATGACTTATGACACATATGCATTAGGAAGTGGGATATTGGGGATGGAATGAATAAAGGTTATTAGGGTAGGTGAGGGTAAGTGGTTGGCACATGTACCAAGCAGAGAAAGTCTAGTTGGGCCATGTGCTCATTCACTTCTTACATCTATTCCCTTCTGTCTTCTCTTGAACTTGGTCAGTATTCTAACCTTTGTGAGGCTAACTAATACTTTCAAGTTGGCTACATTGAGGGCCAGGAAGGGATCTACATGTGCAAATCACCCTTTCACCCAATTTAATGTCTTGCTATCTCCCTTCCAAAACAGGCCTACTGCACAAGTCCCAGGAGCTTTAGTTTGGTCAGCACATAATTGCATACATTTAGTACACACACATACTAAATAACACATGGGCATGAACTATAACATCCGTACACACATTATTTACTGTCAACACATGCCATTAAAGTTGTACAGTTCATTACAAATGAAGTAATGAACTCTATCCAAATTGAAAGATTTTGTACTAACACAAAACTTTTAATGTGGGTATCAAATACTTCCACAAAGTGAGGCCTGAAACCGTAGTGTATTAATGGACTCTAATTTGAATAATACTATGCAGATAGGCAGAATCTGTGAAATTTCTAAACCTAAGTAGGTTCTACATGCATTTTTTAAATCAATAAATTAATTAAATAAGAGTGGGAAAGTTAATATCAAGTGATGTAGGAGCTGTGCCTCTTACATACATTGACCTGACACTTCACAAAGCTGACACCAATCTATGTCCTTTCCATGTATCATTAAAAGAATCCATACTTTAGGGTCTTTTCAAGAAAATGTTATATCTATCATATTTCTACCTTTGTGAATGAAAAACAAATAATTTTAGCATTCAAAATATAACCATACAGTAACCATACCTGCACTGGTGCATCTTTCTTTGCAAACATTTCCACTCCAGGGGGGTAGTATACTGGTGGTCCAGCAATGTTTGTAGTCTTGGGCCTATCTGGGCTTGGGGCTGCTCTTGTTCCACCAGCCTTGGGACCAACCCCATTACCTTCTGAAATGGGAGGAGGGGAAGATGCCACCTTTTCTTCCACTGTGTATCGAGTAGTTGTGACTGGGTGAGCCTCTGGACGTTGATGGGGGTCATTGGGCTAAAAAGAGAAAATATTTTATTCTCACACATCAAAAATTGTAAATAACAATAAAAGTGAGTGTATACAACATAAAACATGACAAAAAAGTATGCATTAAACATTTTAGTTACAATTAAAATGAATATGGGGTCTATACAGAAAAATAACAACACTCCATGCATATATGCCATTTACAGTATGTTCTAAGAGTAAAATTTATTTATTTAATGAGTTAATGAGAGATAATTTATTCATTTACTAATGGGTCTTTAAATTCAAATAAACCAAAATTACTCAGATAAACTCTTGCACTGTTAAGTCAATCTTGTAAAAAAACATATGCACATACTTCATTCTTTGACCCATTTCTTCAATCCAAAGCTCCAGTGCAAACTTGAACTCTTAGTTAATTCAAACTATCATAATTAAGCTTAGTTTTATCACCAAAGCCAAATTTCCTCATCTTTTCCCACAATAATAACTCAAGAAGGTACTGTATGTGCTACATTTCTTTGCACACACTGAAATCTATGGGGATTATACTCACTGTTGGGTCTCCAAAGGAAGCCATAAGATCATCCAGACGCTTGGGGGGTTGCTGTGACGATGGCAACGTATCTGTTTCATCCACAGGGAAAGGTCTTGGTGACCTATCGTTTGGTTCTGGGATCCCAGGCTGCGGCCCTCCAGAAGACGTTGTGAACTTGTACGTGACCACGGTTGTCTGAGGATTCGGCTGGGGTCTCAGCTCTGTCACCTGTTGTGGCTGCCGAGGAGTCACATGGTAAGTCAGGTGCTCGGACGGTGGCGGAGGTGCTGGAATCTGCTGCGGATGCCGCTCTGGTTGTGGGTGTGGTTCCGGCTGGTTGTCAGAATTTGGGCCAGATCCTGGGAGCTGGTACGTGTACGTCCTTACAGTTGTGGTCGTGGTTGTTCTCCTCGGACTCCCGGGCATGAGGGGGTCGTTGGGTCCACTCCTGTCATCATCCACATCATCGTGCACAGGGGTAGGAGGGTGATGGCGGGCTGGAGATGGTGACTCATGCGTCCTGGGGATGCTGCGACCCCTTGAGGATGGAGGGGTCTGTGGTGGAGGGGCTCCAGGGCCAGTGTATGTGTACGTGCGAACTGTTGTCTGAGAGGGTGGGGTTGGCTGCATGTGCCGTGGCTCAGGGGAGTAGTGAATGTCCCTTGGTGGCGTTGGAGTGCCCTGGATCTGGCGTGGAAGGGAATGGCGCCCAGGGGTGGGAGGTCCCTCCTGGTGGGGTCCATCGTGGGGAGAGTCTCCTCCACCATAGTGGGTGTCATAGCGATAAGTTCTCACCGTGCGGGAGACGTGGCGATTCACAGGTGTGCTGTGATCCAAAGGCTCTTCCCTGCAGTGGCGAACATTGACAGTGAAGAATGGACAAATGGGCATTTGTTTTATCCAAGGGATAGCTTCAATTGAATTTTTTCCATTTTTTATGAGTTAATTTGTTTGCATATACATCAGGTTTGGCCAGAAAGACTATTTTTTTACAATCAGCTATCCCTTCCCTCACAAAAAACAAAAAGGTACAGAAGCTCAGGATCCTTAAGCAGCTGTTACAAGGGAGTTAAAGCGCAGAATATGAATTATTTAAATTAAAGCTTGTGAAATGGAGAACCATAGCAGACAAATGAAAATCAAGATCCACCACTTCTTATTTTATCAGATACAGTATTTAATTACCTAAGTTTGCTATTATCTATTGATCATCAAGATACAAGAAATACAGTTATGCTGGCAACCATTCATTAAGAGTGATACAACATTAAAAATTGTTTTATGTTGTCCATCATGGGGAGAGTCTCCTCCACCATAGTGGGTGTCATAGCAATAAGTTCTCTCTAATACCACTAAAAAATGCCAATACCTTCACTTAAAGTTAATTCAAGTATTTGTTTAGCCCAGACATGCATTAAAAAAAATTGGAATTGAAAATATTTTCCTAATAATGAAAAATGTAAGCATGAAATGCCATTGTTGAAGCAAGACATTTTTCGGTGAAGCAGATGATAAGAAAGAGCTAAGACATCTAAATAACTACCAAATATTGGTATAAATCTAATTACATTAGTAAGAACCTACTTATTTGCATGCAGGGTGGCCCATTTCAATGTGCAGTTCATAGTATACCCGAAACATGTACATGTATGGGGAGGGGTTAACAACACTACATTATTGTTTTAGGATTTGTTCCCTTCTTCAACAATGAAAGTGTCCTGGTGAGTACCTAAGTATTCAGCAGTAAAAACTTATATCTCAAATGAAATTATCAATAATGCCATGTAAACCTTTTATAATACCAGTCATTCTCATATTTTATATTTTATTTCATGAATTATTGTGTTACCAGTTTTTATATCGATTATTTTCAATGATTAAAATTTAAGAAATAGATGCCTCATCTTGATTCAATCATTTAGTTTTCTGGAGAAGATAAATATTATTATTATCTGATTCAATAATAATATCTGAAGTCCTGCTCCCAAGAGTTTTGGTTTAAATTGATGAACATAAATCAAAGGTAATATAAAACTGGGATACATGTTTTTATAATTATAGGGTATGCTGGATATGGCTGTATTTGGAACATTTTGTGTTGAACAAGGGTTGGATTCAAAGAGCAATAATATACACATATGTGTGCATATTTCATGTTATGGTATGCTGCAATCAAGTAAAGTAAATCAATTGCTAAACTCCATAAAAATGATCACTAATCACACTAATTGGGATGAACTTTAAAAACAAAATCCAAACATTTAGCATGCTAAAAAATACTATGAGGTATTCCTTATGGGAGGAAATCTGCTTGAAATGAATTAAAAAGAGATCAAATATGATGCAACCATGTTTGAATTATGCAGCTGAGTGGGGATTCATAGCTTGTGAATAATTGTTCTACATTGAAATTTGAGCCAAAATCATTACATTATTTTCATACTACTTCATTCCAAATTTTCCTAAAATTTGAATTGTATGTACATAAGTGGTAAAATATCCTATAAATGCAGAAAAATTCTATTGTAAGTCATTTTTATGTGAAAATTTTTACAAGCAAAAACTTAACAAGCAAGCATGCAAAAAGACTGCAATGTTTAAAAAAATTTCTGAATTTTTGTTTTTTGGTGGAGAAGGGAAAGAAATCATGCAGTGGCATTTAAACTCTTTGGAGAAGTAGTGCCCTACTCACAGCAGGGAAGGATCAATCCCTCTTGTTCCACGGACAACCTCAGGTGGCCCTGTAACAAACAGTTAAAATATAAGTTAATAATTTAGAAATTCTTCATTCAGAAATTAAAGGAGTAGTTGGCAAATTTCAAAAAGTAATATTGAGAAGAAGAAAATATGGTAATTCTTAAGTACTAATAATATTTTTTTGAGAGTGCAGATTATAATTGGTCATTGTTGCATATCCCAAGGTTACAAATAATTATACTCAAATGATGTACTTCTTATTCTTTTTATTAAAATTACCAAAATCCATGGTACCAGACATTAGCTACTTCCTCTATACCAGTAGCAGAAAACAAAGCAGTTTAATATTCATGTGCCATGAATTTGGCAGACGACGTGCTGGGCTGAATCTATGAAACTGGGCAATTTAATAATGAACCACTTATTTCTTTGAGTAATTTCAAATATTTGATCACATTATTTATCATTTAAAAAATCTCAAATACTATTAAAATTATATAATTAAATGCAGTTCTATTGATGTAATCAATAATTTATCTCTTTAGAAGTTGTAGATATCTAAAGATAGATATACAGTATTGAATCTATAGAACATATCTTGATAGAATCAAAAGTTATAAAGAGGAACTTTTTGCGAAGATAATCTCTAGTTCTTTTGTGAATCTTTATCTACTTGTGTACGAATGTGGGTGGCATGAGGTGGGACCAGAGAGAGACAGAGGTGGTATGATAAAATATGGGGAACAAAGGGTCCTTAATATATGGATTTTTCCAACTGTTACTGTTTCTTTATAATGCCTGGACTATTTGTCAATAGTCTGACCACCAACATAATTTTCAAAAGTCTGTTCCAAGGTCATGAAAATATTTACTCGCTCCCTTATTATTCATTATTCTTTTAATCAGTTTCAACCTGAACATGATGAAAAGAGAAACTTTATAATTCCACATAGATTTATTAGACGGACGACCCAGGTTTCGACGTGGCACGTCATCATCATGATGATGATGACGTGCCATGTACCTGATGATGATGTGCCATGTCGAAACCTGGGTCGTCCGTCTAATAAATCTATGTGGAATTATAAAGTTTCTCTTTTCATTATGTTAAGTCGATTCCATGAAGTCACGCCCGAGACAACGAATTATTCAACCTGAACATTGGAATAATTCATTCAAATGGGAAAGAAATTACCTGGGGAAGGAGATCTCTTGGATCTTCCAGTTGGACTGGCTGTCTGGGCCCTCAGAGCTGCTGCTCGCTGAGCATGATTGAGGTCATCCAGCAAGTTATCCAACTCATTGAGATTCTGACGGAGTTGAACATCGACTTTTCCAGATCCCGAAGGAGTCCGATGCCTGCGCTGTGCTGGAGGAGTAGCACTGGGGCTGAGCACTGGAGGGGGTGGCAATGGCTGCACAGAGATGCTTTCATGCCCTGCTGATCCTGAAAACAAAGGATTATATCAGTACCAAACTGTTTACTCACTACATATCAAATGTCATCTCCATTAGTTATCCTGAGTCACTATTTGTATGCATTCTAAGAACTGCTTTGAAAATTATTTGGCTAATGATATAAAATACAGGTAGAAACCTGAATATAACAATAACAGGTACTTTTACACAGGGCTTTGGATGTTACATTTTTACTACTAATTATTATCTTAAAGCTGCTTATTAAAGAGCTTTTAGAACTGAACTTAACTTCGTTGCAATGCCAGTTATATGGGCCTTCAAAATATTTTACACCCCATCCTATGTGAAATTGCCATGAAAGGGATTAAATTATTCTCATTATCACCATCAGTACCAATTATTATTTCTGACCATCTTAGTAAGAGTAAGCATGAAAACATGACAATGATGCCACCTTCTCATTATCACCATCAGTACCAATTATTATTTCTGACCATCTTAGTAAGAGTAAGCATGAAAACATGACAATGATGCCACCTTTTCTTCTTCTTTTCGTCTTCCTCATTCCAATCAGACATGAACTTGTTATCTTGTTGCAAAAAATATTTAGCCCTGTTAGGGTTCTGACTTGTTTGAAAGTGCTACTTAATGCCACATGCATGAGATATAAACATTATTATTAGGTAATCTACTGTTTAAGGTAGGTTTTTGGATGGACACAACTATCAAATAAACATTTTGTGACTCCCCACCTATCAAACTAATCTATATTAGGTCCCTCTTCATCTCGGTGTACTTCTTTCCTTCCTTCATCCTGTCCAACATCCCTATCCTGTTCCTGCCCTTACCTCGCTTGCCCAACATTCTCCCCTCTATTACCTTCTTCAACATTCCACTACTGCTCAATACGCCTTTCATTCATTTTTCCTGCCTCCATAGGATTTCTCTCAACAAACACCTCTCCTCACCCACCATCTCTAGTACTTCCTCATTTGTTTTCCTTTCGGTCCATTTCACCTTCTCCATTCTTCTCCACACCCACATTTCAAAAGCCTCCAATCTACGTCTATCCTCCTGCTTCAGTGACCACGTTTCCGCGCCGTACATAGCTACGCTCCATATCAGAGTTTTTACGAGTCTTGTCTTAACATCCCTACTCAACGTCCCCGTCATCAACTCCCTCCTCCTTGAGAAAGCCTCCTTGCCTAGCGCAATTCTTCTCCTTACGTCCCTACCACTTTGACCGTATTGGTCCAAAACACTTCCGAGATATGTAAACTGCTCTACCTGCTCTATTCTTTCCCCGCCTATTTTAATATTTAGCTTAGCCTTTTTCTTTCTGGAAAATCGCATAACCATATAAACATACGCCAGTACAATTCATTCAATGAAAACTTGTTAAAAGAATTCTGAGGAAAAGAGTGTAATTTCAAAACCATCACAACTACTACCTTAAAACCCCAATTGAACAAACTTGGAACCTTAATAAACAAATGTACACCTTGTAAGCTTGAAGCTAATCCTAGAATTAACAAGAAAGTGATTTCAACCCAGGCTCTTTCAAGTATACGTAATTTTTACTAGAATGTTGTTTAGCATTATAATTTTATTAGTTGTTATATATATCTGTAGTACAAGTATGTCATTGAATTTGACACACTGGTTATTTTAAGAGTTATGAATTAAAATATAATGAAATACATATTCACTAGAAGGAACCCAGTTGAAGTATCATTTTATTTTTTAATATTAATAAAATGCATGTGAAATGAAAAAAATAGCAATTGCAATAGCTGATTTCAAAAAAATAAAAATAATAAAATTCAATCAAGTAACTGAGAATTTTAAGAGACTTTAGAAACATCATTGAATTCTTTAACTTTCTACAACGATTTCATTCCCTGTAAAAACAAAAAATTCACAGCTAATATTTTAGCATATATTATCTTTTATTATTGTTTATGTTGATTCATACCTGGGTGGCCTTGCTGAGGATCACTGGTGTTATATTGATAAGAAATAGTCTTGTACGCGGTGACAGTTTTCTGTTGAGATACCTCACTGAGATTCCCAGGGCTCTGAAAATAATTAGCACACACCAACGTTAATTTGAAACATTATGTATTCCAAGCTAGTAGATTCTGGGGTAGATTTTAGAATTCTAAGGTAATAAGGCCAATAGTTTTTGTTTGTAAGCATATTATTGCTTAGCTTATTTGTTAATTTTAGGCATGAGCACCATGTGGATTTTTTTAGTGATCAATGAATTTTAATGTTGTAGGGCATGGTTCTGTATTGCAAAAATAACATTTTCACTGAAGTGATTTCAGAAAAGTAGGATAATTCTATTACACTGCAACAATTCCGAGATGTGTGCATTTTATTTGTTTAGCATCGTCAAAGAGAAACAAGGGTTACCAAAAAATGGGAGGAGGACATAAAATTTTAAACATGACACATGAAGTTACAGCCAAATTCTTTACGTATGCCATTCTTTTTAGGTAGATTATTATTATAAGGCTGTCTAACTTTTTAGGTATATTTTGGATGGACACAGACTGATCAACAATGCATTTATTTGTAATCTTTTTTCTCTTTTCTCAATGTATTTCTTTAAAATGATCAACTGATATTTAACTGAGATTAACATGTACACATTATCCTTTTGTTGAATTTTCCAAAGGAATATTGAAATGCCACCTACAATCGACATACTTTGTAGCCATTCTAGCAATGTTAGAGGAGGTAAGCTGGTTTTTGGAAGAAATCCATAGGAACCTAGAAATGGATGAAGTGCATATAGAGAGGCATTTGGATGAGGACTGGGGAATAGGAGAGAATGTTGATAATGTGAAATAGAGGCAGAAAAATAAGAGGCTATGGCATGAATGCCGGCAGAAATCATATTGGCAAGTTTACTGTGATGCAAGGTTTATCATTTAACAAGGGCTCTGTTGTACAGGGCTTAGAAAAGCAGTATTGTTTAGATAGTGGGTTCATCAAAAATCTAATTTAATTGGTAAACAAATATTAAAAATTAAATATCTGTAAGATAAATCATTTAAATCAATGTGATAGGCATAAGATGAAAAATAATGTAAAAAACCAAAAGTTATGAGGTTTTTGAGGAAGAAGAAGGCTAACTTAAAAGTTAAAATAGGAGGGCAAAAGCTAGAGCAAGTAGAACAGTCAGCCATTCTTGGAAATATTTGGGACCAAGATGGTCGAGGTATTAGAGGTGCACAAAAAAGAATTAGACAAGGAAGCTTTCACATGAAGGAGGATACTGATGACAGGGATGCTGAGTAAGAAGGTTAAAACAGATGAGTGAAAACTTTGATATGGAGCTTGGTTTTGCATGACTTCGAGGCTTGGTAATTTAACAAAGGCAATAGGCAGAGATTGGAGGCTTATGAGATGTTTGCGTAGAGAAAGATAGAAAAGGTAAAATGAATGGATAGGAAAGATTAATGAAGAAGTACCAGGAAAAGGGGGGAGAGAAGAGAGTTCTGTTGGTTGAAATCCAAAGAAAGTTTGAATGATAGATGCAAGACCATAGTGGAGGTGAGGATGTTAGGCAAGTGAGGTAGGGATAGGAAAATGATATGGATACTGGATGAAATGAAGCGAGATAAAAGTTATGCTTAAATAGAGAACATTTTATTTTATTATAGTGTTGGTTGTCAGGTTTGGTCTTGTTATATGATGCTGAAAATGTAGTGATGCTTAGTTTGTGCCCATCCAAAACCTGCTTTTCACAATAAAATTCCAATTAATAATAACACAAATGTAAAGAGTATTTCATGTAAATATTTCATCTTGATTGGCTTACCATTTGATATTCTGGGTTAATTGGGCTAGCAGCTCTTTCTGCGACAATATGTGTTGGATTGGCGGCCATGAGGTACTGGACATTATTAAAGTCACGTACTGGAGGGACTGGTTGGCCGGATTCCCCAGCAACACCATGCTGCTGGATAGTCCTTACCTGTTTAGGTAAATATTAAACACTATTTTAGTATTTTCCTTCAAATACATCTCATCATTGATGGATATGTCAATCAGGATATCCAATTCAAATGTTACATAAACTTTTACAAATTATAAAAATTTGCAATACAGTAAAGAAAGTGTTAGCACCCATCTATACTGAGTTATTGTGCTAAATAAATTATGTACAAGCATTTGATACTACCTATGTTAAATGAAGATAATAGAAACTCAGTGCTGTATTAAAACAATTCCTACATTTATTGCAGTATAGAGATCTAATGAAAATTAGGGTGGAGAGCATAAATGGAAAAATAATTGTTGGTAACTTTACTTTCTCTCTCCTTTCCAATCACTTGCAAATAATTTAGTGGTACTAACAGAAAGGTTTTTTATATGCGCCAATACTGATCACCATATTAAAGGACTCAAAGTGTGATTTTATGACATAGTTAGTTTTAAGAGTTGCTTTAAGCATTATGACATCTATTAATACGATAAATAAAAATGACTAAACTGAAAAATAAAATTAGTTTGTATTTCAATTAGTCATCATGGTACATGAAAAATCCATAACAGTTGCATTCCAATATATCATAGTCAATCGTCAAACTCAAAAGTGTTCTCCAAATAAAGATTTTGTGAAAATGCTATCAAGCATGAGTTGGTTATAAAGTGTGGTTAAAATTTTGCAAGGTAGGGAAAGTTCATAGTTTTTTGAGCAGGGGAAATATTTCTTATTCATAAATGCCATAATTCTCATAATTCAATAAAAAGTTACTCTTCCTCTTTGCTAATTTTATGAACACATCAAATGATCCCTTTAAATGAAAATGAACAAAATGCCTCATGACGAGATCATCAAATTCATAGGGAAAATGTTTGGAAAAACGGCAATTAGGATGTTTACGATTATTTGTAATTTATATTTGTTGCCCAAATCCCAAGTCCTAGTTATTACAATTAATTTTCACCATTACTTTCTTCCATTTTTGGCGAGACAATTAATGATCAACATTAGTAAAGTTACTGTGGTGGCATTTCCTGCACTATGGGACCTGTGGGAATATTAGGTCACTCTATGCAGTGTTCATTTCTAAGTGCACTATAAATAAATAATTTATATACATTGAATCAGTGACAATGTTTCTAAAAATATTTGTAAATTTTATGGCTGAGAAATAATGGTTATGACATGCAGTGAATCAGTGAAGTGGTTAAACACATACACATGAACTACAAAATGAGTTACTAATGAAAAGAAAGGGATATTTGGCATGCATATTAGAACTACACCAATGCACATCACCATTGCCATCAAATATGCAGAGCAAACATTTTTCAAATATGAAAATTTAATGTTTCTACTGAGTGGACCTCTTGCAGTTTGAGTATTCTCAGATTTCATACAAATCATACAAAATCTGAGAACTTTAAGATGTACAGAACATGTAATCATCATGGTTATAAACTTAAAATGTTCCAGATAACGTTTTAAGTAACAATTTATATTTCATCTAAAAATCTTCTTTCTAATCTAAATCTATAATTTATTTTATGAATATTTGATACTTCAAGGTGTTTCGGCAGTGAAGAGAAGAATTAGAATCAGCAAAAGTAAACCATAAAGAAAACAATACAGCTAAATGTCATAATGAAACCCACACATATAAAAAACAGTCAACTTATCATGCTCCTTGTGATCATGCTACACCCCATCCTTTACACCATGGAAAAAAGTTTGAAATAGTTTTAAAATAATTCATTATGTTAAATTATTTTTGCTCAAACAAATTCACTTGTTTTGGTTAACATAAAAATATATTTTGAAGTGATTGGACTTTATTCTGTATTTAATTAATTACACCTGACTTGATTTTATTTAGGTGATAGTACAGACAATGGATATCAGAGCTAAAACAATGCTTGATTTGTGCAATATTGATAATAATGCATAGAAATTTATTTTGGATGGCAAGAGTGTTATGGTGGGAACAACTGGCAAAGGGAAATAACAGATGTTCTTGAAGAAAAAGATACACTTTTGCTCTTTGAAGTATTTTAATAGTCATGAACTTGGAAAATAAAAATATTCTAACCTCAAGTTAAAATCTGAATGCTAAAATTACCAACTGTTTCAAAAGCACTTCTAAAATTCCCTGCCTTAAGGAAGGAAGGTTTTCATGTTGCTTTTAATGCAGAAGGTTCCCTAAAATCAGCTCCTATAGGATACAGATTTTTTTAACTTGTCATACAGGCATTTCTAAAATTTGCAAAAAGGGCATCCAAAGCATACTGAAAAATTGTAGCAATGTTGAGGAAATAGGTGAAAAATCCCAGTGTGTGTGTAATTGTTGAAGGAAATGATAATTTTATCCTTGATGAAAACTGGAAAAAAAAGAGAGGTCCCTCTTTTGTGCCCAGGCAAAGAGTGACAAGAGTATATATATATATATACGTACTTCACATGCCCATGAAAGTCCAGAAGAGCATTCCATTCCAAACAAATCCTTGTTTTTCAAGCTGCCTGATTTAAAGAAAAAAATTAATTCTCGCCTTTGTGATGACTCCATGTTGAGGATACATCCCTGCCTCTTTTACCTCTCTGTAAGTGCGAGTCGAAGACATTGCTGGTGAGCTCCCTGTTGCCAATGGACCATTAATTGAACCAGGTCCTCTGCTACCAGACCGGCTTATGCTTCCCCCGGCTGCTGATCCAGGCCTGGAAACACTGGTTTGAAGATCCTCCAGCAGGGCATCTGGGAAGGAGAGAAAGTTCATGTAAAAGACAGACAGTGATAATTTGGGAATATTCTTTGAGAAAGTGGTCAGTGATATTTAAATGCATTTATGTTTTGACAGAGCTCTGAGTTGGAACTTTAAGAACAGATTATCTATCATATCACTCAGTTTGGGATGCCTTCCTCTCAATCTGGAAAAAAAATAGTAACAGTGTCACGCATGGGAATCACTGATCACATCCGTTACTGATGATGGTGTGGCCACCATTTATAACATAAAACCATAAACACAGTAATCAACCCGAAGGTCGGTTTAGCAGTTGATGGCAGAGCTCACCCATGTACCAAGCCCGACAGCGTGTGAATATTCACACATCAGGGTAGGGGGGCCAGTTCCTTCCCCTGTGCCGATTATGGTTTCCCAGGAAGATCTGGTACCAGAAAAATCAACTAGCTTGGGGGGAGCTGCAGGTGCCCATTTATAGCATATGATATGGAATTAACTTTTACTTTTTAGGGTTTAGTTTTAAAATAATGGATGAAGTAATTCTCTATTAGGTAGGTTAGCGGAAATAAGCCAATAGGTTAGTGAAATATAAGACACAAAAAATATTGTTCCACAAAAAATTTTAAACAGAAAGTACCTACTTGATCATTTCATAAGTTTTAATTAATTCATAGCTATGGATGGCACTAGCTTAATGCATCATGCATTGATTGAAGTGAAGATTCTTGTACAAATGTGTCATTTCTAAACCTTATTCTGGTATTTCCCCTAAGGTATATTATATTAAAGAATAATTATGTAAGCTTTATATAGAAAGTATCAGCAAAACTTTTGGAAAAATATATTTATTTCAGATATTGCTACAATGCCTCAAAATTCTTCAAAGTACATCCCTTGAACGTCGACACACTTCTACCAGGGACTTCTCCACAACTCGAAGGTGGATTCCAGAAGGTCTTTAAGGGTATGCGTGCAAGCTTCTTTGACAGCACTTAGGGTCCCATGGTGGTGTCCTTTGAGGGAGGATTATGGGAATTGTAAATGTCTGCGGGTGCCGAACCGGGAATGTAAGGGGGTTGGGGAATCGTCGCGGCGTCGACGGCCATCCACCGCGGGGCTCATCCTCCACACTCGGCAATTTTTGAAGAGCTTGTGCCGCTTAAAAACTGCCATTTGTCACATACTTTCATCCTTGAACATTTGGCGAATAATGCCAAACGTCTCCGTACCCGATTTCCACAGTCCAACACAAAATTTGATGGCGTATCGCTGTTCAATCGTTCGCCAATCATTTTGCACTTGCAACGAGTCACTCGACAGGGAGCTACTAAAAACACGATCTAGCCTGAACGAACGAACGAACGCAGGCGATTGGCGCTTGGTGTGTGTTGAAGGTTAGATCCCCCACCACCGAGCCTGCGTGGGGCGAGCGCGCTCCAACATAGTCACGTCAGAAAAAAATTGTTCCCGATACTTCATATAAACCTTGTATTTTAGTAGTTTATCAAAAATTATAAAATAGATGGACAAGCAATACTTTTCTGTGATGTACAAGCAGTCCTGTACTGTACAAGATAAAAATAAAAATCAGATCTGAAAGACAATATCTCCTAGAAGGATGAAATATATGTATCTGAAAATAGTAATACATGTGTCATCACTGGGAGCTGCCAAGGAATTATGTTTATTAAACTGAAAGAAATATACATACTGCTGAGAAATGTCTTTTATCATCTTCCCCATCCTTTCTTTTAAAGTGGTTGAAGTGATTTATATTCATTATCAGATTACCACAAACATTCCGTTAAAAAGAGTACACACAATGATAAGATGCGAGGGTAGACGTTTCAAAGAGAGTAGCTCCTTCCACCCCCGCGGTATCTCGCCGATCCACCATTCGTTGAAATCTTCCATTCGTATCCTTCGAAATTCCGAAAATCCTCCGAATCTTCCCTTCTCAATCTCACCCTTTTCTCTCTATCGTCCTCTTGCACACATCTAATCCTCTCCTCACTCCCCCTTCCTCTTTCCCACCGCGACTACCCTAGCGAGGAAACCGATGCCCACACCAGAATGCCATTCATTCACGATGGTCGCCGTCATCGCGTGATGGAGAGTCGGATGTCCCCAGGCAATGACGGGGAATTTCTCGATTATCGGTAGGGAAGGGCCTCAACGCTACATCAATATTAGCGGTGGTCCACTGACTACATATTGCAATTTTTTCTGGTTCTTTTCTTCCCTCTCCGTTCCTTGCCATGAAAATTAACGCTTTCACAGAGTCCCCTAGATTAAAGCAATACATATAGTTTTTCTAATTGGCCATATGACCCTGCTTACTTAACCATAAACACAGTAATCAACCCGAAGGTCGGTTTAGTAGGTGATGGTAGAGCTCACCTGTGTACCAAGCCCGACGGCGTGTGAATATTCACACATCAGGGTAGGGGGGCCAGTTCCTTTCCCTGTGCCGGTTATGGTTTCCCAGGAAGATCTGGTACCCGAAAAATCAACTAGCTTGGGTGGAGCCCTGCTTACTTAGTGTTATTAAATAATACTCATCATCATTTGTGTTTCAATCCTTGGATTGGTTTACTGCAACCCTCCATTCTACTCTATTTAATATCAATACCCTCAATTCTTGATACCCTCTCTGTTTTACCTCCTTCTGGATTTGTCCCATGTACATGTCTCTTGGTCTTCCTCGTGGAATCTTCTCTTCTATTTTTCCTTCCATTATATTCCTAATCAATCCATGTGTGCCCAATCCATCTACTTCTTCTTTGCCGTAGAGTTCTTCATATGATCCTATTCTCTTCTGCTATTCTATTCACTCCTTCGTTGGTTACTTTGTCCATTTAATCTTCAGCATTCTCCTCCAGCACCATGTCAAATACTACGACCGCGTCGTTATATTGATACAAGCGCACAGTGGCTTATACTGCTTGCACGATACACGTCCAGTATTTTTAGCAAAATGTTTATTTTGCACAATTCATTACATCAACAACCAAAATAACTACCTGATCAAACTTCCCTGCCCCAAAAGAGCCTTTAGTAATGAATGGACGTTCCTTCAACGCTGTTTTTTTAAGTAGATAATTTAAGCGAATATGATAGGTGGATCTGGTTTTTGGAAAATCTGAAGAAGTTGATTATTTTCTGTGAAAAAAACATGTATTTTATGCAATGCAGAAATTGAGTATTTATTTTGTAACATTTTTAACTTGATTGCACCATTCCCGTCCAGCAGAAATCACGAGAGAACCATTTCACTATTGCAAGTTGTAAGAAAATTGTATATCCTTCTGCTTGATGTTTTCCGAATTTTCTCTTTATTCACTTAGATTATTGGCTATACTTGTTTTTTCTGTTGACCACTGCTTCATGCAAACCTTGTTATTCGGCGTTAAAATGAGTTCAACAGGTGATGAAATTTTATACCTCTGCTTTTGAGTTGGGTTGTGGAATATGCTTGCAATAATTATCTTCGACGATGGCACAGACTGCGCATCAATGAATACTGATTATGTCCAAGTGTTTGTAAATTTATCAATTTTACTGCTTCGTAATGTCACATGATAACTTACATTGGAATCTAGAATGGTTGGTTTTCATGGTATATAGTGCAATTATGTAGGTATTGTTATAATAAGGTAATCTACCGGTTAAGGTAGGTTTATGGATGGACACAACTACCAAATAAATATTTTGTGACTCCTAACATAACACAATCCAGCAACCTACTCTACATCAGGTCTCTGTTCATCTCCGTGTATTTCCTTCCTCCCTCCATCCCGTCCAACATCCCTACCCTGTTCCTGTCCTTTCCTCGTTTGCCTAACATTCTCCCCTCTATCACAGTCTTCAACATCCCACTGCCGCTCAATACACCTTTCATCCATTTTTCCTGCCTCCATAGGATATCTCTCAACAAACCCCTCTCCTCCCCCACCATCTCTAGTACTTCCTCATTTGTTTTCCTTTCGGTCCATTTCACCTTCTCCATCCTTCTACACACCTTTCAAAATCCTCAAATCTGCGTCTATCCTCCTGCTTCAGTGGCCACGTTTCCGCGCAGTACATATTTACGCGTAGGTATTATATCAAAACCATATCCAAATATTAAAGGTAAAAAAAAGGGCGACCAAATTACTTCCTCATTTCTCGATATTTTTGTCAAAAGTGTTATCTGGTGTTTCGGCTTCCTATGGAGCAAACAGGAAACCAAAGATGTTCAAGGAGCATAAAAGACTAATTTTACAATTCACTACTTTTCCGCTCTTGGAAGACTTGTGAATTTACCTTTATAAATGCGTGTATAAAGGTTAGATGTTGCTGGGCTTATGAAAATGTTGACGTAAAATATATATGAACATTTTGCAGCGTTATTACCACAAAAATAAACCAAATAAAACGATAAACACGAATAAATTACGTAAAACAATGATATCTGAGCATATATTTTTCAATATATATGAATAAATAACTATATATATATATATCGATGATGAAGAAGCACTTACGAGAGCAACATAACATTTGGACGGCACAATAGAACACAAAATAAAATAGACAACACGTAAAAGGACACTCACATTGTGGATTGTTTAAGCTTTCGGCCTACTCTGAGGCCTTCTTCAGGTCAGCCTCAGGTCCTTTTACGTGTTATCTATTTTATTTTGTGTTCTATTGCGCTGTCCATATGTTACAGCAAGCAGCGAGAATGACTTGTATAATAATAACTCGGCTAAGAAATGTTTTAATTGGACTAAAATATTTTATCGAAACAGTACAATGCAACAATTTCAGAGCTTAAAAATCATTCGCCTTGACTGGGATTCCAACCCGGATCCCTCGACGTCCAGCCAAGATGCGAATGATTTTTGCACTCTGAAATTGTTGCATTGTACTTGCAATGCACATTTAGCGAATTACTCCGTTGAAAGTTATTGTCGCAGCTTCTCCCGCAGTTTCATGGAATCTAG
Organism: Hetaerina titia; assembly: GCA_037158775.1. NCBI lineage: Eukaryota > Metazoa > Arthropoda > Insecta > Odonata > Calopterygidae > Hetaerina > Hetaerina titia. The sequence continues at coordinate 23,273,071 of CM073774.1, forward strand.
TTAAGCATAATCACGGACACTTATTTGCCTCTGGTCTGGCCTCTGTAATGAAATTATGGGAAAGATATTTGAAAATTTGAGTAAACTCATTTATTTATTTCGCATTAACCCGAAAACTGCACTTCGGCCTTTACGTCGGGCTTCTAACAATGATATATATATATATATATATATATATATATATATATATATATATATATATATAAACCATAAACACAGTAATCAACCCGAAGGTCGGTTTAGTAGGTGATGGTAGAGCTCACCCATGTACCAAGCCGACGGCGTGTGAATATTCACACATCAGGGTAGGGGGGCCAGTTCCTTTCCCTGTGCCGGTCATGGCTATGCTGGTTATGGTACCCGAAAAATCAACTAGCTTGGGTGGAGCTGCAGGTGCCCAAAGTGCCTTGCCCGGGAATCGAACCCGGGACCCTCCGGTCAGTAGTCCAATGCTCTACCCACTAGACCACCGCGACCGATATATATATATATATATAGCCTGTCTAATTTTAGTAACTGTAACAAACTAAAAAATACTGAAGTCTCACTACACATATTTTTATTGATTTTAATTGGAAATGGCACTGGCATTTGAGTTGTTTTTTTACGAAGGTGAATATAGAATGTAAAATCCTTCATTCTGTGAGTTTAAAATGCAACATTTATTCTTTCCAAGTTACTATTCGTCATTTTGTATTTATGTACTCTAGAATGAGTTTACATGTGATTATTGGCGGGGCAGGTGTCGGCCAGAAAGCCATACGCTAATCATAATAGGCGCGTCATTTAATGTAATATATTAGCGGACGAATTTAACCAATATCCGGGAGCACAGAACCCATTCATCGCCGCCGAATCATTATCTCCGCTCCTGTTGAAATAATAACGAACTCCTTCCAGTTCTTCCGAGACTAAAATAAAGAAAACAGAATGGAGACACATGGAACTGGACCACATTGTACAGTGATTCATTTAATATACTTAAAATGCTAGGGAAATGTGTTTTTTTCTCTCGTTAGTTTCATGCCTAGAATAGTTTTCCACGCACGATGTGTAAGCTGCCCAAACAGACGGAACCTTTTCAAAACGACTGGGTTGCTGCCAGATCAAAGGGAACAGAATTAAAAGAGTCACGGACACATTTTAAGGGATTCTAGATTCAGGTTTTTTCATTTTTTCGCCGAAATAACGACAAAATTAGTTAGTGCGGCGCAGAGAAAAAAAACTCTTGGACAAAAAGACAATTTCATGTTTCTTAAAAATTCTTTCGTTATAGTTATGATGCCTAAAGGTTGAAATAACACTTTTTTATTATGAAGACAAACTTTGTTCATGTTACATAAATGGCACATTTAACTTTTAATTATTATCCCCGTTGTGTTACCAAACACAATATATTTTAACACATTTGTGCTCCGAATTTCACGGGCGAGAAAATAATTTGCGACATACATACGAGTACACACGATAATGTTAGCATGACATATCTTCTTCCCCTTGATAACCCTCAGAGCTTCGACGCTCATCTTATGGTCAATGGTTCTCATCCCGATAATGCGAAAAGAATGATCGATGATTCCACCACACGCCTTCGGGAGTTTAGGTTAAGGACTGAAGGTAATGTCCAGTTATTGATTGACCAATGTACATGTTTTCAAGTGCCGTTGTAGTCACTACAATATCAGTCATACAAGTTTCTTAAACAAATTGTGCATCGCGAATACAGCCATTTCTATACGTACGCAGGCTGGCAGTTTTGTTGAACTAGATGAATAGGAGACTTTTACGTTGAATTCGCACTTAATACGAGGGTGGTCCCGGCCTGACCTAGAGATGGCGGTAGTTGTTTGAAATTATCAAGGTATCAGAAGGTAAGAAATTCATAAAGCATATTTTTCAAGTTTGAAGACGCCGCGTTTAGTATTTGTTTGGCAGCCATTATTAGTGAACGTTTTAGCGAATTTGTGATAATGGAGAAAATTGGTCATCGTTATGTGATACAATACTTTAATTTGAAAGGCCTCAGCCCAACCAATATAAAAGCTGAACTGGATTCTATTCTGGGTGAGTCTGCTCCTTCGTTTACCACAGTAAAATATTGGGTAGCAGAGTTTAAACGTGGTCGTGCGAGCTGTCAAGATGAGAATCGCATTGGTTGACCAAATGAGGTGACGACTCCAGAAACAGTGAAGAAAATCCATAAAGTGATACTGGATGATGGTCGATTGAAAGTGCGCGAGCTAGGAGACATAGCAGCCATTTAAAAAAGTGTGGTACATCATATATTGATTGAAAATTTGGGCATGAGAAAGCTGTGTGCAAGATGGGTGCCGCGTTTGCTCACACTCGAGCAAAGCCAGTGTCGTGAAGATGTTTCAATGGAGTGTTTAGCAAAGTTTCACAGCAACAAAGCATAATTTTTGCGCCGTTTCATAACCACAGATGAAACATGAGTCCATGGCTTCACTCCCGAGACAAAAGGACAATCAAAACAATGGATTCAAAAGGGAGAACCGGCTCCAAAGAAGACGAAGACTGTTTTACAGGCAAGGTCATGGCGTCGGTTTTTTGGGATGTGCGAATGGGATAATTTTCATTGACTATCTTGAAAAAGGAAAAACTATCAATGGCGAGTATAATGCGAACTTATTGCAACGTTTGAGCGAAGAAATCGAACAAAAGCGGTCTCATTAGGCTGCGAAATAAGTGCTGTTTCATCAAAACAATGCTACAGCTCACAAATGGCCAAAATTCATGAATTAAAGTTTGAATTGCTACCTAATGCACCATATTCGCCAGATTTAGCTCCCTCAGATTATTTTCTGTTCGCAAACTTGAAAAAATGGCTCGGTGGTCAAAGATTTTCCAACCGTGAAGAAGTGATGCTGGGTGTTAATGGCTATTTTGAGGAGCAAGACAGTTCTCATTATAAAAAGGGTATCGAACTTATTGAACATCACTGGGAAAGTGTAGAGAGCTGAAAGGAGGCAATGTTGAAAAACAAATACATTTTTTTTTTCAAAAACTTTGTGTTGTCGGGTACTTATGGGACAACCCTCGTACATAACTTCCAAAACGTTTCCTTGATATACAATACGGATTACCTAAGCACCTCCTGCGATAACACCCCTTCGCCAGTGGAACGGCTGAGTGATGGCCCAATGTCTAATAATAATTTTTTAAATTTTCATATTAAAGTGACGCCTGTGGCAAATCTTTCACCGCATTATACATTCATTGGCAGGGGTTAATGATAAAATTTGCTTCCCCTCAAGCCTAGAGATCTCGCAAAGGTTTTTATTACTTGGCGTCATTTATATATTTTCTTAATATACAATAATATAACTGAGCATAATTATTGGGATTGTTCTCCCACTTCAAATTAGGGTTGAAATTAAGATTAAGAATAGGATTTGGTGTACCCACCCTAAGTCTCCAAAATCTAACATAGGGAAACGAAATAGTGCTTAGGTGAGCACGAAGAGAGTCGTATGATTGCAAAAATAACGCTCGCTGTTATTTCTAATCATGATAGAGCTTTCCCATTTCTTTTTCAAAATGAATTTGATAAATGCAACGATTGAATGTAATCGTTAGTCTCTGCCATCTCATAGAGAGATTCTCAGCTTTACTTAAATGTACGAGTTAATATATTTAGAGTTTCTTTTAAATGCTTTATATAGTATTTCCCATCTTAATCAAAGACTGACCGCCCTTGTGAGACTTCGCCGCAGATAGCCTAGAAAGGATAATGATGAAAACCACTAAACGTTAGATTTCCCCCTTTCAACTCCGGGAGCAGAAATGCACACTTGGTAAAGATCTAAGATTAGCCATATTCACAATTTGTCTCCTCAGACCTCTTAGCGGTCAACGGTAAAATAGAAGAGGATAGTTTTATTTTCCTAAGCCTACGTTGTCAGTTACGTAAATTTTAAAAGCTTTAATAGGTTATAAATTTTAAGGGTAAGTAAATTTTCAAATATAATTAAACTAACGACACCAAAAATGTTTACTTTATATGTAGTGCGACTTTCAAAACTTTCGCAAAATCTTAATGAAAATTTGGTTACGGAGTTTTATAATTTATTCTTTACAAACGAGTAAGGGATGAGAAGTTTTCCCGGATAAGTGAATGATAATTAGAAAGGCAGTGGCGTGAATTGCATTTTTGCAACCCCGATGCCATTTAAAATGAATTTTTTCTTGGAAATAATAATCGAAGTTCAACCGCCTGAAAAATTGAGCATCATCTCATCATTATATTGAAAACGAATGACATCAAAAGTATGCCTTGATTTCCAGCACTGCAAAACAACACTTCATTTCGATGCATCCTAAATTTTGATGCTATCCATGATGCATTAAAACGAAACTTTATCTTCAACATTTATAATGCAAAGTGGAAAACTTGTTTGTGATGAAAATTTCTGAGCTCATGACACTCTGCTCTACGTCTATCCGCTATTAAACAAATCACACAGCGACATAAAAATTAAACAACTTGGCTTTTCCACTTAAAATAAAGTAAAATAATCCCAAAAAAGTAAAATAATTCCAAAAAAAAAGTAATTCCACCAAAAATTTTAAGCGGAAAAGCCGAGTTGTTTCATTTTTATGTCAATATGAAGATTTTCCACCAAGTAACGCCAGAAACTGTTTTATTTTTAATCACACATCATTAATCACATCAGATTTTCACGTTCATCTCCGAATTCAAGAGTTTCCTTTTAGTGTATTTGTTCATATTTTAAAATGAAGTAATTTTTTAACAATTCTCTTTACACAATTTGCCATTTTATTTCATTTTTCACGATGGAATGATCGACGAAGTTTTATTATGGTGAGTGAACAGAAAGAAGCCTTTGCTAGTTTGTGTCCGAATAGGCAGAAGAAACTGGAGAAAGTGAGGCATCTGGGGTAGAGGAAGGATGAGAATTGGGTTTCTAGATGATACCAAGTCCAGTAGAACGTATGCAGAACTGAAAAATGAAACCATGCATGGCAAACAATTGGAAGTTTGCTTGGTACGTAATACTAAGTCAATATGAGCCGTCCAAAACCTGCTTTGAATGTTAATTAAATTCGATGATGATGATATGACGTTCGGCGTTGATTTCAAGAGGACTTTTAAATCGACTATTAGATATTCTGGTAATTTAACACAGAGACTTTTGACGCGAATTAACCCACAGCAACGCTTCTCACCTGTCCACCCATCACAGGACGTGATGTTGGGAGTGTTGTATTCGTAACTGACTTTAGGGGACTTGCAAGTCGACCTGTAGCCTCGGGATCTCATGTATGTAATCTCCGCTGAGAGGAGAGTGGACATATGGCACAGGACTTTTAAGGCCACGCGTAGATCGGCCCTCACAACTCTTTCTCCCTCCGCCCATCATCCCCTTTCCTCGTGCCACAGCTTCCCACTCACCTCCCATCCCACGCCTTCCGCCACCCCCCTCCCCCTACGCACGCGTGCTCTCTCTCGACTCGCTCGCCTCCTCCCGACCCCTTCCCCTCCGTCGCCTCTCCGCCCACGAGGGCCCACGCCGCGAGATAAAGGGGTATTATAGTCCTGAAGATGGAGGCGGTGAGGGGGATCGCCAAGGAGGACAAGGCAGAGGGGAGGTAGAGGGGTTGTGTGGGTGGGCGACGCGAGGAGGACTCGCGGTTAGCGGAGACTTTAGAGGTGCGATTTCCGAGAGCATGGAAAGATAAAGTCGAGGGACTTGGGCGGATTTTTTCCGACGTACAGGAGGCCGACACACTGCATCTTCTGTCCGATGCAGAATGAGAGAGGGTCGTGGACTTTGAAACTGTGTTATTCTTGTCATAACTGTAGTAGAACAAATTATTATGCAATTTTTTAAATTTTGCGAGTGTGATTTCATGCATAGCTGAACATAATTAGCGTCTTTTTCTTTTTTTCAGTTTTTAGTGGGAGAAAATCACATAATGCGGTCGAAAAGAAAGGTGGAAAGCGTGCTTTGTCACATTTTGGCGATCTTAATTAATGAAATGTTATGTATAAGTTCATGAAAGGTTGAGTGTTAAAACTTTTTTCGTGAATCTTTTCACGCTTGTACATAAACAGCTCACCAAAAAGTATGGACGCCGGCGTTTTGCTCTCCTTCACAACACGAACGCGTTATGGAGAGTTATAGTCGCATCCCTAAAGGTTGGGAATGGCATTTTACGTGATAAATGGCAATGGGGATGGCATTTTGTGACTTAGTAACGATCTTTGACGGAGCTGGAAGCATATCAGGTTAGGCAATGGCCTTAGTTTTAGAGCAGCTAAAATTGGAATTTTCTACAGCCCCGATTAGCAAATGTATGTTCGGCTACAAATTGCGGACCATTTGCACTTCATGTGTAAACACACCCCCGTTGTAATTTATTTATAATTCAAATGGGGCGTCATACGAGTACTTCCTTAAATGATTAATAACGCAGGCGGAAAACGTCACGGCGTCAATCTTCATGCTGGGAGGGTAGGCATGGGATGAGATTTGGGGAAAAAAGTGCGGAGATGAGAGGTGAAACGAAATGCAAGACAAGGTCGGTTTTTTCAGTGCTAAGGTCTCCCAGGGATCCAACGACTTGGAGGCAGGCCATCCAGGAATGGATGAATTTATAGGACGTTAATATTAGTATTGGTGCACATCCGTCAATTACTTTGCCACTTACCTAATAAATGTGTAATTTAAGAAGTGGCGGCAAGTATGTAGTGGATTTCAGCCAGTGAACTCCCAACACGATGGGGCGTCACAGCGTGTCGCTAGGAGAGACTTCCACTTTGGACGCCAAAATCATTTGAGAAAGAAGACCCTTGGTGCAACCGATCGCAGCAATAGTCATTCACATAAAAGGAAACCATAGAAGGAGTACCAATCCTTTACTTCAACAGAAAGTGTCCCTTTCTGTCAATAACTACACCTGGCAGGCCACTTTGTGCAACTATTATACATACGTAGATCGGTGCTAAGGTCCCGACGGACCTTAGTTTACTCTCCTCTGAAAGGCGAAATGTGATGCGATTCGATGTGATTAATTTGGTGGCCAATGACTGTGTAACTGCTCCCAGTTCACGTTCTTAACCACCCCCTTAGTTTCCCGTCACATTTAGAAATTCGTGCAGGGAAAAGGTAGTTCTTATAGTGGCGAATCGAAAACAACAGGGAAAAAGTCGTTAAAAGATGTTTTACAGGGTTTTTATGCTTTAATACGGTCTGACACGGTTAGTGAGGGAAATAAAACATCGAAAGGCTTACGGCGGACTACAAGCTCTTCACTCTCAAGGTCCAGTTCCATAATCCCAAACAAGTGCAGTGTAATCCCCCATTGTATCATGTTAAGAATTTTTGTCAAAATCCTGTTATTCACGAGTGCATCTAGTGAATTACGAAAGTGACACGAATTTCAATGTCATGCAATCACTATTATCTCCTGAGACAGCACATGCATATCTTCTTATTGTGCACATCTAAAGATATCATGGGATTTTGTGTTCAAGAGATTTTATTTAATTTTTTTAAGTATTCACTTGCCTGCGCGTGGTCTGCGGTGGCGTGGCCGCGTTGCCAGTGTGCAGAGAGCACGTGCGTGGGTGTCACGAAACAAAGTACTCCACGCTTAAGTGGACGCAGGTCACGCCCATCATCCTCTGATCGACCACTCTCGCGCACAAGGCTGACTCCGTGATGAAAATTGAATATTTTGAAATGTGTCGACAGCGTGATGCATATGGAAACAATATCTCTTCGCTTGTAATCATAATTAGGACAATGGATTTCCAAACATTTTTGAGTAACGATTTCGGTAACCTTATGAGATTTTCTTGCAACTCTTCGAAGTGCCATTGGAAAAAGATGCGACCGAATGCATATAAAAAACATTGAAAAATGGCAAAAAATGGGAGGACATAATAAAAACTTGAAGATATATTTTGCGAAAGAAATTACATGGATGTACAGCTGGTTTTCTATGGATGGATTCTATGGATGTATAGCTGGTTTTACCAGCTATACATCCATAGAATGGTTTTACCAGATATACATCCATTTTATGACGACGAGTGCGAATCGAAGGTCCATATGGTAAATTTGAATATCGTGAAACATTATTATTTTCCCGGCACCACGCGTTTACAGTGCGATGTTATATCGCGTGGACATCGCGAACACCGCATTCAAAGTTTAGCATAATCCCACAGCCCCACTTGCGCCACACCCTGAGGCGATCATAAGATTTATATGTAGCATATCGCAGCTATGCGGGGGCGATGAAGTCCACTGTCGTGATGGTAGTACAAATTTCGCACGGATTCGCAGCCATTTGCGTTTCTGAAAACCGCATGCGTGGGGGGAGGGGAGGGTCTCCAGCAATGGGGCGTGGGTTTTTTTTATTTAATCGAGGTCAAACTTCTTCTCGCCTCTTCTCTTCCTTTTCAGACCTCGTTCTGCTACTTAAGGTTTCGGTCCATTTCACGACAACGCAAGAGGTTAACCGCAATAATGCGCAGTGGCCGAAGGAAGAAAATATACATCCGGCGACATCTTACGCGACCCTTTGTTTCAAGAAAAACACTCACTTTGACCATTTAGGATTTTTCAAACGTGTGTTGCTTTTGCATAAGAAATGCAAATAGCCAAATGAGAATTTTTCGCTGATATTTCATCAGCTGTATTACCTTTTGTAAAGCATAAATAACCGTGAAGAAAAAAGAAATCATGATATGTGACTTCAAGTAATTACCATGGAGTAATTCCAGAAACTTTGTATGACCACGCCTGCGCGTATCACAATCATGCATCAGAATCAATGCGATCTAAGGGAGTTAAAACGTATTTTATGAAGTGTTCGAGAAAGGAAAGGACACAAAAACGCGGCCGTAGGTATCACAAATGCAGGAATGAATTACACTGGTTTCGTGCTAGTCACGAGCAGTGCCACGGGTAAACCAGTATTTAAATCTAACACTGCGGGGTTCTCTTGATTTATCAGGTGGGTTTGAATCTGTCAATATATTGTAAGAACTCATTAATTTTCTCGCATCGGAAATAAACTCGGAACGTCTTGTATCTTTCCAGCATGGCTTGTTTTATTCGTGATTGGGAAAAGGGAGGGAGGGGGCACTTCATGCTATTTTTACTCATGATTGACACTTCATTTCTTACCGTAACAACTTTTCAAAGGACTGAAGCGCCTAAGACGAACTTTTTGATTCACAAGCCGTCGGGAGCACCATCATCTATTTGCATCGAATGCAAATGCGGACGCCGTTTCACCGAACGCTTTTTCTGGCCCATGAACCAAACGCACGCCCAGATTTAGACTTTAAATCATTAATCTGTAGCATATAATATGTAGCTCACACGCCATTAAATAATAATGCAAATTATAAATGTTTTGCTCGTTTAAGATTCCTCGGGATACTTCTTGTTTCTTATAAGAAACCGTGTGCATGCAAGTAATTACACTTCCCCTATAATCTTTGAAGGCTTACCTAGTATAACAACACTTCCTGTATCTTCCCTTGAGTTGAGGGTGTTGAATATATGATATATCACTTTTAATTAGTTGTACATCATATGAATTGAATAAATTCAGTAGTGGTAACATTTCGTAAAAATATGTGGAAAAAACATAAAAAAGACGGTTATTAGGATATACTTAACAAGTACTACTATGGTTCCAAATTTATCCTTTCTGAAACCAAATTATCTTTTCTCTGTCATTCAGTCACGCCCAGTACTAACCACGCACTGATTTGCTTTTGGTTAGTTTTAATTAAGCGGACATATTTTTCATTCGTAAGAAATCCATTGAAAGAAGGGACTGTCCCTTCCTTGTGCGTTCTAGAGTACGTACTTTCAAAAGTTTTCACGAGGAGATTTTTCCCGAGATGGTCTTTGGGTCGTCGAAAAATGTTCACGACAGCGTTCCCACCCTCCGCCCTGTCGGGAGCATCTCCAGCGACGAACCGAGAGGGGGATTGATGGCAACAGGCCAGGCGTGGATTAGCGCTGGCCAACCGACTGGCCTCTACTAATTGCTACTGTCGCGTCGCAATTTGCCAAGGAGACGAAATATGGCGAAGGGCAAGAGAAAGCTGTAAAAGGACGGAGGAAAAGGAATACAGGGGCACGGAAAGGGGTCGAGGATGACATTTTCATCTCGACCATTCTGGGCACCACACATTTATTTGGAGATCAATGAACACTACTAGAAAGACGCAAGAGAGGAGCAAGTCGTACTCTAACATATTTACCGAGACACATTCATGGCTACTTTAAATTTCAAAATAGTCCAATTTATAAAATACCAAGAGCTTTATTAAGTTAAATTGAAGATAAAATAAAAAAAAACATAAACACAGTAATCAACCCGAAGGTCGGTTTGGTAGGTGATGATAGAGTTCACCCAGTACTAAACCCGACGGCATGTGAAATTCACACATCAGGGTTGGGGGGCCAATTCCTTTCCCTGTGACGGTTACGGTTTCCCCGGAAGATCTGGTACCCGAAAAATCACATAGCATATGGGTGGAACTGCAGGTTTCCAGAGATGCTTGCCCGGGAATCGAACCCGAGCACTCAGATCAGTAGTCTAACGCTCAGCCCCTGGACTACCGCGACCAACACATTGAAGATAAGCACTTATAAAAAATGATAAGTCGAAGATGAAGTTTCTAGAACTTTCTCTACTCTCCCTTTACTCGCAGGTTTAGCAACAAGTTTTTATGGCGATCAATTTTCCATCCAATAACTTTATTATTGAACTTTACGAAAGTATTGCCATAACTGCATGATTATTCACAAATATAATAATTTTTAAATCCATACTTTAAACACAGCCATGAAATAGTAAAATATTTGAATCTTCAATTCAATTTCCAGATTCCATAGTACACAGCTGTGCGCGAACAATAACAGGTTACAGGGTTTGTCCGGAAAATAAGTGTACTGAGCTCAGGAAAAAAAATTTATTCCACTTTTACATATCTTAAGCTAATATTCCTCAAAATAGGACCCTTGTGAGTCGATACACTTGTTCCAGCGGCGTTCCCATTCCTGGAACGCTCCCGCGAAGGCATCATCGGGAACCTCTCGAAGACACGTCGTCACGGCCTCTTTGACGGCGTCCAAAGTCCCGTATCGCGTTCCTTTCAAACTCCTCTTTATCTTCGGGAACAGAAAGAAGTCCGGTGGTGCCAAGTCCGAGCTGTAGGGCGGGTGCGGCAGCGTTGCCACGCCGTGCTTGGCCAAGAAGTCCGACACGACAAGCGCGGTGTGAGACGGCGCATTGTCGCTCAGGTTGTCAGTCATACGGTTGATCGCTGGCCGGACGCGGACGACTCGTTTTCGAAGCCTGTCGAGCACTCGGACGTAAAATGTAGCATTTACAGTTTGTCGTTCAGGTACAAATTCGTAGTGGACGACTCCCCTTTTGTCAAAAAAGACAATGAGCATCATAAACTTGTTTTCCGGACGAACCCTGTAGATAGTGCCATCCTCTCTGTATGTGGCATGGAAAGTAAATAATCCTTCTATATATTCTTTAGACTCCATAGCATGTAAATGTCTGCCATTTTCAATATTAATTGCATTGGGAACCCCCCCACCTCTCTTTCTGTAGACGTACACAAATAAATTTACATTAAAGACTCCCATTAAACATTTTCCCGTGGTTACTTGAAATTATTTTAAGACCTTTATAAGAAAATATTATCTGATGCGAAGGCATTTTTGTTTTAACTACTAACACACTAAATAACTGTCTCAAAATTTTCTGCAGTCAAATTATTAGAGCCCTAGAACAAATAATTAAGTCAAGAAAATATCCGAGTCCAGTGAAAACTCAGAAAAAAAAATTGTCGCTAATCAAATGTGCAGTGCACATATTTTTACAAGTATATTCAACATCCAAGTTTCAATACGCTCTACGCCCAAAATATATTTTCGTGTACATTTTATTTACCCATTTTGGTATTAATATGATAAGTCCAAACGAAAGGAAGAAGTGACGATCATATGTTGTCCTCATTTCATATTTCTCCGAAATTGACGACAGCCAAAAAGCGCTCGTGCCATTTCCTACCATGTAGTTAATTTCAACGCTGTTGGGTAACTTATGAGCAATGACAAAATAGATAAATCGAACCCTGTAAGGGAATTTTGGATTTCTTATTCCGAAAGATTTACAGACGTGTCTTAAGAAAGTAAAATATTTTAAGGATTTATGTTATTTCCACTGAAATTTAGAAATCCACAGGTTTGTCCTCCGTTGACTTAATAATTAGTTTCAAAATAGTATACATCTTTGACGTTATTTCCTTACTCTTCTTGATGAGAAGTTTTATTGCGGGGATCAATGAAAAATTAATACGATGCTCAATTGAATGTTCATCGGAATTGGATTGTGGAATAATTGATTCGGTCGCTTCCGTACTGGCTTCCCCTTTCACTAGATCCAGGTTCGAATCCCAAATACTTCAGATGCATTCTGATCACCGCTCGGGTGTAGTGAGGAGAGCAATGCAACACTCAGTCCGTCGGTGTTGAGACGTTCAACTGCGAACCCCTTTCGTGTCGGTTTATCCCATTCAAGATACGAGGGGTAGTGGTGGGAGGAGATAAAAGGATAGAATCGACCCCTTGAATAGCGATCGCATCACCCATTGTTGAGATACGCCACACTGTGGGTGACGACCGACGGTGGCGTAGAACGAAAGAATCTCGAGGTCACCGCGGGGGTTGGTTGGTTGTCTGTTGGGGAAGGGGGGCGGGATTTGAAGAGGGACCGAGGGATGAAGACGTCGTCGTGAAGGATGGAGTTCACTCACCCAGCGTGTTGTCCCATTCCGGCGACTGCGGAGACCTCTGTGTTTCGGTGCCGAGAATAATCGGTGCTCCAGAGGAACTGGTGGTCTGACGAGTGACAACGGTTTGTTTGACGGTCGCCATGGTAAGGGAGTGGTCGCACTAATCGGAGCCTACACCACCGCCACACGCCGGCGACTCTGAAAAGGGAAAGAAAGAAAACGACGAAAATTGAAGACTTTCGTTCCGAAATTCCACAGTGATACGAAGAGATAATATCAGTAGCGGACAACGCGGCCGGGTTAAAAGAGACAGACCCGGATGGTCTGGTAGGGGGAAGGGGGCTAACCTAGCAGGATCTAATTTGAATCCCGCTTCGGGCATGAATTGTTTGTCGACACGTCGTGCTATTTTCATGGGTTGAACCTATGGTGAAAAATGACCTGAGATCCTGGAGGAAATGCTAATAGTCGATGGAAACGACTACCATCCTTGTGCTTTAACTTATACTAAATTTCCAAACCTAACCTAATGCGACACAAAGTTACACCTTACACTTCAATAAACCCATTCTTCAATTCCGCCACACTACAATACTCCTATCTTCATTCTGTCCAACATGCAAATAATTTTCCTCCGCCCACCTCGCTTACCCAAATTTCATCCCACAGTCCTCAGTATTCCATCAAACATCAACGTTCTCTGCATTTATTTTTCTAGCCTGGCCTGCATTTCACCCATCAACTCTCATCTATCCTCCCCTGCCATTTAAATCACTTCCTCGTTCCTTTTCCTTTCTGTATTCCTCCCAGACCTATTTAACTGCCATAATCCATTATTCCCCTGCCACAAACCCCCACGTGGTGGCTTGCTGGTTAATAAATAAAACTTTAAAAAATTCCATTCGAGATTACGGAGTGGAGCTTAGCGAGAAATCTGCCTTCTTCATGGCTGTAATTTCTTAACTATATCCACACCATTGTGTACAAAGAAGGGGTAGTACGGATGGGTTTTATTGCACGCGCAATACTATAAATAGAAAAAAAAAAGATATAGAAAAAACAAGTATTCAGGAAAGCGAATTCCAATGGGATAAATTGGTTTTTAATCCTGCCTCTGGGGAACTTCCAAGGATTCTCATAAACAGAACGGGCATTCCATGAATGATCGTGGGAATTCACATGAATGTTTCCCAAATAGTTTCTCAAGAGATTACGGGATGAATCTGACTTCAACGGAGAGAATATACGGGGGAACATGGGATTTTCCTACAATTTATTTTTCTTTAAGAAGACCTGACTTCGAAGGTATTTCATTATTGAGACCACTTCATAGTTCGTTCCATTACCTATCTTTGCGTTTCTTTCCGAAATTACATTCTGAACTGATCTCTAATGCAAGAGAAATTTTGAGCAGTGAATACTTTTATATTTCTTCATGTTTATCATAAGATTTGATTCTTAATTTTTCATCTCGGTTGTCTCATATAAAACAAGGGTGATCTGAAAAGGTTCCGACCTAACAAAGAAACAAGACATTTTTTCTGAAATTTTCTGAGTCGGAAACTTTTCAGGCCACCCACGTACATTGATGGGATTCCTTATTGAAAGGCACTGCAGCTGAAATGTTAGACATTAAAAAAATACACTCGACGTGATTCATTGGTGATGGTCAATGCCGGACAGAGCAGTAATTTTGGTAGAATCAAAACTTCAAATGAAATTCACTAAAAGGTTTGAATTGTATTCCCGCAATTTTTGCGTGTTTAGAATTAGTATACGAGTGCATTTTCGGTGTTCTCAAAGGCTTCACGATGTTTCGCTCGCGCTATCTGCCCTTGAGTAGAGCAATGAAGCAAGAGGAAATCTTCTCGTGTGATTAAAGTAATGTTTTCGCATCAGCACGAAGTTACGGCCTGATATTTTTTGCAACCGTTTCAATAACAAGTTTTAGTTTAGACTCTCCTGACGGGCAAGCACGTATATGACCTTTTCTTTTTCCGATATCGGAACACACGCACACGCATAATGTTACCAATGAACAAGTATGCCATTTTTTCAGTTGGATCTAAGATGTAATTGGGTCACACATGCAGTTTTAGAAGTAACAATGTAAGGTCGTGTTTAGTATTTCCAAGAGAAATCATTACAACTAAATTTTAATCATTCGAAATCTGCTTTAATTGCAAGAAGTAATCTCATGTGGAATGCCAAATGTTTTTTTCGCTAATTTGCCGCCAATTCTTTTCTTCACGAAGGCAAGCCATGGCAAAACTGATACCTTAAATTCTGCCTTCATTGTAATGTTAACCCGAATTATATTTCGTGATTAAGTATAACCATAATATGACGGCTAAATGAATCGCTTCCTTAGAAAATTTTCAAATATGCACAGTTCAAAGATGTTGCAGAATAATTATCGTCACCAATGCATACATTTTACAATGATAAACCATAATCATAGCTCCTCTAAAAATATCGCTTCCGCTGACATCATCGGTTCCATTTGCGCGCAGCTTATGCAGAGTGGAGAAAATGGAGCATGGATCTGGCTGGATTAGCGTTCGCCACCCTCTGACCTCATCCCCGGATTAGGGACGACAACTGTGATTTGATATCCACAGGAGAAATTTTTAAATAAACAAGTCACTAGCTTACGAGCTGTAATCTGACTGATTTTCTTGCCGATGAAATCGCATTACTCAACTTTCAATTAATTGTGCAATATCCATGGGATTAGATTCTCCATTTAACTCATCCACGCACGACTTAATATTGACAAGTTCTGAAGGATAGATACTATGTTAAATGTAGATATGCCATCCTAATGTTCATCTGATAATTTTCAGTGTAATATTGTTACCTTCTATAGTAAATTACAATGCAACAATTTCAGACAGTAAAAATCATTCGCCTTGACCGGGATTCGAACCCGGATCCCTCGATATCCGGCCGAGTGCTTTAGCCAGTTAAGCTACCGAGACGTCCTCTTACACTCTGAAATTACACTCTGAAACTGGCTAAAGCACTCGGCGGGATATCGAGGGATCCGGGTTCGAATCCCGGTCAAGGCGAATGATTTTTACTCTCTGAAATTGTTGCATTGTAATGCACACGTAGCGGATGACTCCGTTAAAAGTTACTGTTGCGGCATCTCCCGCAGTTTCTATGAAATTCAATAGTAAATTTATTCTTGAGGATGATCTGCCAATGTGTTGCAACGACAGCGTTTTCATTTAACAGGTAGGGTTACAGAAAGAGAAAGTTAATTTGGTAAGAGCAGCCAACGGAAGGTAGACGTCAAGTTATGTACTGAATCCATTACTCTCGTATCTACGCCATTGTTTAAGCTATTTTCGCCGCAAAAAAACGGGTTTTTTCAGTTTGTATCGCGGTCTTTTTTCTTCGAACACATCTGCGCATTAGTTTTTCGAAAATTCAATAACACGAACGTCATGTTTTGAAAAATTAGGAAGTGAAAATTGCATAAAACTTCAGTTATGTCCAAAAAGAGAAATAATTACGCACCTCCCTTGATGATGTGTGATTTTCCTTTGAAGAGAAGTGTTGAAAAACTGGGCAGTTTTTAAGTCCGCCAGGGAAATAGAACGTCTTCGTGCGGGAATTCTGCCTTAATTAAAAGGGACAACCCAACCGTTAATTTAAATGCGAATATCGACGGTTAACTTTTGACCAACATAATGGATTAATTGAAAAGCATCGATATGCCATTATGGAAATTTGGTCAATAGGGAAATTTGTGGGCGTTGGACTCTCTTTTGTAGTGTTCGTACCCTCTTTCGCAAGAAATAGGTAATTATTTGAAAATATCCCAGCGTTAAGATGCCAATGGTAGTAATTTATGCTCATTTCCACGAAGAGCTCCCAATAAAACAAAAGAAAAAACGCACGGCCGTACCAATACATTATTCATGTGAATAATCGATTTCGTTACGAGCAGTGCTGCAGAAAGGCGAAATTTGAACTGACCAGAAGAAAGACTTTAACAAACGTGATTGCATAGGAATACAATTTATTGAGATGTGTTAGTTCTAACCGATAAAAGTTGGTAAGAGTATTCAAATGAACGATATCTGAGGCAACTCTGGGAGATTAAGATGAAAAATTAATGGCCAAATACGAATATTTCTCTCAAAGGCACGTTAAACACATTTTGATATTTTGGGCCCTTTGAAATAAAGAGTTTGAGGACCTTGATGAAAAGGCATATTTTTTTTACTTAGGCATTATAACTACCCACCGTACATAATAGCATACACATATAATAATATTTTTTTAAGCGTAAATTAAAAATATATTTCTATGTAAAATGTTTTTAGAGAACCACTTCTCAATCTCAATCTTTGACATGTGACTAAATGAACAATTAATGATTTATGTCATTCAGATGTTCCATCCGCACACCAATTTATCAGGTCTTTTATTCTCACCGAAGCTAAATAAAAAACATAATTACCGAGTTGACGTTGGGGAGGTGCCTCTATGAGAAAAACTAATTGAAAAACACTGACCGAGAGTTTTATTGACAACAGATGGAGGTGCCCCCCTCTGAAGTACAGCCGATTCCGGGTAGCGGTAGGGGCCTATTTTCCCCGGATCGCCGTAGAGGAAACGTTTAAAACGAAATAAGGCTCCCCGTTCGCATCGAGTGGACGGGGGAATAGACGCGGCCTCTGTGTGCGGCGAAGGAAGGCGCACCGAAAAGATAAGATGTAATCGGCCAATCAAAAGCCATCCTTCACGGGGATACGGAACGGCAGCATGAGGGGGGTGAGATTGGAAGAAGGCCGAAGCGCCCCGAAGGAGGGCTCACGCTCTCATCATCCGCGGTGCTCTATCGTGGTGCTGGCCGACAAGGATTCACGTTGGCGACGTGGATCCGTGTCTCTGCCGAGGAGGAAGACGCCATTCCATGTTCCGCCACCGAACTCCCTCCGTCCATTCCTCAATTAAGTGCTTCAGTGTCCAATTTCGGGTCACGGGAGTTGGCGCGGGGGGAGCGGGCGACACGGCGGCGCTTTGAACCAGCGCCGCCTCCCCACTCGACAATCACATTACTCTATCAAGTTAGGGCGGGAGGTCTAGGGGGTTGGGGAGGGATGGCGGGTTGGGGGAAATAATTCCCCTCGGCGCACTTTATATAGATTGCATGCATTGAGTGATTTGCCGCATTAGGTCGAGATATGTCTACGTGCAAGCTGGTTTCCCGCGATCGAAAAGGCGTATAAAACGAGAGCGCACGGCTGGGAAATTGCGAAAAATGCTCGGAAATTGTTTTTCCGCAAAAAGGTCTAGGTCACTGTCGCACAGGTACGATAATATCTCGACCGTCTAATAAGGATGGCACGCTGCAAGAATGAGTTCATTAGGGTCGTAGTACGTCAAGTGAAAACCAGTGTGTCAGAACCAGTGGAGTTCGAAGAAAAATTTCCTTCCAACAAGTACGTACTTTTACACTCTTTTCTTTTTATAATACTCTGATGCTGGGAGGGAAGTTGGGAAAATTGCGCTTAATTTTTACTCACCATAAATAAGATGTGCCGAAAATCAGCTGCAGTCGTGAATCGCGTAAGGAATTATGAACCGAACGTAATTATAATCGAGAAGTTTGCTCTCCGCTAAACCTCCGACCAGAAGAATTCCAGTTATACTCTTTTCATAATCGGGTATCGTAATAAATGCACGATTATAATTAAGAAATTCTATCTGCGTCATCAAGGCAGGCCAATTCAAATTAACATAAAAGGAATGGTCGGGGAAAATTTGCAAAGAAATATTAAATTATCCCATTTATTTATTCATTTTAGTACCCTGCAAGCCACCGCTAAGGTGTGTGGCAGGGGGTGAATACACACCAGACTAATTTTGACCCGAATTAAACCCTACCGCGGTCGGACAATGTTATTCTGATCCCTTACCGTTCGTGGAAAAAATGACATCTTAAATCCATCTGTTCTACACTTGATCTCTCTAATTTTATTAACATGATCTCTTCTACCGTAGTACGATGGCGGTAATAATATATTTTCAACATCACTGCTAAAGAGACTCCCAATTTATGTAAGAGCTTCAATCGGTAATTTATCCTTTGCTCCGTGGGGGCTTCCCAGCCTAGCTGCTCTAACATTTTGGATACGCCACTAAGTTCATCATAACAAAGTTTTACAAATCTAGCTCCTTTACGCCGCACGCGATCCAATTCGGCAATAAATCCGACTTCGTGAGGATCCCATATACTTGAAGCATATTCTAAAAGAGGCCTAACCAGCGAAAGGGAACATTTTTCTAAGACCTTTTCATCACATTTACCCAGAATTCTTCTAATAAATCCTAATTTTTTGTTAACTTGTCCACATTTCGTGAATCTGAGGAAATTCTTCAAAATGACTGAACTCCTCCCATAATATTTACTCGGGTGGAATAGGAATTATTTTTCTCTTTTAGTGGTTACCCAGCGCATATTGTTATAAAATGTTCAAGGAAAAGGAATGAAGTTGTATGAAAATATGTATTTATTATCATCAAGGAGGAACGGAAACAGAAAATGAAATTTGCAATCCCAAGTACTATTTGTATTATTTGCAAATGTGTATAGCATTGAATCCGACATTTTGACATGACCCGAAAAAAACTAGAAAATTTCCGCAAGAATTAGACTGTATTAAGCTCAAAGTGAGGAAGATTGATTCTGAAAGGAAGGGAGACGGAAGATGACAGTGAGTGAACTGGGGAAACGCGGGTCTAGACAAGATTGAAGCTCCTCTTACACTTCGATATTTTGGGGACTTTAAAGGAAAAAGATGTTGAGACGAAAAACCGTGCATACGAGTACAATGTCACAGACATTCGTAGTCGTGAGTACTGTTGCTTTGCAATGCATATTTAGCGGATGACTTCGTCAAAAGTCACCGTCGCGGCATCTCCCGCAGTTTCTAGGAAAACTTTTGTCCTTAAAAATTTTATGCACGAATTCTTGATGGCAATTAATCTCGCGTAATACCAATATATTCTCCTTGGTTGGAAACACGAAGATTAAATGCTCGAGTTAAACTTTTATAAAATTAAATATCATTCTAGTTTAACCCTGACACGGAAGGAACAATCTCAGCGCCTAATTACATTGACAGGCAAGACCACAGTGATAAGTGAAGGAAAATTGTCTTCAATATCAACTGATATACGAGTAATTTCATCCCTCGCAGGGTTTGAGACCACAATAATCGGGAAAATAATTACCAACATATCAATCAATAATTACTGTAATTACTGGTGACCTAACACCACCTGCCTCACGCCCTTGTGGCGACTAGCAATTTAGGATTCGGATGCAGCGTAGTAGTTGGGGTATTTTATTAGACAAAATATTTGAAAAATCAAATTAGAGAAATGGAAACGCATCACATTGTATGATGTGATACGTTTCTTGATACGTGCACATGCGTCATTGATAAGTGCCTTTCTTCATCATTGCCACTAGCCATCATTCCTAAGGATTTCTTGTCAAATCTCTCACCAAGCCCCTTCGTATCTACACATTTCTTTACTCCGACGTCCATCATTATTTATTTCATGTATCTTATCCCGGGTTTTCATCTATTATTCCTCCCGTTATTTCTCCCCTCGACCACTGCCTTCTTCAGAGGATCTCGTATCTCAAAATGTGTCCCAGAAGGTTATCCCTTCTCCTTTTCCGGGTATTCATTAGACTCATCCCCTCTCCTACTCCTCGTCAGTCAAACCTCTTCGTTAATCATTCGATCCGGCCATTTGATCTTTATCTCTCTCTAGAAGTTACTACCTTTCCAGCGCTTCCAATCTTCTCTTTGTTCAAGTCTACCACCATGAAGAAGTAGCCTCCACTTATACGTTTTAATGAAGTGCTTCATACCCTTCTCATGAGATACAATAGAACTGTCATGTTTTAATCTTTATAAAAATAAATTGCCGAATACAATTCCCTCTTCCAAAAAATACCCATAGTAAAAAATAAAAAACAATTGTTTAGGTACCTCTAGACCCGCACATTCTACCAATATTTCTCCGATCGTAAGGCAGTTTCTATAAGCGAAAAAATCCTGCTTCGAGAGCCATCAATCATGAATTCGTAAGAAATAGTAACAGTCGACCAATGACTATTTTAGGTAACGACGAAATATTTTCCTTTTTTTTGCATTGCACCATCAACGTTCTATATGCTAACCCACAATTATTTCCGTATTGGTGCGTGTCACATGACGTGCAGAAGCGCACTTTTCCGATGGAAGAGAACGGCGAGGAATGGCGGGCGTGGTGGATGGAATGCCGTCGAAGTGAAGGGGGTAGGTTGTCGTCGGAAACTGGGTGGAAGGGGTGTGGGGCGTTGGGAGGGCGGGATGGTATAGGGTCGACAGCGGTGGAGGAGGAGGAGGGGGCAGCCGCCTTAGTCAGTGGTCATCCCCGTCCCGCTCAGCCCCGAGATTTATTTTGCTCACGTCCCCCGCGACCACTCCACATTAGCGTCTGCCCCCGGGTTTTGGAGTCGTCAGGGATCTGCGGAGTGGGGAGGGAATGATGGCAGCAGCCAAAAGGGAAGAATGAGGAGGAGGAGAGAAGGCGGAGCGGAAGGGACCGCGAAGAAGGGTTAGGGATGGGTGGATAAGATAGAAGGAAGAGAGAGAGAAAGGGAGCGTGGAGGACAGAGCATGAGGCAAGAGGTGATTAACACCGGGGACTCGACGAAAATGGGATGCGGTGCGCGGACCTTAAGGAGAGTGCACCAGGGGGTGAGGGCAGCAAAGGGAAAGACGTGAGGCTGCAAACTGTTAGGAATACAACCCGCACTCTCTCCCTCCCTCCTTCGATCCCTAGAAGTTGGCAGTCAAGCTCACGGAGAACGATGGAGGGACATCTCTCCAACGGTTTCGCTCCGTTGAAATTAATTTTACACCCGTGAATGAAATAACGTAAATATGCAGCACAATCTGTCTGTCGTGTGGTACAAAATAATCATCTTATTTAAATGAGAAACACCTGAAATCGACATGACGGACAAAGCTTTCTGTCCCTTCCAAGTCAAGGTGCATCGGAGAAATCAACCCGGCCCAGTAACCAAAATTCAGTGGG
Organism: Hetaerina titia; assembly: GCA_037158775.1. Lineage (NCBI taxonomy): Eukaryota > Metazoa > Arthropoda > Insecta > Odonata > Calopterygidae > Hetaerina > Hetaerina titia. The sequence goes on from CM073774.1 coordinate 23,295,020, forward strand.
TTGAAACATTTAGGTGGCGTGAAATATGTAGTATATGCACATGTCTGGAGGTGTTTTTTACTGTAACATCTACCAAAGACAGAATAAAATTTTACCTACACCAATATTTGTTTCCTGTTTCCTTTATTATAATACAAATCATCATGAAATGAGGCATTGTTTTCAAAATCTTACGATGCCACCACATCTTTAAGTTTTTATAGATCACGAATTTAAAACAAAAACACAGGCTATGGCCTCAAGAGGATCTTACGACGGTTAAATATAACGCAATAATTCTTCCACTGAACATAAAGTACGTTTTATTACTATATTATTAAGTATTTACTGATATTAGAATGCATTAATACGCAAAAACATTTGTAAATAATTCATGATCATTACTAGATCAGACATGCCAACTTTAAAAAATGAAAAATCGGGAGGACATGCCAACTTTCAAAAATGAAAAATCGGGAGATTTTTAGAAGTGTATCACGAAGTAATCACTTTTAATTACCACAATATTTGCATGACACCTTAATCCCTTTATGACACTTTGCCAATTTTTAATGAATGTCACACTTTATTAACATGTTAAGCTAAGTACACAATTTGAACAGTTCATCAAGAACGTAAGAAGGAAAAATCGGGAGTCTCCCGCTTAAATCGGGAGAGTTGGCATGTCTGCTAGATTTAATAAAAATTGGTGATTACTGTTACTTTTGAAAAAGTTACCGCCACTTTAAACGAAAGATAAATGCAATGAAAACGATTGGCTTGCTCTTGGTGAAATAACGAATTATGACGCATTAGTTCATCTGCTAGGGGATATTAAAAAAAGGGTATATGGGTCCAAAATGTCTTTGTATATTGATAAAAATTGTTTTTAAGGCTTCATCGCCATGAGAAAGGTAAATAAGAAGACATATTTCGGATATTCAGCAGGGAAATCGTTGTGTAAATATCCCAGACAGCATGGTGTCGAATAATAGGTGCCAACAAACAACCTGTGCAAATATTTGGCCAGAGAAAACGTTCCGTGAGACCAAAACGCGTGTTGTAAAGGTGTTGGATCGGTTTATAGTTTTTGGCTAAACGAGTAGAGTAGTGCAAATAAGATATTTGGAAACGATCCCAGCTGTACTTTGTGGATGCCTCTCCATAAAAATGCGAAAAAGACCCATTCAGCGTCAAGCGCATTGTTGTTGTTTTTACTTGACGTTAATTCATTATCGTATTTTCTTAGTTCGTAAGTTCAAGGGGCATGGCCTGAATAATTTCTTTAGCTAGAGTAATAATCTTTCGCAACATTTATTTTCATTTACTATATTTGCTTATCCATGGGTTTTTCCCCGCTGGACTGTTCAAACAAATGACAAGGTTTTCAATCCCAAATGAACCATGCTAATGTATTTTACTTTCGTGAACTCATTCGACGGGCAGACATAACTACGAAATCACGTCACACGTTGCCTGAAATAAAGATATCGTTTCGAAATTTAACAGGTCAATATGAAAGTTGCTATTTCTCTTCCTTGTTCAAAATTTGTGGTGCTTTTTTGAGGACCACGGATGACGCTAGTAGTAATGCATCGACATTGATTTAAAAAATATTTTCCACAAAATGACCATTCGGGCACGCAAGAATTGACTCACACTTGAGTTAATTTGGAGGAAAGGGTTTTACGAGCGTCATACATACGTACACTTGAGTTCACTATTAATGTCGCCGGAGTTCGATACTTTAACGAGGAAACCGAATTCCTCGGTGCATTGTGAATACACTCGAATACTTTGACCAAATGGTTCGGATGGAACTAGGAAGGTTTCTAGTTTTGAAGTTTCTTACAAATAAAAATGCTAATTTATAGAGGCATTAAATTACGACTGTGTATGAAATATCTATCTAATCATTTTAAAGTCTTATGAGAATATTATTCAAGTGCACTTAAAACAAGAAACAGCAGAAGAGAGAATTTGATGGCGATTAAAAATATACTTGTATGTTCATTAAGGAGTGTTAATTGTTTGCTAATTCAACTAATTAATTTAATACATTAAAAATGGCGAATTCTGACAATTCCTTTTTCTCATTACATTTTTCGCTACTAGCCAATTATTGTCATAATCGCTTTGAGTAACGCTGCAATATCAGCCTTTCCATCTGAAATACTTCATGTCGTAGTTATGAACTTATTCAACATAACAAACTCTTAATTCGAGGCGAAAAAAAGTCCCACGCATCATTTTCCGCGAAAGAGACGACCTGAAGTGGTAATTTCAATTCCAGAGAGGGATGGCTATAATTGCGATCCACTTCTGAGGATACTTCTTTTGGCTTGTTTCCAATGTTTATATATTTCCTTTCCGACTCGCCTTCCATTCAAGTTATCTGAGCTTGCATTAGCAAACGAGTGCCCTCGACTAGAAGCAATGAAAGCAAGGCTCAGCGGCGATAAGCAAAAGACACGCACCACGGGCGAAAACAGGAAAATTGCATCTCTCATTAACAAGCGAATGCGTTATTGCGAAAAGCCGGCGCGGGGAGTCACTCAGCGAGCCGACGCGTTCATAAATCAGAGGCTGGAAAAGGCGAGGCCCTGGCGGCAGGAAGGCCGAGGGGACGATAAATGAGAGAAGACAGGGGCGGAGGGGAGTGGGAGGGAGTGCCGGGAAGGGGGACATTGGACGCTCGCTTTTTCAACATCTCCCTCAGTATAGTACAAAATTTTGTTTTGAAAATAATCCCCATTCATGCATCGAGGCAGGAGGGATTAGAGGCCCCGAACGGCCTTGCTTGACACCCATGCGTGCGCTCATATCATAAGTTCATTTAACCGTACCTGCATTCTTATTTTTACTTCAGTTTTCCGTGCACAGTAGAGTATGGCGCAACATTTTTTTTAAAAAAGGAACGAGAAAAAAGTCAGCAGTATTTTCCCTTGGAAAATTATATCTCTCCAGTTCTAAGTCCCATCAGTTGAGTGCAGAAACCTTTCCCAATCAGATTGATTTATCGTGATAATTATAGAAAACTGAAAAGCATCTAGAAAGGGTACTTTTTTACCATTGACAGCCCTCATTTTTATGCATTGGTAAGTTATTCACATGTATTAATTCACGGTTATATTATGCGTCTATAAATTATAAATAGTTATACTGTGAAATCTTCGTTATATTCCGTTAGTCCCTGATAAGATAAAATGAAGAATACAAAAGAAATTGTCCACAGTCAATGACAAACTTTTGTGAGAACGAAAAGCTGAATTTAATAAAAATGTTTCTCATATAAATTAGACTAAATAAATATTAAATACATTTCAAGTTAATCCCTACGGTTACAGCTTGACATTTTTGATTACTCCACCTGCAATGACCGATTGGGCGTAAATTTAAGAGATTCGGCTTCAGAAAATTCAAGTAAGCCCTGTCAAACGGAAAAAAGTAATATCCTTACGGATTTTTAACGTTTTACTCAATAATCACCTTCAATAAACCAATAGGATCATGGCAAGTTCAACTGCTCACGGTGACTTAGCTATTAAACTAGAGAGTTTGTTGTTGGTACGTTAAACTAACTACGAGTAAAAGAGAATATCCAGCTGAAGACTAGGCGGAACCACAAATTTAACTTGAGATGTCGGTTGTTTTCTGCACAAATCTGCAAAGAGTCCCGGGGGAATCGACCACAGAGCCTCGAGGGCTCGGTGAAAAGAGATGACGGGGAGAAATGTTGCAACAGCCCATCCATCTTTGGAGAGAAGCCATGTTAGCAAAGAAGGGAGGCATTCCGGTATTGAAGGAGTCGAGAGGTCGTCGGAGAAGGATTTCCTTCAGGCGGCGGGACGTAGCGAAAGGGGAAGAGAGTGAGATTGAGACAGAGAGGAGGGGGAGAGAAAGGGGTGAGGCCAGAGAGGGCGAAAGGAGGAGAGGGAGGCAAGAATTGAGAATCAAAGGCAGACGTAGGTATCTCCCACCACTACGCCGTTGTAATCCTTGCGTAGGGCTAAAAAGGAAACTGCGACTCGAATGAAGTCTTCCCTCTTCGAGTTTTTACTGGCCGTTGACAAATGAATGACGTTCCGGTATGGACGGCTGAGCATATAAATTCGCGTCCGAATTAAACCCGGTCAGTATTGAGTCGTGTTGGAAAAATGACACATTCATAAAATATTAAATGGAAAAAATTGCGGAAATTTTTTTTTTATCTCCCGTTACGTGTTATGGAAACTATAATGACCCAATTATTTACCTCTGCCAACGACTCAGCCCGGAAGCGTTTTGCTTCCCACAAGGTGGGTCCGACTTATAGGTTAAGATGAAAACGCTCAATTATAAATAATTTATGCAAAGAATTTTACTTTCCGATTCAAAAATAGATTTATGACAGGTGGGCTTGGGAATTTATGCGGTGACAACATATCATGAAAGTAATTCATGAGAATTTTTTTAAAATTCAAAGTAAGGATTTCATCATCGCCATCACTAGTCATCAATCCTCACATTGGTCAGACGCAGGCATCGAATCAATTTCTCTCTCGACGAACCCCTTCCTGTCCACATACGTATTTATTCACTTTGACGTATGCCATTAAGTGAGCATTAATTTTGGTAAAAAAATGAATGCTAAGGTTATTGTTTGGTCAAAAAAGATGATAGATATGAAACCCGTCGCTAAAATGAATCTTGAGGAAAGGCCCCAAAGCGGATCACAGAGTCAACACCATTCGGCCGACGGCGTAAGCTTTGCTCTCGAATTGCTCCTCTCCGAGTCCCCAAGTGGAAACCGGAATATCACAGGAAAATACGTCCCTGCCGGAAAAAACATGTGATCACAGCGGAGCAAGCTACTTACACCTGCTCGAACCCAAAAATTTTCATTTCACTACATTGAATCCATAACCTCATCCAAATGACCCTTCAGAGTTTTCTTGAGTTCTGTAGTGCTGTTTGATTAACGGAGAGGGTATACCTGTCATCAATCGCGTTAATAGGGATAGAGTAGTCCGCCATTCATGCAGATCCATCCCTCCGGTGTATATAACTTCTGCCGTTTACCACCGTAAGTTAAAGAACTGTAATTACTATAACTCAGTAGTTACCAATATAAACGGAAATCATTCACTGGCATCAAAGTAAAGAAAAAGTAATTCTGTTATTGACAGTATTGGGAGAATCAGCAGTTTCCCTTCATGGAAGGAAATATATTGGCTCCAAGTTATCTCCAGACCTAGGTTTATGCATTATTCATTCAGATATCAGATGAATTAGACAATTTTATAAGACATTGGCATGGAACTTTATTAAATAAGACAGTTTCTGGCGTAACTTGGTGGAAAATCTTCATACTGACTTTTAATAATCAAACCACTTTACTTTTCCAAATAAACTCATAAAAAAGTTTATGTGGAAAAGTAAAGTGGTTTGATTATTAAAAGTCAGTGGAACTTTATTGATGTAATGAAAAGATTATTACCGATTACTACTCAAAATGTTGATCGACATGAATTTATTTGGAAAAAAGGATCTATTTCCCAATCTTCCGCAACACTTTTACATCCAGTTCTCCATCATATAAAGTCTTAAGCCATATTTTTTTCACAGAAAGAGAGAAGTTAACAAGAAGGCTTTTACAGTATTCAATTTTCCGCATTTCGCTATTTATACACTTTTTCGCTTTTCCATGAATAAAACCAAATAGCATTTACACCGGTATAACTTAAATTCGCAAAGTAAGTTATTACTCTGCAATAGCAGCGTCGTCTCTGTGATAGCGAGTACCACCGAGTAAAATATACATAAAAATATCACCTATTCTTCGCTCTACGACCGTACATAAATATAACACGCCCTGAATTATTAACGTCATTTGCTGAGTTGAATGGAATCTCTAAGATATCTCTAAGTCATTCCTGGCTTATTTATTGGCCACAATAAACACGTATACAAAGATAATGTGTCAACAGCTATTTTGTGTTTTCCGGTTTCGTTATGACATATTCAAGGCTTTGAAATTAATATAATGTTCGAGTTAAAATCAGGAAATGTACGGATTAAAAAGTCTTAAATAACAAATCTGACTACGTTCATTCAACAATGTTGTTTTTAACCGCGGACAGTCTTAAGGCTTAATCCACTTTGAGATGCAGAACGGTGAATCGAGTGTATATTTTGGTAGCGCATAGTCTGGTAGTAGCCAATTTCAATGATAAAACCAACGCACTCGAGAGGGTGAAAAGAGCTCTAGAACATGAGCCAGTCCCTTGACAGCCACTCTCGACACGCCTCTCATAAGTAGACGCGAGCTGGCATCTTGAGCTCAGATTCGCTTTCATTCTAGGTCCCTCCCCGTGATTAGGAGGGAGAGAAATAAGACAAAAACGTTTTTGTAGGATGGGAAGTGAAGTGAGAAATGTTTTCGCATAGACAGCACTCCTAGATTTGGGGGCTTTCATCATAAAAATATTCGCATTAGTCGATCCACTGCGAGTCTCAGAATAGCTCATGTCCACTCTCATTGAAAGTGCAAATATATAAAATATACACATACATACGCATTCAAACACGAAAACTCGCCATATTGCGAACATAAACTCAATCACATAGAAATAAGTATAAGGACAAGGGATAGGAACATATAAAAGACGAAAAATATATAAAACACTTTTGTGAAAGTCTCACGGATGTGAATAATAATGTAAATGGAATGAGCACTAGTAGACAAAGACAAAAATACAGAAACACACATAAAAGAGAAACTCACTGGATATCGAATTTTTGGTGGCCTCACCCCACCTTTCTCTAGAGGAGGAAGGAACGAAACTCAAGAGTTCCCGTTCCTTCCTCGGAATCTGTGTTTTTGTCTTTGTCTACTAGTATTAATTCCATTTACATTATATATAAAATGTATATATATATATATATATATATATAAACATACACACACATATATGTACACACATAACAAAACATATATACCGTATATATATACACACACGTTATTCCCGCACATGGCGATTTTTTAGTGAAAGCTAGGATATTGGCAATGAATGGTCTGCTTCTGTTTATAAATGATAGTTTACGGTACAACAACAACCGATATAATAACACGCAAAACCACACGCAATCAAAAAAGAACACCGAAGCCCTAATCCGGCAGGAAGTTTCCCGTAAATCAACCACTGTAAAAACGATGTGTCATTCACCCCTACGAAACCTAAGTATCGCGGATTCAACACTTTTTTTCTATTCCACGTACCGCTATGAAATTCAGCCAGCCGAACTACTGTCTTACCGCTGGGCTTGAGCAATTAATTCGAAGATGTCGTGAGAAGCAATGCAGCAGAGGAGTACAGTTTTTTTTAAGCGATAACCACCGCGGCACCACGGTGTTCTCCGTGTTTACGTTCAAATTTGGAGAGGAATGTTGAAGGAAGCGACCTCAAACCCTCGACGACGATCGCTTCTCGTAAAAGAAGATCACCCAGGGATCGCGTGAAGTTAGAAAGGGCGGGAGGAAGGAATGAAAGGGGAGCCCTGGGGGGAAAGAGGAGGGAGATTTTCCCAGTCCATTCTGCGCGTGGTGGAAACGCCCCGTGCCGAAAGCACACGCGTGCTCCCTTCCTCTGGTGTGCTGGCGGTTCGGAGTTAATGGGAAGGGGAGTGGGTGGACGTGCGTGCGGTCGGGCGTTGGAAGCACGGGCTCTCTCTTCTCTCTCTCTCAATGGGGCACTGTCTGCAGCCCGTCGCTTCTAGTAGACACGGGAGCCCCGAGGGAAGGGAGCACGGGAAGGGTTTATGCGGAGGCAGATGCGTTCGGAAAACGGCGAGGAGGCCGTACCGTGTGGGTGGGTGTTTTGGGGTTCTACATCTGGCGCTCACATGTTATAAGTAGCATATTTCCTCGACGTCGAGGCGCCAGTTTTAACATTCCATAGAGTATTTTTGCGGACTAAAAATGAGGGAGTTGCGACCTGAACTTCTACCGCTCGATCAATTCAATGCACATATCGTATTAATGCTCCTAACTCATTGAAGACTATTTCGGAAAGGTGCACTTCGAATATATATTATTTCGCTTTTCAGCTTTAGAATATTTCAGGGGAAATAGGCCATATATTAGTAAATATTAGTAGGTAGTGGGCTGAACTCGGTGGCGGCGGAGTTATTCTCTCTCTCCCGCTGATCGGGTATTCGGTTCCCGCCTGGACGGGTTTACCCCTCCACGTGGAGTGAGATTCGAGTGTTTGCAGTTGATTGCCGTTGTCCTTGTAATTTGTTTAAAATTCCAATTACACTGCCATTTTTCGTTTTTTTTATTCTTTGTCAAATAAGTTCAATATTTTCGATGGATAAATAAGATTCATCCTGGTTTTATCGTTCAATCTGCATCGTTTTACCTGAAAATTTATTGTTTTTACGAGTATTTTTTATTGGTTTAATAGTCTCTCTAGGAAATCAAAATCAGTCCCATGATATAAATTACGAACGTAGGATTACTTTAGGGATTTAAAGCCCGGAGAGAAAACTACACGTTTTATCTATATATTACGAACAATGTCAAGATATATATTAATGTTGCATTTTATAATACTTAGAGATCCTCTAATATTAAGAAGTTATTATAAAAATTTCCTAAACTATACGCTTAGACATGACCAATACTTTTACCTAAGCATGTTGATAGGCATTTGTGAGTCGATAAGTTATCATTTGGTAACGAATGATCAAATTTCTGAATTATTCAATCTCGAAATAATTTTTTTGTTACAGTAAAAATTTTTTATATTCGCGAACATTTCTCCCTCACATAGAACACATCGACTTTCTAAGTGTTCCCGGATGCCCCGGAAGACCAAGAGCTTCATTTATCAATAGCAAACCTGCTGTAAATACATCGATATGGGTGTTCCTTAATTTCTCGCAGCCCTATAATAATGGACGAAAAGACGGGAAAGTAAGGGAGATATAAGGAAGAGCTTACTTATAGCTTATATATATTATATACTTATAGCTTAATAGCTGACGGATGGAGGATAATACAAGTGCGCCAGGAAAGCGAAGCACGCACAAGTCCAGACTTCACCATAGCCGGAAGCATTTAACGTGAATTAAACAAAAAATGGCACTCTCTTACATTTCATACTTAAGTCATAAAATGGAAGGCTAGGAATCGGAAGAACCATGCACAATTAGCATCAAGCAGCTATAAAAGGAGTAAGAGCCCGACATGAGTTATTACAGCTTATTCGCTTAGTCAATTGACCCAAAATACAATCAACCACCAGCAATCCTAAAATTGGTCTGAAGCGACATTCTAAGGTCTACTGTTACCGTTAATCTCTCAATTCCGTCGGGGCAATTGCACTGACGTCTTCTATTGCATCCTCACAATTCATTAATATCCTTCCTCTGTCATTATCACTGTCCTGCAATCATTCCCTTCTAGGATTCCTTCTTTTACGGTCTTCAGTTAACTATTGTCAAGCAGAACTTGTCCTTTGAAAGATTTAAAAATGTATTTTATGTTATAATTCTTGTTAATGGTGAATGAATGAAGTTGGAATTATGTGCAATTACGCAATAATATTCCTTGCGAAATCAACACGAGTGACAATATTAATATGGTAATTTTATTGAGTGTCCATCAATTCCTGTTTCTGGTTATGACACCAGTAATGCCCTCCTGGAATCCATTCATGGTAAAATGTTTGAGGCAGAGTGTAAGTAACCAAATTCCAAAAGGGAAAGTATAACCTGAGTATGAACTGGCTACTATTTTAGACTGAATGGCCCGGTTTTATAATGTATCGCTATGTCCAATCGTTAGTTTAACTAGATTAACTTGTCTGTTATTCCTGTAAATATCGGCTCTAATACATTCGCTAATAAAAAATATTGAATTTTTATCCGATCTTCAGGGCTTCCACAAGCGTTATTGCGTTAACGGAAGAAGTACAATGGGCGGTAAGAAAAGCCAACATATGTATTAACCAAGTTGGACGAGGGGAATGGGTTATTATAATAAGCGTAAAGGAGGGAGGAAAAGTGGATAATTGGTGATGGAGTGGCGTAAACTGGGATGGAGGGGAGAATATGGGGCATGTGAAATATGAGAGGGAAAAGAACATACTTGTTGGACGGAATGAAGGGAGGCCGACAGTATGCAAGATTTATGGTTTATTTTGGAGTAGGGTGTTGCGTTGTGTCGCGCAAGGTGAAACCTAGAAATTTAATAGTGAAATGTAAGTACCTCCATCCAAAATCTACCTTAACCGGTGTATTACCATTAATAATAAAATAACGATGTTATCAATGACTTCAGTTGAGTTGATCTAGCCCTCTGGGAGCAGTGGATATGAATGCATACATGATTGTGTTAGAAAGACGCTAACGAGTGCCTACGACCTATTTTTCATACTACTTGAAACTAGTATTTTAATTTGATTTGACTAGATCTCGGCAGCACTGCATGTTCACAAGGTTGATCAACTCAGTCAGTATTTCCTGACTCTTATTCCTAGATAAGCGGCATGATACGAGTACATTTTATTATTACATGATATACATAAAATACAACTAAATACATAAATTGAATGTATTACAGACTCATTTTAAAGGTACTGACATATAAAATGGAAGAATAACTGATATTGCTTTAATCGATTACATTAGATGTAACTCAATAGGTCACAAGTTTAAAATAAAATTTAACGAGATTGTAAGGACTAGGATTAGAGATGCCAAATCTCACTCATCTGTGGGACACTGGTACCTGACTACTACATAAAATGGTCCACCTGATTCTTAGACGTGACGCATGAAGAGAAGCATATTTTACAATATTCTTCAACAAATGCATAAGTTTTGCTTCCAATTAACAGAGCGCTTTGTATTTTTTTGTCGATTTTAACTCAAATTTTTCAAAATTTAACAGTCCTCCCCAATTTTTGTTCGGTGTTGAGTCCCATTTGAAAACATTTTCCTGCTCATTGTTCAATTCTCTCTTCTCGTAATGATCACGGAATGGGCATACATAACAATGACCTTTAAACGGTAGACGAATCAGTGTTTCGTTACATGTACACAAATGAAAATCAGTCTAAGGTATTAATAATACTCAAGTGCCCAGCAGTTACTGCTCACCAAAGCAATGGACATATCAGAGTTTCGCCTTCCTAAGAGGTCCGATTCTCACCGATGAAAAAGGTCCTTTGAAGTGCCCCCCGTCGCCATTAGTCTTAATAAACTGGGAGAAGTGATTCATTTTGTTCATTGAGGCGTTCCAATTATGGAACGGCTTGCCCCTGCTCACTTAAAACGTCCTCGGGGAATAGGGGACTTAAGAACTCGTTCCTCTGACCCTTGTGCCGACTGGGAACAGGAGAAGCTTTACAATGAACCTGCTTCCTAAATAACATCAATTAAGCGTTGAAATGGCTCGATAAGGGAAAACGAGTCACGGCCTCGAAGTACAGAGGCATGCGCTGCATGTGATCCCAGTGCATGAGTTTCACTTTCGCGGCGACGAGAGCCACTGCTATACGGTACAAGGTGAAGGGTGCCGGGACGCGCTCGAAGGCCTTCGATTCCAATGTCTTCGGCTTAATGAGGGTATAGGTTTACCAGACATCCAGTTTCATCCAAATATATTCTTTTGCTATGAATATTCTACGTCGTTTAGGTGAGATTTTTATTCCCGTCTCCACTTTTCTGCGTTCTGTAAAAATATTTTTGTAAATACGTGAATGTGTGAATATATATATAAATATATATAAACTTTCTCTTGGCACAAAATTTCCTACTTTTATCCAAGATTAGGTACATTCACCATATGGATTTCGTAAACTTATAGCTACGTTTATTTTTAAAATATCAAAAACACACCAGAAATTTTACACGTCAGATAAATCTTGAATATTTTCAAGGGATCATTTCTATCTTAGCGTTGCAAACAGTCGTATAAAATAAATAATTAAAAATTGAAGCTTTCACAAAAGCAGGTTCTAGATGCACTATTGTCTGCGGAGCGCGCAGTACTCCTTGCCTAGCGGCTTCCGGGTCAGCTGTCTTGAGCCAGAAATTAAGAGTGAAAACCATCGAGACGGAAGCAAAACGGTGAAGCATGTCTTGAGCCGTCTAGTTTGAAAATGTGTTAGCCAGCGTTCATGGTATGTCTTTTCACAAACATACTAGATTCGGATCGTGAGACCCATGGTGATCCTACGGCACTTTGAAATTAATCCGCCGAGTTCTTTCTTTGATTTAACTTTGGAAGCGTTTGTGTTTATCTTGGACAATCATTTCCAAAACAATAAATTCCACGTTTCTAGAAATGAATTTAACGCTGCTACCTCATCGAAGTTTTTGGAGACAGATGGCAGATTTCTCTAAGGGTGGTTCAAATGTTACGCAATAGATCAAAGAAAGACACGTTATGGTGGTGTGTGTGTGTGGGAAAGTAAAAGAAGGGCCATCCTGCCGTGAATTATTGCGTATTCATCATTCAAGTCAATTACAGCTCTATTTATAAGGACGTCTTCGATTTTCGGGCTACAAATCAAGAACCGTGTTTCGGTTCGCTTCGGGTGGAATTAGGCCAGCGGTTTTAGAGTAGATGGCTATTTTTAAAGAACTTAAAGGAAGAGTAATGTCGAAACTTCCTGTTGGGATGAATAAGTAAACGACTGAATGGAAAGATAAATCAAGAACTTGCCAAGCCAATGACTACCCAGACTTCGGGAATGTTTTATGCCTTTCCACCATATGCTGTGAGAATAAAAGTACTTATAAAAAAAAGAAATTCACCTAAACGGATAGCTATCGATTTGCGAGTACTTTAGGAAATTGCAGACAAATTCAGCGTTTATATTATATTTTCAACCAAAACACGGGTGAATAATCTGGGCTCTTGCTTTTCGTCCGTTGATTTGATTATCATAAACGCTTACTTACGGTCAATTAAAATAGAAAACATTTTCCTCTACTTGCCGAGCCTTCTGCAATAATTGTAATTATCCATCAGGAGTTTCATAAAGTTCTGTCTCTCCTAAACTATGGGGAACAAAGAACCAACACCGTGCTTGTATTACCACTCTCGCCATTCATCAACCAGTCCTGTACACGTAAATCTGAGGCGTTAATTTAATCATAACTCCAATCTGCTCTTGAAGAAGCGTATGGATAATTCGCTAGATCACCACTAGACTTAATAAATATCATGATGACAGGTAAATATTCTTACACATTTATTTAATTTCAATAGTTTCCACGTTATTAACATTCTCTTATCAAAACTAGCGATGCTATTTACATTTTAACTTTACTAACGAAGTAAATGGTTGTCGATGTTTGCAAGATTCAACATTAATTATTTTTTTGGTACCAATAAGAAATTTAAAATGCACAATAAGGAACATCGTCACTGCGATATCAACCAACTTAAGTAATTGCTGAAAGCAAGCATGAAAATGATGCACTTGAGCATCATTTGCAATTTTTAATGCGATAACGTCATACGAAATTAACTTTACCCAAAACTTCTTTTGAAGGATCGACTTCGTGAACGGCACCAAAACGGATAACGGGATAAGGAAGGACTTATTCCCCAAGGCTATTCGTTACAATCCAGCAACCCATCTGCATTTAGCACTCCATCTTGCTCCATCGCCTGGGTTTACAAACAGTGCTAGGGAAAGCATGAGATAAATTAAAATAAGATCGCGCAAGGGCCAGATCCAGGGTTGTAAATTTCGAATAAAATACGGGCCGAGCCGAAAATTTTGACCACCCCCCTCGACAGATGTCGGAGCCCGGACCGCCGCAGTCTCCCAAGACTATAGCTTCAGGCACCCGCCAGGATCATCGGTTTCTTTATGTGAAACGCGGGCATGGGGACTTATAACCCCTTTGTGATATATATGGCCGGAGTCCCGCCCAAATCCAATCATTGATCACTGATTTATGCCATCAGCCCGTTTAGGTAACCAAAGACGTGTTGTCCAAGCTGCAATTTACGCACCATTACGCATAAACTCGAGCAGATTTGATTTTAGCGGCTCATTTTCGCGCATCGCCGTTGAGTTGAAAGTTTTTTCTTTACAGAGGTTCAAGCTCTCTTAAAGAGGATGATTTCGAGTTGGGATGAGTTTACCTTCGGCCTTTCATATCTTCTTCGCAACCTTCGTAGAAGGAAATAGAGAAGTGGGTATGGCGAGATATTACGAGAATGCCAACTCCCACAGGCATTGAGGAAATAAAATTTACATGAATTATACAGTATTTTTTTACATTTAAGAGTTCTGGAATGCGGAATAATGTATTTTAAAGCCCTTATTTTCTAAAATAGGTCAGATAATTGTATTCAACCGACGAGAAATTCATCTGGTTTTGAGGCAAGAGTGTAATTTCGGAAAAGAGATCCAAAATGCGTAAGTGGAGTGAATTTAAACGTTTGGAGGTTGTTATTAATATTGCTTATTAATATTTATTGAGGTACGAATAAGATATTTTAAATAATGGTATTTTTTATGATACAATATATATTACATTTTACTATATCACTCAGTAGACTTAGTACGACAGAGATTGTCAAAGAAAATCCTCTCAAATCAACATCCTGCGACAGGAACAAGGATCAGAAAATCGTACACTAAGAACGTTAACAGTGACTAATCAACTAAAGTAGCAAATATACGAACTGCCGGGGAATAATGGAATTGTCTTATGCGCAATTTCTAGCGGCAGTAGCGAAGGAACTGGGAAGAGGGGTATGGTTTAAAGGATGAGAAGGAATCGCTGAAATTAAATCATTCTGTACGGGATTTCATCTAAACCAGCATTTCTCAATCGTAGTTAGAAAGCAAATACACTTCTTTATTTTGCGAGGGATTAGAATATTGATATAATTAGAGACACGCATTTTTTCAAATGCACAGATTGTTATTCGTGACGTTAAGTTAGTTTTGCAAACAACTTTCACGAGAAATTAATAGATTAGAATTAATGATTGACGAAATTCACTATCATGTACACAGAACTAGTGTTCACTGGTGCATCGGTTGTTAAATAGATACCTAAACAATTTTAATTGATTGCGTGCTGGTGATTTTTAAGAGTCGCGTAATGAAAACTAAATGAGAGACGAAATTAGACGTTAATCAATGATTTGGCTGGAAAAGTCACTCCATAGTTACAAATAATAATAAGTTATCATAATTAATCGTTATTATTAACCATTACAGTCATTTACATTGATATATACCAGTATAGAGAAGTTATATTGAAGGTTTACGGAAGTGCTCGAAGGCAAATGATTAGACAGGAACCAATAATCGGATTTATCTTTTCCGGTAAACTCAAAATACCCCTCGTTGGCACCTTATTAGGTGCCAACGTCCGAACTGTATAGCGGTGTAGTGTAAGTAAAGTTCAATTCAAAGAACGACACATTTAGTGATGAAATAAGCGACTCTGAAATGTTCCTCTGTTATTGAAAACCAAACCCCATCCCAGAAGTTAGAAACCTAGCACTCTGGCCACCGCCCCTATACAATTACTCTCCATAAGACTCGCCCTTAGATTTGCATAAAAGTTCGTCGACTGTAGGTTATGTTGTTTAGTAGCGTCCTATGCAAGGCATACACAAGACATGAGGGCTTTGAATCTTGCTTCGCACGAGAATGCTGTGTCGTCACTTGGCATTCCTTTTGTTGAGGTTAAAGGTGAGGAAACATAAAAGAGTGCATACCTTCATGATGCGAAGCAATCTTAGCCGTCCGGTCGTCTCAATGAGATGGAAAGAACACTTCGTTTCATTCAAAAGTCCAACACCACCGTAGAAGTATTTGATTTCTAATGTATTTTCAGCACAAACAGCTCCAAAAGGTAGTGCATAATCTCTCCTGCACGTCCAAGGCACTACTACTAGGTTGAAATACCACCCCCTTTATCTGCAATCGATCACAGGGTAAAAGCGAGGCAACGAATTAATTGTAACCGGTTCATCATTACCCATAAAACCCCCAATATCCACCCTTAATACGTATCCGACATGTTAAACGTGTGGACTGGGTGTACTTGAAAGATATTTTTATCCGGCGACTAATTCTTAATCATAGGTGATTAAACAATATTGCCAACTTAATTCGGAATCAGGTAAAAATCTGATAATTAATTTACATGGCCTCTTCCTTCAGATAACGAAAGAAAATTCTACCCTAAAAGCACGGACGCAGTCAATTCTACTCAACGAAAAGAGAAGACACGCGTTCACGACGGAGACTTAGCGGTCATTACGATCACTCGAAACAATTTCCGTTAAGATTCCCCAGGCGATGACTGCCCACCTCCCCCTGCCCCTTCCAGAGCAAAGACAGAGAGTACTTTTTCCCGACGAGTGAACATTGGTGAGAGTTTTTACCCTCCCGCCCTCTCTCTCCGGTCCACTCCCGCTTTCCGTTGAAAACTCCCCGAGGATGTCGATCCTCCTCCCTCCCTCTCTTCTCCACCCTCTTTTTCTCTCCACGGAGAGTTCTTCCGAGTCCTCCGTAACTTTTTTAGAAGGGAGCAACTTCCGCTCACCCTTGTTCGTCGCTTCTTCTTCCCGACGCGGCGACCGGACTCCAAAAAAGACACGCGTCAAACGGGACGGGGGCCATTTCCAGTAAAACACCTGACGTTGGTGTGGGGAGTGGGGTGGCGGGAGGGCCTAGGGTGGAAGAGGGGGAAGTACCACCACCCTCCTCCTTCCCCACCCGCTCCGTTCCGCCTTTCCAGTTTCCCCCCGACCACATCTCCCCATTTCCAACACAGCCTTTCGGGTGGCGTCGCATCCTCACCTAGACCTTACCCAACCCTCCGGCGTTCGAGGTTCACAACAAGAAACATTAGATGCGATGCTCCACGCCGACAAACCTGGAGACGTTTTAACGTCCAGACCCCATTGTCACTCGGGAGATGGGATTTAAAACCGGGATATATTTCGGGAGAAAATGATGTTTCTTCCCCGCCGTTAAAGCTTATAAAAGAGAATAAATTCCTGGTGTTCCGATATTTTATCTGGCATTGATTCCACTTGATGAAAACGGAAAACAAAACTTGACACCGAGTATTACACTTTCCGAAGTCAACCTGAAGAGAAAAGAATTCTCTCCCACCGGCAGATATTTTTGGAATGATTCTGTAGTCCATCACAAGACAGCCTTCTCCCTCGATTCCCTCTTATAATTTGTTTCATCACAGTCGTTTCAGAAGAGCAGTCGATGGTGGTTTTTCGATGGATTTAATGGTTGTACATTGCTTAACATTCATACCATGGGAAATGATAACGGAAACTTAAGCTTACAACAATTCACCACAAGCGTCATCGTCAGCGTATGGCAACAACAATGGGGGCTGGTTATCCCTAATTTCGTCACGAAACTTGAGCAAAGTCGTGTAAATTCTACAAGCGTAATTGTGGTGATTCTGCAAGCGTAATTGTGGTGATTACACAGCGAGTGGGTGAGGATGACTAAACTACGTTTCAGCCTGAAATTACACCACGCAAGTTAGGCTCATAATTGAAACCCAGATACTTCCTTCGCCACTCGGATTATGAAAAAGTAAGTGATTGGTTATTTTATGCACGGAAATACTTTTATTGTGGCTCCCAAACGCACACTTTTATTAATTTTTTGTTTGTTTACTTGTGCCTTTAATATAGGAAACCCGTTTAGACTGAATTGTGAAATGTTGCATCCCAAAGAGATGCTAAAAAATAAAAGAATTTCGGCGTTTACACAAAAACCTAACTGAAACAGCATTCGACCAAATAATAATAATTATTATTATTTGCACAAGACACGTCAGCAGGTTTGTGGTTGCTGAGGATTTGCCTTTCCCCGAGACATATCCGATTAGGAAATAAAGTTGAATCAAAAATGCCCCCCCCCCTACCATTTCACCCTCCCGTGAGTTGATCGTGACTGTTCGGAAAGGATCCGAAAAGAGTCCTCACGAGAAATGTTTCTCGAATGGATCCGGCGGGTGGGTACCCTCGCCGTGCCCAGCGAATGAATGATGCTCGAGTGGGTCGTGAGCCGACACACGGGCGACTGTTATACGATGCATACCGCCTGCGAGAGGGAGGAGTGGCTCCTGAGCGTTCGCGATCTCGAGTCGATAACCCACGCACGAGATTGAGTGCGGAGGTCCCTCTCGCCGTGGAGCCATTCCAATGTCCCCTCGACATCGTCGCTATTCTCGGCGGATGGATTTTACAGCTCATTGTCGAGGAAGCGAGAATTTACGGGCGCCACGGAGTCACTGAAATCCGATCGCTTTGTCAAGAGGGGACTCTTGCTGCGGATGCTTGAACAGGTTGCTTCTTCCCTCGGCGGGAGCGTCACTCTCTCCCTGCGCTTTCCCACAACTCGCTCGCTGGCTGGCGGCGCACTGGTGCTTCGACGCATTTATCAACCCCTGGGGAGATGCGCCGTGCTGGTCGGGACGGAAATTGCGCGAGGGATACCGAGTGAGTACGTATAAAACAATACTTGTCGCATCGCTAAATAATGTGGGACCGCTTGATGCTGTTGATAATTTGGAAAGCAAGCTTAGAAAAATTTAAGCTGAAGATTAAATTGACAGATTATAACCAAATATTGACTTAAAAGAGCGTATTCGATTATTAACTTGAGAATCGATTGCCTATTAGAAATTGACGAGATGTACAGTATCGTCTACGAATCAAGTCCCTTTATCGATTGATGCATGTTTCACATAATAGAGTTGGCTTGAACTACTATTCGTATTCACATATAATTCCATAATTTTTTGTAGACCTTATGGAATGATCCTCAGGTATAAATAATCTAGCTGTAACAGTTACCTTGATTTAAAAAAAAGGCAATAAGCTGTATGACAAAAGGCCAGTTCTCTCGTGCACTGATGGATCTAATTTTTTGTGTTAAAAATAAAAGAGAAATAGCTTAAATATTTAAATTAAAAATCTATATTTCTTTTTTCAACATTAATGAAGAATTTTCATTTTTTTCCGTTTCGGAAGAATTTTAATAAATTACCTGAGAGAGAGACAATTTATATAACTTACAGCAGGTTTGTCTAAGTAATTATTTGCCAAAAAATATCTTTATTTCGACATAGCACTGTTAAAAAGAGGGAAGTATGATTGGAACGGTCCCCATCAATGAATAGTTTCATTGGTAAAAAGAATGATTTTTTCCCGGACGTTCTTTTCCCAAGTCCCAGCGCTCACACACCACTCGGCTTGCCATTTCTGGCACGATTGAATGTTCATCCGGAGTTCTTATTAAGAATATTATTATAATTATTTGGCATTCTTACCAATGAAAGTAAGTTTTAGATGGACACAACGACACATTCCCTTGCAGTACCTAATAAAGCACAACCGGATTCATATGCTTAAAAAAAAAACAAATAATGGCGACGCACACTGCAGTAGTTCACGTAAACGACGTCCCCAATGGAAATGCACTAAAAAACTCCGCCGAAAAAAAAATGTTGACTCCGTAAATAAATACACCGTCGGTTTATCCGGCAGAGATAAACGCCACGCGTTGCGGAGATTAACGCTGGTTGCAATTATATTTATTCACTTGTTTTCGTCCGCGTGTCAGGCAGGCGTGAAAAATGGTTTCCGTGGGGCGCTGGAACGAATGAATATAGTATGCTTCCATCGAGCGCATACGGTATGCGCCCATCGCCGCCCCGGGGGGCACGAAGACGATGCAGGGGAGAGGAGCCTGGAGCGAGCGAAGGAGGAGAGCAAAGAATCCTTAGAGGAGTTGGCGAGCTCGTGATCTGGTCATCCGTCCAGCAGTAACACTGCTATTACAGTTACTCATGCATTGCCTGTCATGACGCAAAACCAAACACGCATCAATAGGAGTAGTAGAGGTGCCCGACTAAGGAGTTCATATGCGCCATTAGACATAAGTGTCTAAGTTTGGAATTGGAAATATCTATAGGAGTAAATGAAGGGAAAAACATGAGAGCACGTTTCTCCTTGACATTGAAGCATGGCTGGAAACAGAGAAGTGGAGACGGAAAGTATAGGATGCGTCTTGCTACAGGAGAACAATGAAGATCAAATAGACTTATCGAATAAAAAAACTGTTGTAAGAAGATTAGGTACCTAAAGCAATAAGTGTAATCACCACTCCTTATAGAAGAAAGAATAACCTTAGCTGATATATTTTGGGACAAGATGGTCTGATGAAAGTGATTTAGAGGGAAAAATGAGCGGGGAAACCTACAGACGTAGACCCTCGGATTAGAGATTTAGAACAAATAACGACAAAGATCCAAGAGAAAATATTTGAAAGTTTGAAGAAGATAGTTAATCGCTTCGAAGTTAATCCTAGATTTTCAATAATTGTTGAAAATGACGATGAAACGTATATTCTAATTTAAAGTCGCCAATAACTTTAACTCCTTAACAAAAGTTCCCATGAGACATTACACATCAGCTGTTCTTCACATAGAATTGTGTGGAGATTGATATTTCAGTGAAAAATTCACTTCCGCAAAGATTCGAAACTCGGTCCCCGGCAATGGCCACCGTACCAGTCCGATAGCCCACACAACAACTGCGTCTATGCAAGTGTCTCAATTAAAGAGAGCTTAGACTACGTCCTTAAATTACGTTAGGAAATTATCGCCATTTTAATCCTCCAAAGATCCGATTTCGTAAGATATGATCTCCTACCATCTGACGTCATTATTGCGCTATCTTTAACATCGCGAACCAAACAGGCGCTTTTTCTTAACAAAATAGAAACGCATTTAGGTTTGACGATAGTTTTTTCACTACGGTAATGTATTGGTCACTTCAAGCATGCGTTTTGGCCGAGAAAACAGACATCACCGTGAACGACTTGTTTTCATAATTTAGGGGTACGAGAAAAGTGAAATGATTCGAACATTTTGAAACCCTGTTAACAGACTGATAAATGCTTATATAATCCTGAAGCGACAATTTCATTAGTGACCATTTAAACAATGCGTTCTGAGGTGAACAAAAAAGTTAAAATTCTTTCTTCATCAACAATCGCTGGAGTAATGCAACAATAATTAAAAACCTCATCTCCACACCCCGTAAAGAAATTTAATGAAAAAGCACACCCCCCTCCCATCAATGTAATTTGAAGACAGCCTCTCAGTATGCCCTTGAAAAATTAATTTCGGCTTCGTGAGTACAGGATTCCGGGGCAATTATTTGTGGTGTTGTAAAATGTAATCGGCATGAAGTTTGACGAAAGCCCTTACTAACGAAGATGCCCTGGGAATAATAGAAGAAGAAAGAAGCCAGATGGAATACATTATGGGACACATTTTGAGAAGCAATGTCCTGATGAAGACGGTCGTTGAGAGAACGGGAAGACTTTTGAAAAAGACGTCGGAAGACTATGCAGAGCAAATACTGACATAAGTCGGACGGAAGAAATGTACACACATACGGGTTAGCTTGTGGGAGGATTGAGTCTAGAGCTGTGTCAAACCATTTTTGTGATTGAAGACTTGTGATAATGAATTAACGCTTGTCTTTAATTGACCCTACTTTCCCAGAAAAGTTGGTATCCTGAGCTATGCTAATCTTTGAGAGAAAAATTGATCTGACCAATGAATGCTAAGGGAATATAACTCTTTTTTGCACCTCTGCAAATACCTACCTTGGGTATAATTACATTTAAGTGCTTTCCGGTTACTATTGAGCAATGACGATCTTACTCATGGAATAATGAAAATTTACGTGTGCTATCTTCTCGCCCGAAGGACGATAAAACCGACTTGAAAGAATGGAATTCCAATTGAAATGATTGCATGCATTTGAATATTCCGAGTCTCAGGGGCAGCCAGCACTTGGATTCGGACTACTAATTGCATGCAAATGGCACATTCAAGTTAAGTGCTATTCTTGTAATTTGCGAGGCAGCGGTGCACGAATGTCATAAATACTGGCGAAGAAGTAGGTATGTTTGCGTGGATCGGAATAAGTGATTTCCATTCGTATATTACGCAGGATTGGATGAAAGTAACGTGGATTAAGGCAGAATTGAGCTGTTTAATTTTCTCACAATTATCTGTCGTTGCTTTAGTTACTACATTTTTATTTACGCATTTCATCATAGTTCATACAAATCATAAAGATTCGAAGATATTTTCAAGTATATATTTATACAAGTTGTATAGACTCAAACGCCAGCAATTCATTCCAACTACGTTACTCCCGTTATTTAAGACTGCGTTGCTAGAACCATGACCCTGGATTACTTCGAATATGTATTACAGTTTTTTATCCAGTCCAGATATTTATAATTGTGCAACTAAATCGCCATAAGATACTATTTAAGGAATTATTTTCATTCAGAAATGCTAACGTCAGTAAGGTTTTTTATTTAAGCTCAAGAATTGAAAACCAGCGATGGTGTTGGGAGCACACAACATTTATTTTAAATATTCCTCTCCATACTTTCACTCACAAATCCTGGCTCATATGATCATAAATATTGTTTTTTATACTTCACACACAGACTGAAAATATATGCTCCAAATACAGCTGACATATTTGCTTATTTTTCGACCTTAGTCAATAAAAAATCTGGTAAAGATTAAAATTTTAATCCTAAAATTATAAGATATTTTGGACGCGAAATCTTTAAGATGATCTACACGCGTAAATATCTGCTTGAGACCACGATATGTCTTGAAGAAAATAATTTTCAACTGCTTTTACAAGCCGCTGAATCAATATTTACCATCAGATGTTTTGAATGCATTCTGTGAACATTCTCCAACTTATCACTCGAGGGGCATTGCATTGTCTTTCTTTCTACACGTAGCGTGACGTTCCTCGTTCTGCGAAATACCACCCAGATTTTAATGTTGTATCTATTAAAAAAAAAGAATTGCACAGTTTTATGTGTAAAAATAAAATATTTGCATTTGTAACAGATAATTTCTCTGTCCCGTTAAAATACGGCATATGTATCTTATACACGACTTTGAAATTTGAAAAAGGACCCATTCTCCATAATCTGATGTGTCTTAATGACCGTACAAGAAAGAACATTTGAGCAAAAAAATGTAGACAGTATTAAGAATAGGGACGCATAAATTTCTGAATTTCGATTGAAACAATTTAAATATACAAGGAACGTAGCTACGGTCGTGAATCAATGTAAACAAAAAATACCAGGACCGTAAACTTGATCAAGTTTACGGTCCCGGTATTTTTTATTATTTGTTTACTTCGATTGACACGCTGACCTTTTTGATCTCGTGATTTTCCATGTGTCAAGAACAGCGGCTGTGTCCCTTTAATTATGCTGAAGCATCAATGTAATAAACCCATTTTGACACATCTCCTACATTTTTAGCTGTACTCCGGATTTCTTTATCTTTCCTTTGGGGTGCGACGGACCATTTTACGTAGAGATGGGAGTCACCAGAATGGTTCCGTGGATAAGATCTCCGTTTCCCATTACGGTACTGTTCATCGATCGAGAAAAAGGTTTTATTCCAACTGATGGAAAATATCAGTTTCGGCCTCGATAAATTCTGTCTCGTGAACTACTCGCATCGATTTTATGAAACTTTTTCGGAATCTACTTCTCCATTTGAAAGGGGTGTACCAAGACATAAATTGTAATGTCACGACAAGCGACGCATCAGGGTTGGGGAGAGATGGAATAATGGGGAGGACGTTGAGGATGTGTGCTTCCTGGGTAGACGGTGGCGATATCCTAACACCAAGTAGTTGGCGTCGGCTTGGGCGGCGATAGGGCGAGATTAAGTTACACCTGTTGCCAGGAAACGGCTTTAGAAGTACCTCGACGGTTTCATCGAGTACGTGGACGGGCATGCCCTGGTAATCTCTGCACCGCAAATGGGACAACAAATATGTTGGTAAAAGCAGGATATCGCTAGTCCGAGCAGAGGTCCGCGACAGAGCCGCTCGTTGGTTAGTCGATGGGCACGATGACATTCAATTCTTGGAAATTAACATTTGGAATGTAACAATTTCGTGGCTTCTGATGGATCAACCACATCGGAAGTCATGCATAGAGTTCAATATGGACAAGAGTAATATCATATCATTTCACACGCTGATAATTCTGGACTTCATAACCGGGCAATGTGAATTCTTTTGTTTATGGCTATCAGATATTTTGATACATCGAAAGAAATATGCGAAATGCATGCGGATTCACATTACGTCGTCGATGCACTGAAGAATTCGATGTAAATGCGGTAGAAATGTAGTTAGGATACTACGCGACAATCCATTAACACCATTGAGTATCTGCATAAAAATTCTATTCAGAGCTGGTAAAAACTGTGAGCAGGAATTTCGACCATTGCCATAAAATATAATAGCCCACGTAGAGCTGCGTATACGCAAATTGATATCGACCACAGTCGCAGAGTCTTGGCTGATAACAGAACTTCCGTTAAAATGTCCCGAGCTGAAGTAATAACGACGCCGAAATGTGAATTCGATACTGTCCACTTGTACGTATTTTGATCCCGATGACTCTACACTTGAAATGATCAATTCAATTTCCACTGCGACATAAAAAAATCAAGCATCGAATAGCCATTATTTCGATTCAAGTACCTACTTGAATCAAGAAATAAACACTAGCTAGTTTACCTTTTATTGCATAAGGACTAGTTCAGTAAATTCCCCCGATTGAAAGGAGTGAGCCGTAACGGAATCATTTTATGTGTTAGCAGAAGAGATGCATTTCCACTGGAGCAATAAACATGCTAATTTTACTAATATTGAATCAGATACCTCATCCAGACTCACTTTCACATCTCTCTTTCTTTCTTTCTCCCTCATTACTCCCTCATGCTTTCTGAAACCTCTCCCAACCCTCCAACCCCTCCACCAAGTCATCTTTCTCACCCTTTGGGAACCCGACGTCGGCCAGAGAGGCTGGATGCCAATCAGCGCTGTTACAAGGACCCTACGTCTTGTCTCGATAATAAAACTGAAGGGAAACCTCGCTCTTGGCTCAGCGGGCCCGCGAGCGTGTTTTCTTTCTCTTTTTTTAGCTCGGGCTCAAACGGAAGAGGGGATGAGGTTCCACCAGCGTCGATTTCTATCGAACAGCCCACTATACCTATTCGACGGACCCGCTCCGGCTGTTGTTACGTTACTGCCCGGAGCGTGATTCGAGTTCCTTTCATCAACGAGCGATGGTCCGACCAATGCGTTGAACATGGGGAGCCACCCCTGAATTGCCATGTTACAGGGAGTGACCTTCACGAAACATTCTTCAGCATGCTGAATATTTTGGCTGGAATGTCACAGGCACATTTATATTTAATTGAATTTTGGTTGATTTTAGGTTATCATGTGACGTTACCATTTTCATAATCAGCTGTTTTTATGCCAACATTTAGTCGATTTAAAGATTTTTAAATCTATACATTGAATGAAAGAGTAACGTTTCATTTGTGACGTTCTTTTAACGTGAAGTATTTTACTTTGGGGTTTTTTTAACACCTATCGTTATCCGGACTAACTAAATTCTAATAAATTTAACTAATGTGTCCGCCGAGATCTCGATAAGACTCACGTAGTCTGCTTCCAAGAAACTGCAGGAGATGCCGCTACAGTAACCTTTAACGGAGTCATCCGCTAATATGCATTCCAATGCAACAATTTCAGAGTGGAAAAATCAATTATTATCAAAACCCGGAGTATAAGAGGACGCCTCCACAGTTGAACTGGTTAAAGCACTCGGCCGGACATCTAGGAATCTGGGTTCGAATCCAGGAAAAGGCGGATGATTTTTGAACTCTGAAATTGTTGCACTGACATCACGTAATCTGGTTTCTCAGAGAACAAAATATCTGTACCTACACCCACAAAGTCCGTGGCATTGAGGTTTTTCTAAAAAATTAATTATTTTCCTTTAAAATTTTAAATACATTAAATTTTTAGTTACATTATTCCACTCATGAGAATGTGGAGCATTTACATTATAATATATTTCTATTTCTATAGAGGAAAATATTTTTGCATTTGTGATCAGCTCACATCCGCCATCCCCACCTCTCTTGGGTTCGTCCTTTATGTGTGTTCCTTTCCCATTTTCCTTATCTGTATTTCTATGTGAATGATTATTTATTCGCCGTATGGCCGGATTTCGTGTTTGAATGTGTGTATATATATATATATATATATATATATATATATATATATATATATACATATATATAAGCGGTGGTCTAGTGGGTAGAGCGTTGGACTCCTGACCGGAGGGTCCCGGGTTCGATTCCCGGGCAATGCACTTTGGGCACCTGCAGCTCCACCCAAGCTGGTTGATTTTTCGGGTACCAGATCTTCCTGGGAAACCATAACCGGCACAGGGAAAGGAACTGGCCCCCCTACCCTGATGTGTGAATATTCACACGCCGTCGGGCTTGGTACACGGGTGAGCTCTACCATCACCTACTAAACCGACCTTCGGGTTGATTACTGTATTTATGGTTTATATATATATATATATATATATATATATATATATATATATGAGCGGGTCGCGGTGGTCTAGCGGGTAGAGAGTTGGACTGCTGACCAGAGGGTCCCGGGTTCGATTCCCGGGCAAGGCACTTTGGGCACCTGCAGCTCCACCCAAGCTAGTTGATTTTTCGGGTACCAGATCTTCCTGGGAAACCATAACCGGCACAGGGAAAGGAACTGGCCCCCCTACCCTGATGTGTGAATATTCACACGCCGTCGGGCTTGGTACATGGGTGAGCTCTACCATCACCTACTAAACCGACCTTCGGGTTGATTACTGTGTTTATGGTTTATATATATATATATATATATATATTTTTTTTTTAGGTAATCTACCGGTTAAGGTAGGTTTTTGGATGGACCCAACTATCAAATAAACATTTTGTGACTCCCCACCTAGCAAACTAATCTATATCAGGTCCCTCTTCATCTCGGTGTACTTCTTTCCTCCCTTCATCTCGTCCAACATCCCCATCCTGTTCCTACCCTTACCTCGCTTGCCCAACATTCTTCCCTCTATTACCCTCTTCAACATTCCACTACCGCTCAATACGCCCTTCATCCATTTTTCCTGCCTCCATAGGATTTCTCTCAACAAACCCCTCTCCTCCCCCACCATTTCCAGCACTTCCTCATTTGTTTTCCTTTCGGTCCATTTCACCTTTTCCATTCCTCTCCACACCCACATTTCAAAAGCCTCCAATCTACGTCTATCCTCCTGCTTCAGCGACCACGTTTCCGCGCCGTACATAGCTACGCTCCTTATCAGAGTTTTTACGAGTCTTGTCCTAACATCCCTACTCAACGTCCCCGTCATCAACTCCCTCCTCCTTGAGAAAGCCTCCCTGCCTAGCGCAATTCTTCTCCCTACGTCCCTATCACCTTGACCGTGTTGGTCCAAAACACTTCCGAGATATGTAAACTGTTCTACCTGCTCTATTTTTTCCCCGCCTATTTTAATATTTAGCTTAGCCTTTTTCTTTCTGGAAAATCGCATAACCTTTGTTTTATTAATATTTATTCTCATCCCATATTTATCGCACTGAACCTCCAATTCACTCAACAATGCTTGCAACCCCTTGGCTGACTGAGCAACTAATGCTTGGTCATCAGCAAACCTAACCGATTTTACGAATTCCCCTCCGACTTTCATTCCTACCTCCAGTTCTTCCCATGCCTCTTTTTAATCATTTCCTCCACATATACATTGAACAGCACATATCCTGTAATGGGCAACCCTGCCTTACACCTCTTCCTAACACTGCCCATTCGGACTCTCCATTCCCCACTCGCACCTGAGCAGTCTGAGACATGTACAGGTTGCGGATCAGTCTCCTGTCCCTCCAATCCATTCCTATTTTCTGCAATACACGCATTAATTTTTCCCAATTCACTCTATCAAACGCTTTTTCGAAATCTACAAAACAGGCAAAAACGTCCTGATTGTATTCTATATTCCACTCGACTAGTGATCTCATTACTGCAATGGCATCACGCGTACCTCTTCCTTTCCTGAACCCAAACTGATCATCCCCTAAGTAATCATTTGCCTTACTCTCTATCCTTTTGTTGATTATCCTGAGAATAACTTTAGCTGCGTGGGATATCAAACTTATTGTTCTGTAATCCTCACATGACGAAGCCTTTGCCTTTTTTGGAATAGGAACTAACACCGATCTCACAAAATCTTCCGGCCAGATTCCTTCCTCATAGATACTACGAATCAGTCCATATATGGCCTTCTTCCCACCTTTCCCTAACCATTTCAACATTTCTACAGGAATATTGTCCAGCCCCACAGCCTTATTTGCTTTCATCTCCTTTAATGCCCTTTCTATTTCATCGTCGAGTATGCCTGGACCTAAGCTATCTTCTTTTACGTCATGTTCCTTTTCTATGTCTAACCTTGTCGGCCTAAGTTCTTTACCATACAGTGTTTCTATATATTCCTTCCATCTCTCTTGGATTTTTCCTGGTTCAACTATTATCTTACCCCATTTATCTTTAACTGTTAGCACACATCTTGTCTTCTTACTTCCCGATAATAACTTAACCTTGCTGTATAGAGCACCAATTTCACCCTTCTTCTGTAAACTTTCCATATCCTCGCATTGCGTTTTCCACCATTCTTCTTTTGCTTTATTTGTGGCCCTTCTCAATTTATTGTTTAACTCTTTGTACTTCATTTTGCCTAACTTTGTGTTTACATTTTTCCATCTTCTTCTCTCATCCATCTTTGCAATCATCTCATCCGTTACCCATGGTTTCCTTATCCTTTTCCCGTTAACGGTTCCTATAGTGTCTTTAGCGGCTTCCAATATCCCTTTCTTGATACATTCCCATTTTTCTTCGATAGTACTCAGTTCTTTACCGTCATCCATCATTTTCTCTACAGCCTCCTGATACTCCTTCCTCGTTAATTCATTTACTGCTTCTAAATTCCATTTTTTAGCCCGCCGCCCTTGCCTTATCTTCTTGAAACGAACATTACATTTCATAACAACTAAATTGTGGTCAGAGTCCGCATCCGCTCCTGGGAAACTGTGCGAATTTATCACACTGTTCCTAAACCTGTGCCTAACCATAATATAATCTAACTGATACCTTTCTGAGTCACCTGGCATTTTCCATGTATACCTACGTCTTTTGTGGTGTCTAAACCATGTGTTAGTGATGACTAACCCCTGTCTCCTGCAGAATTCAATTGCTTTCTCCCCGCGTTCATTCCTCGTGCCTAACCCATAGTCCCCCACCTCACCACCATCTCTTCCTTCGCCTACCGTCGCATTCCAATCCCCCATCACTATCAAATGTTTCCCTGCAGGAACACTCGCGATGATATCCTCTAACTCATCATACATCCTATCGACTTCTTCCTCCTTGTGGTTGCTCGGTGGCATGTATACCTGAATAATGACCAAGTTCGTCGGCTCTGCTTTAATCTCTACGAGTAAAATTCTATCTGTCGCTTGCTCTATGTTGACTACGCTTCTTCCTACCCCTTTATTTAAAATTACGGCAACCCCTCGTTGGCTCTCGTCCCCGCCGCTGTATATTACTCTATAATTGTCACTCCAGTAATCCCCGCTATCCTTCCATCTCACCTCGCAGAGGCCTAAAACATCTATGTTACCTCTTTCCATCTCTCGCTTAATATTTTCTAATTTGCCTCTCCTCAACATTGTCCTGACGTTCCAGGTTCCTATTCTAACTACTTTCGTCTTCTTTTGCATCTTCTGTCCTGCTGCTGTTATTTCTCCCCCGCAAGGATTTCGTGGGATGACGACCGCGGAAGCCTTGCCTCCCCCGCTGCCGGGCACGACACACGGCCCCTTGGGCCGAGTCCCGCAGTTGCCAGGACTCAATTTCTGTTTTGCGTCCATCATATTTTCTTGGGAATGATAATTGAGGTGGTTTCCCGTTGCCTTCCTCAATAGTGTTTTTAACGTGACACCATCACTTAATGGCCGCCCCACTGGGGTCAGACGCCATTGCAGCCGCCTCACTGAGGAACAGACGCTGCGTGGACTACCTTTCGTCTGGCTCCTAACCTTCGACCTATCTGGCATGGGTGACCCTTCCAGGAGTAATTATTATTACTCCCGCCAGCACAGCTCTAGGGGTCATCGGAACACACAAGCCCTTCCACCACGACAAGGTTGTAGTCCATGGGAGGGATATATATATATATATTCATTCAAACAGAAATAGGTATAAGGAAAGGGGATAGGAAAACACACAAAAGGCGAACACAGGACATGTGGGGAAGGCGGTTTTTGAGCAGATCACGAAAGTAAAAATATTTCCTTATCCGGGATATATTTTTACTTTCGTGATCTGCTCAAAAACCGCCTTCCCCACATGTCCTGTGTTCGCCTTTTATGTGTTTTCCTATCCCCTTTCCTTATACCTAATTCTGCTTGAA
The DNA here is from genome assembly GCA_037158775.1 of Hetaerina titia. Classification (NCBI taxonomy): domain Eukaryota; kingdom Metazoa; phylum Arthropoda; class Insecta; order Odonata; family Calopterygidae; genus Hetaerina; species Hetaerina titia. The sequence continues at coordinate 23,325,490 of CM073774.1, forward strand.
TGAATATTTGTGCGCCGTATGGCGGGATTTTCAAGTTTGAATATATATATATATATATATATATATATATATATATATATATATATATATGCTCTCGCGAGTACTTCCGCATCATCGATATATTTAGTGGTGATCGATGGAGTTTATAGATCTACGGTGGGCAAATGTTTGCCTTTTCAACGAATTGCAAGATAGATAGATTCGTGTATGATAGAGGCGAGTTTGTCGTTAATCTCGCGAAAACTGATTTAGTAAAATTCATTCAGAATAATTGCGAGTCTCAAATCATCAACGGTTCGTGAATGGTGGGTGAACGGAGCCTCAACCGAACTGGAAAATTGCTACTGGAATTTGACCTAAGGCGTATCTTGGGGTTCGGTGAATTTTCTCGCGATTCACAAATGAGTTCACGTTTGCCAGTGTACACTTTATTGGAAAGCAAAATCGTTTTTTTTTATTCTCGTATTTTTCCGAAAGACTGCCATGAATCGCGCAACTTCCCTTAGCTTTGGCTTGCCCAAAGTGAAGTCGATTGTTCCCCTCTGTGGGACCCCCATATCCCCCGTTCGCGCGGATTACGAGTATTTTCCCTCCCCCTAGAGCACCGATGGTCAAATATTGAATCCGAAGTGTGCGTGTGTGGTGGGCGCATGCGTGGGAAGGTTCACCGACCAACTGACCGACGTCTAGCTAAGATCGTCGGGAATGTAAACAGTCGCCGTCATTAGCAGGCCCACCATTAGCAGCCCTTAACCGAACTGTCGTGTGGTTTTATTTGAAGGAAGGGTCTTAAATGATTTAAAGCCGCATGGAGGATGGGCTGATATACACCAGTACTCGTAGTTGCCGTAATCCCCTAACGAAGTAAACTGCTACTATTTTTCTTTTTCTCTGTACACACCTATTTTCTCCATAACTGGAAAGTACAGAGGGCGTGTGTTTCGTTTCGTTAACTGAACTGAAACGGAAATCATCGTTGTTATTAAAAAAATCCTTTATGAAAGCCATTGCGGTATCTTCATAGAGAGCTGCTTCATCATGAGTGACCATATCCTGCAGTGGAGTGGTTTAAATAAGGGCCACAGTTTTTACTCTTACGGTTAAAATCCTCCATTGATAGAACCACACTGATAAACATTTTCGAAGCAAACAAGCTCTTTTCTTTTTACCTTTTTACGAAAGTACAAATACGCCCCTCAGTCGTCGCAGCATAAGAAACACCGCCGATGCTCGAAAATGATTATGCAAATGTTTCCAGCGTGGATGGCAACACCGGTCATGGAATTTACAGTGGCTTGCCGGGAGATGAAATCACGGCGCGGTGCTAAACAAGGACGGTTCTTTGCCTTTGAGGAGGAGTCCCGCATTCCTCGGAGGCCTAGGTGGCGCTGTCCGCTTGGTTCTACAGTGACGGATAGTTGGGGTTTGGGGATCGTTAAAGAGTGGCAGTTAGACGACCGACACTTCCTTTTACTGCCAGGAGAAGCCTCAAAGGGTTGATGGTCCTGAAGGAGAAAGTTACGAAAAGAATGCCAGTATATTCGCAAAGGGTTAGTAGACTTTTTTTCATAGCACCTAAATTACTTGCAACATATGGACCTGTGAAATAAAACACCACGAGGAAAGTCAATCGTCGCGTAGGAGTTTTATGAAACTTCTACCGAAGCTCCATCGGGGATCTGCATTTCCTTCTCCAAAGAGGAATTCTTTTCCAGCTTCAGTTTGTCGCCGTTCCCAATGGATGTTACCGCGATTTCAATCAGGAACTCGTTTTTACCAATCTACATCTACGCAACACCCCGCAAGTAGGCGGGGCAGTGGTTGTTAGGGTAACACTCATGTATGCAAAAATATTTGCTCGTATTTGCATTTCAATATATATATATATATATATATATATAATAGGAAAGCAACAAAGAAACTCGAGCGCATACTTATATGCCTATATAAATCATGCAATAATTGGTGGGTGTGACTAAATGATTAAATGTTAAACTTTATATTAATATATATTCGGGATCTTAGGTTCGATCGTGTTATGATTGTGTATCCTGCGAGTAATTTAATGTCGGTGACGGTATCTCTCGTATGTTAACCCGGTAGTCGAATCACTCAGTATATTTTGGTGTCATAATTTCCCTCCTTGTCTTATGAAAACTCAGATTTTCTGTAACATCCTAAAGGTTTAAGTCTAGCCTGTCTTGGTCCAATTATCACATCATATCCTAATCACAATAAAACGGACAGTGAATATTATCCACTGATCGAAAAATAAAACAATTTGTATCCGAGGATTTTTCCCATTAGCCTTCCCTACCCGAGTAGTTATGTCCCTTACATTTCGGACTTCTATCCAGCCACCCACCGCTGGGGTGTGTGGCAGGGAGTGAATCCACACCAGACATGCAACATGCAACTCTGTTAAGGCTTGCTTTATTATTAGATACTGAGCACGTAATAAATGTATCGCGACACAATAGGCAGAAACATTCACGAAACCAAAGAAGATACCTTGATGAATTGCACTCCTGAAAAAACGTATCGAAAAGGAGATGGCGACAGTTGTGGCATTCGGTTTACGAGTTAAAGAAAACATTGTAGAAACCGCGGTAAATGCAAGCACTGGTTGGGTATTTGAACGAGGAAACGAAAGATTTTTCTCACCCATAACATTTATTCAAGTGTCCTTCTCCCTGATGCAGTAGACTCGAGAAACGTTGAGCGTGCAAGTCAAGCGACGCGCCCTACAGCGGCAAACGTGTACATAACTTGCGAGGAGGAGGATGATGGGGAGAGCGCAATCTCATCTCACTCGCACCGGCACCACACCATTCCAACACACCCAAGAATAAAAGAATGTTTAAAAATCGACAAAAGACGAAAAAAAATATCACGTAAAGTCCCTCGGAGGCCATCCACTGTCCAAGTTCACTGGCACAGGAATCCCCGCCTCCCCACCATAACCTTGGACGCAGTGGAGGCTTTTGAAAAGCCACAGGTGGAGAAGGCAGTGGGAGAGATGACGATGCCGGACCTGGCATTGGTTTCGCCTGCAAGCCGCAGGAGAGTGCGTACACAGTCCTGGGTTTTGACGAGCGAGAGTCGGAAATGAGTCCGATATCCCATATCGCGTGATATCAACTCTTTGGTTCATCGTATTCACTATACCGTTATCAATTTTTGTGGTGAACTCTATAAAATTTAAAGATTAATTTACCTCTGGTGCATTTACCGTTGCCGGGCGAATTGCATGCCTCGGTCGAGAGGCTTAAGTAAATGAATTCCATCCCGAAGATGATTGCAGGAGTATACATCGCTTAATTTTTGTATGGGATTATTTTGTTGTGGTCAGGGTAACCTGAAACGTGGATTTCCTCCGGTAATTGCAACTTCTGCTGAATTAAAGAATATTATAATTAAAGAATTAAAAATTCGTGGGAATTAATGAAAACCTTTCACGAAACACAGCTACCAACGAATAGTTTTGAAGGTTGGTGAAGAAACTTTTCATAACTGTACGCTAACATAAATTTTCAATAAGAGACAAGATATCTATTCTTTAAATATATTGTTTGATATCCATTGTGGATTCTTTAAAAAATACTCCAAGAACATTTATCAGTGCTACAGCTAATCGCAAAACGTGGTAAACATTTCCCCTATACTGTTAACAGCTTATTGTGGTCAAACTTGTGCTCACCTTATTCATAGGAATGGTTTATGATGAAGAAACCTATACATTCATCTTCGTATGTCCTGCAATCGGGACATAAGAAGCTTATATTCTCAGTGTTCCTTGATTCGTAATGTTGTCGGTCTATAAAATCAAAAGGAATTGCACAATCACTGCTGAACTCGACCTACAGGCGTTACTAAGCTGACGCCACTCACATCTAGAATGCGTGAGAATTACTGAGGATGATGAGAAAAAAGACAGTGAGGGGACGGTAAGGCTGGTGTCTACTTTAATATGCCATTGAAGTGATCCCGTGAAGGTCACGCTGCCTCGCCGTACTGAATGAAATACAGAAAAGACCTTCTTAACCGCCCTTATTATTAACCACCGAATCAATTTTTTCTTCGAGCGACCTCCACAGTGACTTTCACAAATGGTATCAAACGATATTTAGTCAATCAAATAACCATAAGTGAATGGGATACAAATGTATTGACTGAATAATGAAATCTCCCCAACGAAGGTTATTTTTTCCGTATACCCTTTTGCTGTGTGGACGAAGCAGTGATATTGAGAGCCAATTTCTGAATTTCAGCTACCTAATCGAATATGCAAGCAATATTGAAACAGAAATAAAAACTGGGGACTACTAAAGAGTGTAGAAACAATTCATATAGTTTTTTTTTAATTTTATTAAATCAGGCAAGACGTGGTGAAGTTATGGATATCCATGATTAAAACAACTACGAATTTGAAGGATTCTGCATTTTCAGGTTTTCACCGCATAGTTGTTTAAAGCTGACAACAGTTTCTTGATCAACTACGAATTTTGTTTTAATTATGGACAACTTACATCTCTTTTATAATCAGACATGCCAACTTTCAAAAATGAAAAATCGGGAGGACATGCCAACTTTCAAAAATGAAAAATCGGGAGATTTTTAGAAGTGTATCACGAAGTAATCACTTTTAATTACCACAATATTTGCATGGCACCTTAATCCCTTTATGACACTTTGCCAATTTTTAATGAATGTCACACTTTATTAACATGTTAAGCTAAGTACACAATTTGAACAGTTCATCAAGAACGTAAGAAGGAAAAATCGGGAGTTTCCCGCTTAAATCGGGAGAGTTGGCATGTCTGTATAATAAATCAGGTCAAAATATTTAACTTTCAAGGTAAATTAATTGTAATAAACATATATCGTCTCGCTTATCGCAATTACTTTTGATTGCTAAAATAATCGGTGTGCCGCTCACATACAACTGAATACCGCCGTTGTTGGCGTCGGAGGGAATTAACACTTACATTCATCAGGATTATGATCGCAATGATCTTTAATAGTTGCATGTTTTGTGCCAATCATAAAAGTCAGCTCAAAGTGTCGAGGTGTGTGAAATTCCAGTGGAAGAAATAATCCAAGCGACGGTGCAACTTGATTGCGGATTTAAAGAGAGAACTCATTAGAGCCTTCTGTCTCCTTTATCCCCGTCAACTTGAAACCCGGAGGAAATCATAAAGGTTGACATCACTCTTTTTCTCTTTCAGTGCGCAAACCAAGAAAACCTGTTTTGTCGTCCAACTGAGAAGAGGGAAGGAGGTCCAGATAGCCGGGATGTTGAAGTCTTGCGGCGGGAAACCTAAATCCAGGATCATGTTAGGAATACTATCTTTTGTTTATGTTTTGTTCTCGGGTTTTAGTTTTCGTGTTCTGGATCAAAGATGCGCGGCACCTTATTTTTTTAAATTATCCAAGAATCCGTCGAAAGATATACGGCGCCTTCACAGATCGTATAGATTCGTCTATTTGGTTTCGTTTTAGATGACTAAGCACGTTTAATGCAGTGTTGTAGCAATTCCCTTTAATGCAACGTAAATTCGTATTTCCTTTGCCGACAATTAAATATTCGGATCTAAATTACCTATACTTTTTGCAAGACATCCTGCCAACACGTAAAAACTGACCCAGAAACTGACAGAAAATTTCAATTTCATATTAAATTGTGATAAATTTTATTTTTGTACGCGTTCATATTAACGATATTGCAATGATGTCTCAAAATGGCATTCACTTTAAGGCTCCTCCAAATAACAACACTTTTCGGGATGTTGATTTTCGCCCAGCATTTCGTTTCAGCATCGTCTGGATGCTGGAGATATACCCATCCATAGAATATTTATGATATCCGGACACCCACCTGCTTTATATTCTCATGGTCGGTATATAACTGTTTCTTTATTCGACCCCATCGATAGCATGGCGTGGTAGTTCAACGTGTCGGGAGCAGGGTTACTGACCCGAGGGCCCCGGTTCAATTTTAGGTGACGTTTTTGGGCACCCTCAGCATCACCCATGCTGTGTGATTTTTCGGATGCCAGATCTTCCTGGGAAACCAGAACCGGTACAGGAGAAGGATATGTGAAATTCATGTCTCGTAGAAATATCGTCGCAGAAATCGTAGTACGTGTGGAGCTTAGTGTGCAGCGTGGAGGAGTTAGATTTTGTGAAAAGTTGTTGTCACAATCTGAGTAGCGCACCAAAATTATTGGAGGATGTAGGTTGGGAATCACTCATGGAGCGAAGGCTTTATTACAGATTATATCTCTTACATAATTGGAAGGATATTTCTTTAGCAAAAATGTTGAAAATGCTTTATTACCCCCATAGAGCTACGGTAAGAGAGATCATTTGAATAAAATTAGATAGATTATGTGTGGAACAGATAGATTTAAGATGCCATTTTTCCCACGAACGATACGGGATCAAACTAAAATAATGTTCGTCCGACCACGCTAGAAGGGAAAGGTGATTTGGGTGAAGGGTAGTCTTGTGTGTAATGACCCCCTGTCATAGTGGTGGCTCGCAGGGTACTAAAAATAAATAAAATGGTATGATATGAGTTATACCCTTACGCACTATACCAAACTTCGGGCTGATTACTGCGGTTGGTTCATATCTATAATGGAATATCACAGAACCCATATAATATGCATGTATATGTCACGGTGCGGTGAATCGGGAGTCCTTGGCTGATCGACTTCATCGCAATATTGCTCACAGTCCTACTCGCGGAGGCTGGTGCGTTCAACCCCATCCGGCGCCGAAGCGCCAAGACCCTCCGTTCATATTTCCACGTCTGTCCAAACAAGAAACATCCCCCAAGTACACCGGGGAGGGGGTTGTGGAAGCAGCCAAACAAGTGGGCCGGCCATCTCCCCTCCCCACCCGCTTCCCCAGTTACGCCACGCCGGGGCTTCCTGAGTTATCTTCTCTCAAATTTCACGCCTTCGGATCTCATAATACGCTCGACACACAAGACAAGTGGAAGGGTAATCTCGGTTTAAAATCTAAAGAGCGAACTCCTGATTCTCTGAGAGTAAATACACCTCTGAACACTCTTTTTCTGTAATCTGTAGAAGACGATCACCTGGCTACCGTGATGGGCGAATTCATAACCCAAGATACGTAATCCCGGAAACCCATTCTTATTAAAAGAAAAAAACCAACAGGAGACTACTTTTGTACCATTTAATGCTGCGGCAAAATGGCGAATACCATTATTTTCTGTAATTGGCATCCTTTGACGTCCTTTTCGTGAAATATAAGAATATTACTTCCGCTCACGAAGCGCTGAATGCCAAAGGATGCACCTTTAGAGACATTATAGGGGTTAACTATATGTGTTTGCAAGGGATAACATGAGGATTGTGAAATATGCGTTTTTCTATCGTTAAATTATAATTTACCATCTATTTTCTCCGTCCATTTCGTTAGCAGTGAGACAATTTTAGCCAAACGCGGAGGTAGTATAGTGTCACGGGTCCAGAGCCAAACAAATTAAATGACTGAATTGTTTTCGAAACTAATACAGTAAATGAATTTAAATGTTCACTGTAGATGAATAAATCAACTTGAAATTTGCGGCGCCACACTTTGTGGGGATTCTAAAAAAATTCAACACTTTCTTCGATGCAAAAACCAGTGCCATGGAGAATTATCATTTCACTTAAAAATATTCTTAACCGTAAAATCTGCAAGACAGTACATTAACTAAGTTTCAAAAGACACCTTTTCAGCTATGGGAAGGTGATCCACCACGGAATCACACCACAGCAGTTGTAATTGAGTTGTCCTTACCTAATTTTCCCGATATAAATTATTATTCTATTATGGTCAGGATTTGAAATGTTTATCAATATGTTACTGTTCGGTGGTCATTGTGAAATAACTTAGGCCTGAAAATATTGATATACAGGTATGACGAAATATACTACTGCCTGGAGTTTAACAAATTTCCTTCGCGGAATGTTTACTGTTCAGAAGTATTCGCAGAGCAGAGTTTACTGTGGAGCAGGGTAATTCGCAAGCTTCTAATCGGAAGGAATGCTCAATTTTATGGTGCCATGAAGACCGAATTAAGTGGCTGGTCTTATCATACTCTTCCGCTCATAAGAGTGGTCCTATCAGTGGGAAATCAGTAGACAATAGAAAAGCATAAATTTTGAGGAGATCTTGAGTTTTGATGTGTGTACCGCAATCATAACAGGACGCCTAAGATGATACTACAATCGTAGAAACACAATTTTTCAATCGTAATTGTTCACTCATCCCGAAAAAAATTGAGTGTCACCAAACCCATAATATGGTACTCGTTATTCAAAAACCCTCTAATTCTTTTACGCAAATTTGAAAATCCTTACTCTGAATATATTCAAAACAGCATAAATTCCCTCATACTTTGGGTGGATCACATTACGAAAGTAGAGAGACAATGTAAGAGGTGTAGACAACATTTTTCTGCGGTTGATTAGAGACCAGAATATTTGTCATCAAGTCACCCAATAGGCATAATTAGACAGACTAGGGGGCCTATTTTTTAGTCGTTATTACGAGTATATACGACTGCCATTACTTTGCATTACCGCCTACATCCCCTGCCACACACCCTAGCGGTTGCTTGCAGGGTACAATGAATTAATAAATACCTTCAGATCGAATATGGAGTATTTATTAAAACTTAAACACTACAGCATATGCTACATTGTTTGTCGCCCTAGTCACTCGCTGTATAAGTGCTGTTGTCTTCCATATGAGTTCATAGCCTTTCCGCTACATCTACGCAAGGGCGTGTGAAGAGGGATGTTAGGGCACCAGCTTTACCTTCACATTAATTATTAGGTACATTTGTAAGTAACGAATATACAAAATGTAAAAAAAATCGTCTTTGAATATTAATATAATTCAGTAGTGAAAAATGCATGCTCCATACTGAGTCATCCATCCTCTGCCTCGAACCTCAGAGCGAGCTCGCAGCTATAGATTTATCTCTCAGCTCATATCGCACTCCATTCAACGCGCAATATGTTTATTTCGTTACATTTACATGTTTTCAGGAGATAATTTGATATTTTCAAGACTAAGTATGTGGTGAAATATACCCCATTATGATGGAATTTGCCATGTTTCTTTACATGCTCAGGAAATAATATTCAGATTTGCATAATTGAATACCATGTTTTTGATGACCTCGAATTAAGATGATTGCCCACCCTAATTCTTCCAACAAATTAGTTGCGCTGCTATGTTTACCGCCACATCTTTAAAGAATCCCTGCACTATTCATAAATTAATGCTAGCCTTTAAGGGCCCCAGGAGACCTAGTCTACCAAGTAAAAAATAACACTAGCTTTTGGATGGGGGATGGAAGTAACGAATGCATCACGTCCCTATGCAGGTGAGGTTTAGAGAGAGGAAAAAAAAACGACAACGACAATTATGATGCGACGTCTCGATCGGGTAAGGGAAAGCAACTTCGAAACAAGGTCTCGTAAATAAGACGCTCCGCTCGTCCTTGATCGGTTCGTGATGTAGCTTGCAGATGGCGCCAGACACGTTGCGTCTGAGAAGGGGAATCGAAGGGACGTGCTGGGGAGACTAGCCACCCTCTCACCCTCCGGTCCAAGAACTACGTACTTCTAATGGTATGCCATGAAGCGCTATCCTTGTCAAAGAAAAATGCAAAGTTTGTCGTAATTTTTACGTGACGCTGAGGCTTTTTGCTCCACTAGGGACAGGTGAGTGATTTGAAAGAGGTGTTAAAGCTAAAAAGGAGTCGATTTGACCCTCCATTCATCGATTAGCTGAGAAGCCTGAAACACAGCATCTGAATGATTTTTCATCGTCGGGCAGCTGCCAGCCAAGCGTCGTCCAGAAGCGTTTTGGCTCAAAAAAGATGAAGGATTGAGGGAAATCAGTTGTCAGGATTAGCTAATTCTTAACGAACGACGCCAGGGAGTCCACAATTTAACGTCCCACCCGACGGAGGGCATACTTCACTTGCAGTTCCTTCCACATATCACCCAAGAAGGAATCGGGATACCTCTGAAAAATTCTTGCATTTTGCCGAGATTCGAATCCAGGCCCTCATGGTGGGAAGCCATCACAAAACTTACCGCTCCAACTCGATCCCCGGTAACGCAATTCGAGCTGTATGCATCCCGTCGTTTTTCTGTTCGGCGTAACTCGTTGAACTGGTTTAGCCCAGTGGTATTCATGTACTTTATCAAAGAAGAACGCGAAACATGTAACACTCTAAAAAAAAATAGTTTATTCGTTATTTGTTTTCGATGCAAAGAAATGTAAATCCATTTCGAAATTCAATGAAATTCGTTGCATAACAGCGCGCCATCCATCCTCGTGGCGAGGTTCGTACCTGCGACCTTCAGATCCACTGGGGGTATGGGGGGGGGGGGTGTCCTACCCACCCGACCAACCGGGTCCGTCGCAAAAAAAAGAACTATTCGATGATCCAATTCCTGAAGTGGGGGCCTACTGTGGTCTCGTATACGAGTCCCGGCCCATTATTCTCCGCGAGGAAGGCCCTTGTTTACAAGGTAGTACGGCAACGGCGAAAAACAAAACAAGGGCGCACCACCGCCATGCACCACACAATTCATTCTAGTTCGCAGCTGTTCGCTCTCGATAAAGCTACGGGAAGCAGTATCTGGACTGCAATCAAGTGCCTGCTACATTAACGAGGATTGTTTTATCCAGCTTCGATAATAGGATGTGTCATACGGGCGAATGGGGAACACGGCGAACTACGTTCACGTAATTAGGTAATCGCTTCTCTCCTTCGAAAAAAGATTGGATCCTAAGAAGCCCGCCGTCTCTATGGAGGTGGGCGTTTCTCGAGGATTCCGTGGAATCTACTACGCACGTCAGGAAGGTCGTATAGGTATTCTTCAATACGCCCACCCAGCCCATTCATGGGCCACATGGAATTGCCCCATTCCCCAGTTATGAACCACGGTGGAAGGCCATTCCCCGGCTAGGTCCCAGTAGACGACCTTGAGGGACGCATTCCGTTTTGTCATCGACATCTCGTCATCCCGCTACAGCGATTTCTGCAGAAGGAACAAAGGACACCGTGACACCGACTTCATTCCAACTGTTTCGTTCTCTGGATTTGTGACGCCAAATTAGAATTGGCAGATTCTCCGAGCAGAGAATATGATTTCCTCATCTTCTGTCACAAACTGTCTTGGAAAAAGGATTTCTCTCATTGGAATAATTTCCAGAAAAACCTGATTCTGGTTAATGGATAAAAAAAGCAGTAATACTTCAGCCATTTGCTACTTAGTCCTACTTAGGAATTGATTCAGCGAATTCAGAAATTGTCTTATATTTTGTGGATTATGGGAATAGCTGAAAATTAATTATAATTAATGGAAATGATAGTCAATTATATGAAATCCTTTTTTGAAACACCACCATTTACACGAAACACTACATTCCTCTAGGAAATTTGCCCAGTAGACATTTCTATTAATGTTTTTTTTTCAGAACTAAGGTATGAATGAATGTTCTTTAGAAGATATTTTCGTATTTTTATTCAAAATAAATCAGAATTCTCGTGTAACCTCTGCTTATCCAGAAATGCGGCAAACAAAATCTTGTGCATACACGTTCATTAAAAGATAACCAATGTGCAAAGCAATATTGTTCATTTCTCATTACGTATTTATGAGCAATAATGAGTATTTTCTTCTAAAAGTCATAATTCCAAACGAAATTAGATTTCCAGTGCAATATATTCACATCTTCATCGTGATCCAACTTAAATACAAAATTTGAGTAACCGAAGGTTACGACTTCGCTACGAGATATCTCTTTCAGTACTTGGTCACCTAATTAAGTGTTGAAGCCCTATGCGATCAACAACTCCTACTAGGCCGTAGATTTAAGAGACCACTAATTTTTCACGCCTGGAAAAATCAGTCCTTTGGACGTATTGCGGAGCGCTAAACCCTAATATCTTGGTCTCATCACTCAGAAATTGCAACGAAGCCCTTAAATGCTCTTTTATCCACCATCTGTGACATTTTTGGTGAGAATGGGTAAGTTTCCAATATAACGTGTCGGGCGAAATTCGTAATGACATTTCGAAAGACTTGACCTCGTTTCCGTCCGGTTTTATTCCATTATGCAGACACGTCCACCTAAGTTAAGGTTCGTTTTCTTTTCTTTTTTTTATTTCCAATCCTCCTTCGTCTTCTCGTTTCGTGTGGCTGACGGATTTTTTATGCAACATTTCGAAGGACACTCGATAATTAGGTCTTAAACTTATTCCGTAGCCGCGCTTGAAAACGGTGATGGTATCGACGTTTCCAATTTCCCCGACTTTGAAGTTTGCTCTCTCGTGAAATGTCCGACCAAATTCGGTGTTGTCGAAGCAAGTCGTGTGAAAGATACATGCAGGGAGGGATACTTCGAGAGCAATGTGAAGGTTCTCATTGTTCTTGACAACTTACGACGTCGTAGTTTCTCTTTCGTTGTACTTCACGGGTTCGAGGTGATTTACAGTTGTGCAAAAACCACAACATGATTTGGACGTTAAATCTTTACGACTTCACTTCGCGGAAGGGCTTTTCAAATTACTGTTCGTTCAAGCGACTGACGGTCTGATTTACAGCAAAACTCTTAAGAATCCGATTCCCTTACGTCAAAACCAAAATTTTCAAATAGGCAATTAAACGATTTTGGGAGGTGTGTCACGCCTCCATAAGCACTGCTAAGACGAAAAAAGTGGGAACAATGGAAGTAGATATTAAAGCATCACTAAACTTAAAATGATGTTTATTCAACCAGTTTCCTTATTTTATAATTAACTTCTAAAATAATATTTTTTTACTTTATAGTTCAATTCATTCCGTTGTTTTCGCCTGAATACCATTTAGTAGGTAGAGCTATAGCAAAATCACAAAAATTACGTGATGCTGTCAATTTTCCCAACTATGATAAAAATTTTGTTGTGAGAGAAAAATAAAATTCTCGATGTAAATACTACGATTATGAACTATTCCTATTCCTTTGAACAATTTCAATGTATCAAGTTTTTATAATGTGATAAATCATTCAAAAACAAAGTTTAAATGATCATGCAAAACAATTTTTCAACTGAAAATTAATTGAAATTTCCGACAAAGTCAAACGAAAATAATGGGTCAAATATCAAAAATAGAGAATAATATATGAGGAACTGCCATGGTAATCAACTAAAACGACCTACAGATTACAAAATTATCAGGACCGCTATACATGTAGAAATTACGTAAAATTAATTAAATAAAAAAATATCGTATTGCAACGTTTTCAATAAGTTCAACTAATGTATTCAATTGTTTCAGGCACAACTTTGTGGAAGTTCATGTTCATTAAATGAAGAATACAATGCATATTTCCACTGTTGAAAGTGGAAATATACATTGTGTTCTTCATTTAATGAAGTTCGGCTAATCTTAATTTTGAATTTATTGTGTCATCCTGCTTAAGCCATCCTCTCTGATTTTCTTGAATTCACACCAACGATAACGTCTTGCTTACGTAATCCTCCATTCTCACCCTTTGTGCTGCAGATACGGATAGCCCAAGGACATGAGCCAAATGACTACGCTATCGTGCAGTCGATTTAAATATATGCAAAATCTGGCGCTGTTCCACACCACGTCTGTTTCGCAGAACTGCGTTTATTTTACCGTTATTATTCCTTCACTCCCAGTTTTTAGAGATTAAAATAACATTTGGTACTTATCTTGGTCTTCTGACCCATCGATGGCCATTAGAGAGTGGTGTTGAAATAAAGTTACACGATATAGGAAATTCAGAGACACTAGAATAAATCTATTTATATTTCTGCACGATTTTTTACAGGTTCTTAATTGGAATTAACTCCAGCGGTGGAAACTAAATAGTTAGTTGATTATGTGGGCGATTATTGATACAAATCTAACTCTGTTACATTGTTTTCATCACCTAGATGTCGAAAACCCAATTCTGTTACTTCAAAGAAAACTAGGTACTTCATTCTCTAGTCCACGGTAACATTTGAAATATTAGACGGAAAAAATAAGACACTCATAGCTGTGACATCTCTAGTAGATAAATTAATTAAATTGATGACCCAATATACTTCATTTTCACTACCAAAAGCTCCTTTGCTAATAGTCAGGGGAGGCGACCGACAGCTTAAGGTAATTTGAGCGTAATCCAGTTGAAATATTGCATTGAAGAGGTGATCTCGTAAGGCACAAAATAAGGTATCATTGTAGGCTAATTTTGGTTTAATAACCAACAAAACCACAATATAGGAGGAAATCTGCGATTCAAACTGCTTACTTTCGACTGGCGCTGTCTTAACTTGTGCTAAAAATGATTGGCATAAGCAGCTAGTGTTGGTATGATATCATTCATTTCAACAAACATGCGCAAAGTATGCCGCAAAAAATTCTCTTTATCTTCCCAAAGAAATCTCAAGACTCCAATAATTTCTCACAAAAAACTCTTTGCTCCCAATCTTATTTTTCTTATCATTCTTCCGCCAAGTGACAAAGTGAGAAATTGTGTTTATAAAAAGCACTATCACATTGTGCTGTAATAAGAGATGCTTCTGAAACCATTCTGTTAAGTCCCGTGCCACACCATCTGGTATTCAGATCTTTTTGTGCACATCACAGAATTATCCTGGTATTTCTTCCGAAAACATCTCCGCAAGCTTCTCAGGCAAGCGATAACCCAAATTCCACCGAATACATAACTAATTTGCCTATGATATTACAGCTATGCCTTCAGCCCTACCGCTAATACAATTAGCCCGATTTTTTACTTGATGAAATTTAAATCAATTCGTATCATCTGTGCAGTATTTATGCCGTTACAAAAAATGGATATCACCTCTTCTACGAAATCGGAGGTTGGAACATTATGAATTTACTTGAAAATCATGCGGTCACTCAAATAAAGGTCAATGACTAAGGTCTATGGGATTTAATACCAATATTAGTACGAAGGAACTGGTTTTTATGCATTTTTTTCACTGCCGAGCAAGGTTCCTGAACATTCCGTCAAGTTTCAATCAATCTGATCGTCTGCTGAAAACGTTCCCTAAGCAGCGAGCCATGTAAAAAAAAGTCGACGTTCAAAAACCAGTCAGTAAAAAAAATATTAATAACTTTTTATTGTGCCCTTGGCATAGTTTTCATATTACTTCTGAAAAACGTAACTTAGTAACTCCAAAAGAAAATAATTTTAATTTTAAATCAAAGGTAGTAAAGACGACATTTTTCAATGCCATTAACACCTCGTTTGGGAAGCCATAGAAAAAACGAGAAAACATTTTGAAGATGGATAATGGAAAAAATTAACTCCCTCGAGCCATAAAATCATCAAATCATCTTAAAAGAAGCTGTTTCTCAGCTTTTTAATGGGACTATTTCATTTTTGTGCGAGAAATTTGTAATTATACATTAATCAATTAAAATAAGATCTAGAAAGTTGTTTTATTTGCACGGACTAGGTTTAGTTGAGGATAATCATCATCAAAGTGTGATTCTATACCGTGACACCTGACGAAGGTGCATCAAAATGAAGACCAGGTTGCACAAAGATAACATATTACTGTGTTATGACAAGGTGTTTGTCAACTTAAAGGTAATTGATAAAATGCATAGTCATTGAGAGTTTTGTGAATAGTGTTAAAAATGTCAGAAATAATTGTTGATTATATATTCGAGCACTAATCATTTCCACATCTGAACAAACTAAGATGGGCCTAATCCACTTCTGATAGGCGAAAAACTAATTACATGGTTCAATTACCGCGCAAAATTATTTCCTTTTTACGTAATACTTAGCCATTTTACGAATCTTTCTCAAAAAGTATATATTTACGCACATGCATAACTTGCGTCAGGCAACGAAATGTATTGCAACGAAAAGATTACAAATGATAGATCCTCCTCTCCCTTGAGTTTTAAGCTCTGGAAATTCTTTCGTGAAGCGAGGCTGAAGCCACCATAAAATGCAGCAATTGACGATTTCGCTCTGCCCTGTGGCCAATGGGTCGATTTGAATGGTATTCTCTCGCTCGGTGTGGTCGCAATCGACGCGGGCGTCTAGCGAGAGGAGGGCCGAACACGCGGCGGCAATCGAGAGTAAAGGTTCAAACCGGGGCGGCGGGAAGGCGAGAGGAGGGTCATGAAATGAGTTTGGAATCCGTAAAAGTAAACGCTGCGAGAAGGAGTAGTGGGGGAAGGGGAAGAAATGGGCCACGGTCACCTCGGGACCATTCGGAGAAAATTAATCGGGGAGCGCAAAGCGAGGGAAGTCTACTCAAGAAGGATTCGCTTTGCGCTCCGCCGACGTGTGCTCTCGGCGAGATTTCCCTTAAAAGGGGCGGGAAGGGGAGAGTTTTTATTACGGCCATCGTTATCGGGCGAATTTGACGGGATGGGGGGGCATGAGGGTTATGAAGGAAAAAAAGAGGAGAACCTGTTCCATTCGTCGAAAAATAATGCACGCCTTCAATTCGGAAGGTCGGGGAAAAAAACTCGACTGAAGTTTCTTCAAGGTCGCCGTTGAATTTCCTCTCCTTTTCTAGACCACCCATCGCTCGGTTGTTCTCCCGCCCCTCTCGCCGCCCACGGCTGGGAAGACTCATCAACTAGTTGACTGGCAGACTCGAATTTTTTTCAACTGTAGATCATTGTCTTTTTCGTAACGAGTATACTTACATAACGGTAGTCATGGGGTCTTCGTAATGGATCAGCAGCCCCTTCTTGTCGTACGCGGAAGGAAGCGAGATGAAAAAGGGAAAAACGATTGATGCGTGCGAAGATTTCCTCTACTTCTATGATGATCAATTTTTTTTATCGTTCCCATAGGTCGAGCACGTGACCTCCGGAAAATGGGAAAGAATTTTGCGGTTGGTTTCGTTCGTTGACCTGATCAGGCGGTCATCTCTTTAGCGTTGCGAATATTATTCCTAAGAGAGAAGAATTCTGTTTCCAAAACATGTAGTACTTTAGGACGCTGGATTAATTGAAATTCACACATTCGCCGAGCATGCACATCCTATCTTCCGCCGTAAATTGAGTCATTTACATCGCGAGAAAATAAGAGTTGTTCCGACTCCGATGACTCAAAACCAGCATTTTAATTTTGCAGTCCTTTTTTGCTCTCTGAAGGCCGCAAAGAAGATGAGGCGGTGTTTTCAAGAAGTGGAGGTAGGTACTGCCTTCCGAGAAATTCTCGGGATAGGAATGAACACATTACTACCATCGTTTCAACGCAACTCACATATTAAGAAAACTGCGACCTTGGAAGAAAGAAATCTTTGAGAGCAGAACGCCGAAACTCTAACCGTAGAGCATATGAAGTCATGGAAACAGAATAACAAATAAATGAAGGAGGGCATTAATTAGCTTTCACCACAAACGCAAATTTGGCATCGAACGCGCTAAAAGGATAACCAATTAGTTATAAAACAATATCCATTGATATATATTGAGTTTATATGAGCATAAATAAATGGCGAAGCAAGAGGCGTTGAAAGCAAAAATTCACATGGGCTAAATCTACGGATGCAGATGTCATTCGATGATAATTTAATAGGTCACATTTTACCTGACGGAGAAATATATCACAGGATCTTAAAACTAAGGTTCAGCCGTCTTGAAGCATTGGTTTGGGAAGCATTGCCGAAAACAATAACACATCAACGGTTTAAAAAATTGGTGAACTAAATGAACACGATCATTATTCAGTCAGTATCTTTTGCTTTGGACGTGAAATCAAATTTAGCTTTAGGGCACCCGAAACATTCTAACCATAGTGAATCACTACTACATTGAGAAATTAACTTCGAGCATTCCGGTACATCTTCGCCGACGATTTAAAATGTGTGCAGAAGTGATGAATACAGTCTAAATGAATCGATAATTTGAATGGCATTTTATATTGCTGTAAATTAGTATCCCCATGAGAAGAGGGATGTTTTGAATATTCTTCAATATATTCCTGCTTTCGCAAACTTCTCTCACAAATATAACGACCAAAAAAGAGAAAAATATTCCATTATTTTCTTCAAGGACGTGAACATTGAGTAAACAAAAAGCTTATATTGTATTCGTTTTAATATACATAGTTTTATTATATATAAAATATAATATAATATTATATATATATATATATATATATATATATATATATATAAGCAAGGTGAGAATGTCAATTTATGAATTCTAATTTTCTCTTGGACACATACTTATACCCAAAACATCGTTCACTGGTTCGAGAAGACTCTAATGGAGTGAGGTATAATGCATGAGATCAGGAATTTAATTTCCTACAAGTTTTCGTTAGCTCAAGCGATGACGTGACTGAGTTAATGCAAGTTGCCAACAAAAAAAAGTTACTTACAAAAAACAAGGCGAAGTTCACAGCCTCCACTGCTTCAACTTCTCCTCCAATTCTTGAAATTCCTAGCGAAAGAAAAATACGTAATTAGTTACATGATGTTAATAGAGCAATATAAGGTCTTCTTCAATAAAGTTCAATTTTTAAATATCTTTGAAACCTTTTAAACCTTCAGTTCTCATCGTAAAGTTCAGAGTTTGAATGTACATATTATCTTGCAGCAATGTTATTATTTTTATCAGTTTTATAATTTGATCATAAATGCATAAAATTCAAATAATTTTACATTTCAGCTATTTAATAAATTAAAGGAATTTGTAAGTCGGTAAAAAGTGACTTTATACGGGATTCGCCGTAGGAATATTTTGACCATAGGCATGTACTCCATAACAAATAAATTCGAATTTTTCATCCTTTATCACGATCACACCTCAAGTTTATCTTTCGATTCTCTTTTCTGGTGATAAAATAAGGTACCTAAAGGTGTTGCTGATAATCGTCCCTCATGAGTTTACCACGACTGAGACTTTGGATTTGCCGGTCTAATTGAGCCGATGATATAGGTCGACCTTCATTCGTAATCAATTGGATCAAAAAATACCTGAAGTTCATACTTTCCGAAAACCACTCCATCAGCTGTTTACGTCCTAGGCCCTCCGTGCATCATCCAGTATCTCACGGTAACATCAACCATTTGGATCCACGCAATGATCTTGAAGAAAAAACGATGGACAGAACAGCTTTTGAATTGATTCGCGATTTCCCTACTACGCCGGAGGTTCGATCGAATCATTCGAGTAATAATGTCCGAGAACATGTTTCTTACTCTGACATGTAGAAACCTTCCTAGATAGAACCTGGTTCGACAGCTAGTATTTTATTGACCTTTTTTATCTCCGGGAAAGGTGTGAAAGGTAGGAGTTCGAGCCACGTAGGGGAAAACCCGGAGGAACGAGAGGAGGGAAAGGATTATTATCACGATGACACAAGCGAGGCGTGCCCGCGGCGGCAGCGACTCTCTGCGCTTTGAGAAAGAGTGGGCAGGCAGTCGGATCGCCCGTGGTGACGCGTGTTGCGCAGAGAAGGTGGTGCAGCGGCAGCGTGGGGGATGCGGAAGGCGATGGGGAGTGGGATCAGGTGGGGGAGCGGTCGCCTCGCCCTCGGTGACGTCGCTGCCCACACGAGCCTTCGGTGCTGCGTTGCCGCGACATGGGGCTTCGAAAGTCCACAAATGCCATCCGGGTCCGTGAGTTGAGTCTATCCACAGTCGCCTTAGCTATGAAAACGTCCACTCCCGACCATCCGGGAGGAAATTCAAGTATGCTGCGCAGGCCCGTCGTAAATGTCGCATTTCCAATGTTCTCGATAGCTTCGCTGTCAAAATTGAAATATTCCATCGAAATTCTTCCAAACGAGCCTCAGTAGTGTATTTCATTACATACAAAACCAGGATGGCCAGGAAAAATTTCTGAAATAGAAAAATAATTTCGCAAGGGCGGACGGACATTTGATTTCTAATCTATAAAAAAAAGAGATGAAAATGAGTATGAAATAACGTATCCTGTTTATCAAAATTAAGAAGACATGCCTCATTTTATGCAAGTAAAAATAAATCAGCTGGCCGCAATGAATGCATCACAAGTAACTAATTTAGAAGGAATGCTTCTCCATAAAGAGCGTGGCTCAAGATTAGTTTCAGATCAGTCATACACGTACGTATACCTATATTTCATCTTTATACATATTTCATCCAACCCCTACATCCTTGTTCATTCACCTCTTCAGGACTTTTGAGGGAATTCAGTGGAAAGGAAAACGATTTTACCTCCCATTTAACACTTTAAAGACTGCAGTGTGTTAGCAACATCATAATTAATCAGAGTCTTAAATCCTCAATATTAACGGAGAGTGCTCACGCGCCAATCTCATTTCCAATTTCACGTCTTATTTAGCGGACCCGCCGGGTCGAGAATCAGATTACATAATATTGTTCAACTGTGATGAACTCAAAGGTATTATTGTATAGAAAACACCATTTTCAGTCTATTTTTTGTATTGGGGAATTCATATCCATGCTTTATTTTTTATGCCCGGTTCAATCTTATCATTTTGTACGGGTAGTTTCACTTATAAATATTTCATTCATGCCCGAACTGCCTCATGCGGATGCGTGAAAAAATCCGTTCACAACGAGGAGGCAAAGGCCAAACCACACCCAACTCCAACAGGTCGACGTCCACTGAACATTCTGATGTTCGGATAAAAGAAGAGGATTAGGAGCAGCACTTGACTTTTGATCTTGCCAAATATTTTATAACGCTATACCTAAACGGTCAGCATAAAATCAAAAAAATACGAGGAAAAATATTTTTTTTTCGAAAATAACCGAGTGCGGATTCCCTTCGGAGACAGTTCGGGTATGAGAAAGCACAAACTTCAATCCTTCCTCAGTGATAGTATTAATGTTTAAAGAGCACAAGGTAGGTTTTCCAATACTTATTGTTACATCGAAAGGAAACAAATGAAGAAGTACTAGGGATCGTGGGTGAGGAGAGGGAGAAATCCTATGGAGGCAGGAAAGATGGATGAAGGGCGTATTGATCGGCAGTGGGATATTGAAGACTGTAATGGAGGGGAGAATGTTAGGCAAACGAGGAAAGGGCAAGTACAGGATAGGGATGTTGGACGGGATGAAGGAAGTACACAGAGATGAAGAGGGACCTGATGTAGAGTAGGTTGCTGGATTGTGTTCTGTTAGGAGTCACAAAATATCTATTTGGTAGTGGTGTCCATCCATAAACCCACCTTAACCAGTAGATTACCTTAGAATAATTGTTACATCACATCCAGGCGGGGCAGGAGAGAATTCAAATTTGGTAGTACCGAAGACTGAATCTAGTACCCCTCATTTGACTTGAATTATTAGAATATTATAAATCAATAGGCATTGACGCCATTAAGAGAATTTATAATAGGAAACTAATCTATGACGAATTAAGACTCCTGGACAAAGTGAAGTACGATTCGTAATTGAGATTTAAATGCTATTAGTCTAGCTAAATGTTTGTGATACCAGCATGTCTCCTAACTTTCTCGCACATTTCAATAGATAATTTAATAACTTCCTAACTATTAAATTTGAACGTATGGCTTTCAGCCACATTCGCAAGACGCCCAAATGGCTAATTTCAGAGCACGATGCAAATACTCACTGCGAAAGGCGCCCATCTGTACAACTAAAACATGCATGTGAGAAATCTTCTCGCGGCATCCAAGTGCGAATGTCATTTTCTTTCGTCAGCCGCGGGAATCGAACCCGTCCGAACTTGTGCGAGTCGCGAACCTTCATTCCGCTCGTGCTCTTCCCCCCCCCCCCAATTCTCTATCCCTCCCTCCTCCACCCCCCGCCCCCTCGGCCACTGGCCGTACCTCAAGTGGGTGCAAGGCATTCCCAGAAGACACTTCGACCTGTTTCCATATTAGGAGCGCGGAGTGAATTTGCGGTGGCTCCCGCCGTCGCGTCCTCGACCTGACTTTCTCTCACTGGGAAGGGGATAAGCCCTAAAGAAGGGAGGGAAGGGTGTTGGGTCGGGAGCGGGGGAAGGGAGAGATATGAGGGGGGGGAGAGGGGGCACCCGCCGAGGTGCAAGAGGCGCCAATGGGAAGGGAACGAACTCTCGTAACCTTTATCTGGAGTTGAGTGTTGATGGGTGTTTTTCATTTCCCGAAGGTATTTGACAAAATCCGTAACCATAACCCATGTAACCTATTCATTCAAACGGTATTTCGATCGGACGATTGGTCGACCATTCTTTCCCATCCAAATCAATTTACCTCAACACGAATGTTTAAATTTACTTTTTCCGAGCATGAAATCGTGCCTTGTTTGGACGCAGCATTCACCACTTTATCGTTAAAGGTTTACTAATTTGAACTTATCCGTACTTAGTGACTGTAGGACCTTCGTAAATCTCACGCCTTGCTGCCTAAAGAGGGAAAGATTTCCACTTGATCGCATTTCCTTTCTTACGATGCAACTCCTTCCAGCTTCTATCTTCTCATAATATGATTTTCGTTTTCTTCCTTTTGATTGATAAGTTATAACACAGGAAGTGTTTCATCCATCGTAGACAGCAGTTCATGAATTCAAGAGCTGCATGGTGTACTTATAAAAACAATATTTGCTAGCCTGAAGCTAAAAATGGCCAGTTTGAATGCACTCATGAGAAGGAAATTTGGTACCTCTGTGCAAGCTTGTTAGGCTATATGAGTGTTGCCTTCGCCAGTTCTAACGTTCCTCAGGGTGTTCAGTAACTTAAAGTAAATTAAAGTTTCTCTATCGCTGTCTATTGGGCATGGATGCTCTGTTTTGCATAAATATTTCTGCTTTTGTTCAGGTTTGGTGCAGAATAATGTAAAGACAACGTCCTTAGACTGCTCGAGGTGATCGTGAAAATTTAAATCCCCAATGATTAAAACTGCATGAAGGGGGACGAAGAATATTTGTTATCAGACGAAATGAATGGCGACTTGAAGTCCATTGTGTACCTAAGAACTCAATGATTAGCTAAATAAGGTAAGAAACACGAAAATCCTAATCGAGGGTTTTACGTGTCAACGAAGCTGAAGCTCATTTTATACATATTTAAAGAGCGCATATTTAGGGCAAAAAGGTAGAGTAGTTTATGGTTTTATAATAAACATGTACATTCAGAGAAAAATTACGTCTTGCGGATACTGCTCCAGGGAACTTACTATTCTTTTGTGACTTTGAGAAACTGGACTCAGGCGGCAATCGGCGACAAAAACGATCGTAACACACCGGAATAAATAAATTATAATTTCAAAATCTGAAGAGATTTTTTCCACTCTTCCTCAATGCAATTTCACCGCTTTGCGGACATAAACCAATAAGCTGATAATGAAAAAACCAACATTGCTAACAGAAATCAAATCATGCGGGCACGGTTGAACATGTGATCTCCCATGGCGTAAAAATAGGACGTGCAAACACGTGAAAGAAATTCACGATGAAGGAACGTCGACCAAGTTTTTCGAGAATCGCATAAATTCGAGGGAAACCTCTCACCTCTTCCCAACCTTCGTCCACTTGGCTCCCCCTCAGCCCTTCCCCTCCTCCTCCCACACCTCGCGCTTCTCATAGCAACTCCCCGGCTCCCCCTCTCGCAGCAACCGCCCGCCCACTCACTCCCCCTCCCCTTCGTCATTCCTCCACACTTGCCACACTACACCCCGCATGGACCGGCCGCCGTGGACGAACTCGACCCCAAACAAGGATGGACATTTCCCCGCGAGGCCGGGGACGAATTGGGGATGCGGCAACGAAGGAAAGGAGTGCGGGCGGGTTTCGGGCAATCTGCGACGCGGTCACCGAAAGCGATTTCACAGAAGTAGCGTCGCGGCGGTGTTCCAAGGCTCCATGACTGAATACCTGACAGTAAGGGGCTCGTGAATCCTTGGTGCTGAAGGGGAAGGGCGGGAGACGACGAAGGAATGAGACCACCGCCACCAATAGGACGAGGATTCTTGGGAGTCAGGCCTGCGTCATCGACATTTTCTTTAAATGCCCCGAGACAATGGCAGCCGGAGGTGCGAGTGCTTCAGATACCTCAGGGAGATTTCTCATTAGGGAATCCTTTTCCATGATGTGTTCTATTAGCTCTTGAAATCACAGATAATCCCGGGATTGAATTACCGACTGGTGTCGGGGAGGAAGACGCTCGGAAAAAGTCTACGGTGAACAACTGTCAACAAAAGGGACTAGAATTGAAAGTTCGGCTAAAAGCATTTTTTCAAGGTCCTTGCCCTTATTTCTCCACGACTTTACCAGTCTAATTTTGTGGAATATTTTCATTAATACAGAGGTTAAAGCCACAATTTCAAATTGCATTTTTTTATGTCACAAACAACCATGATTTCCATGTCAGCTGATAATGATGCCTTACGTGTAAACGCATGTGCGTGCCTATATCATTTGAATCTGGCTTCTCTCCACATGTTTCTCTTCCATTTACAGCGTTCCTCTTTTATCCTCCTGCATAGCCAGGACAGTGCCCGGCTAATAAGGTAGGTTCTCTGATGATCTCGCTTTTATTTAAGTGGCCGAAAGGAGGAGAGAAGTTTCATTTGGGAAGATAACATAAATGAACACAAATAAAATAAAAACTGGTAATACCCCGATTTATACGGTGGTTCCATATATTTCAAAATTAGCAATTGTACTTAATATTACGTAGGCAAATAAAAACATTATATAAATGTGGCGAAAATAAAAATTGTGAAAAAAATCAACAAAGACTTACTAGAGCAAAGTGAAAAAATACAACATTCGTTTACAAGGAGAATCACACCAAAGGAACCGATGTGTCATTTAAAAATTGCAAGGAAAATCTTCCGAACGAATGGGAAGCATGTTTGCTCACTGATTTCTATTAAGGGGTTCCAGCACACTTTAACGACGCATTCCCGCATGTCGAGCAATTGCCTAGCCATCGACATAAGCACCCCCCTCAATATTCTCTTACTCTGAATAGTTTGCTAGGTGCAAGGACTACCCTCCATTCTGTAATGAGGATATATACTCGTACATATATACATACATATATATAAAATATATATACATATAAATATACATATATATATATATATATTTTTTTTTATTTTAACATATACATTCCTATAGAAAATATATAATATATGAGATGAAGAGGGACCTGATATAGATTAATTTGCTAGTTGGGGAGTCACAAAATGTTTATTTGATAGTTGTGTCCATCCAAAAACCTACCTTAACCAGTAGATTACCTAATAATAATATAATATATACACATACATACACATAAATATATATCTACATACATAAATATATATATATATATATTTATTTATATACACACATAATACACACACTCATCAACATATCTACAGGTCCTCTGTAAGCGGTCCGACCGTTAAGACATTAGCATTGGGCCTTCATGTTTATTCTTCACATCGGCGCTGGATAAAAACGGCTTTTCAACAGGGACGGGGGGCATTCAGGCGCCACCGCTCTTCTCGCAGTTCTGGCAGTCACGGTAAGAGCAGTCGATTGCTAAGATGATATTTATCGATATACACGCATTTCCTATGAGTAACGATGAATATTTTACGTTTTTGCATTTTGATATATAGGCTGATTGACTGGGATAAATATTTCTGCATAATGAGTCATGCTGAGCAGTTCATATCGATTTTAGCAATCAACGATTCAGTGATTATTTACAACTTTCAAATGGAAGAAATAATTGGAATTCATAAAAAAAATTATGCACTGCATCTGGTAAATTTGGAGTGCTCAATGCAATTCGCCAACAATTAAGTAATAACCGAGCTGATACCAGCACAAACAGGTATACTAAATGATACCATAATTAAAAAGAAATATTTACCAAAACAATCCTTGTATCGATATTTTTAAATATGAAAAATTATGAGAAATATTCGTTTTATAGGTAGCTATATAAATGTTCCTTCTCTAAAAGTAATCTTTATAAAGTCCAACTGAATGGCAACCCTGCTATTCTGAGACAATATAATTCGATGCATTATTTTATATATGTAACATTATATAAATAGTATCCATCGATAAAACATTTTGAATTGCCATCACCAGTCAGGTGTGGAAATGACTTCTCTCTTTCAAGGCAGAGGGATGGGAGAATAAGTGGGGCGAAATAAATGTAGATGGATGAGGGAACATGGATTGTGCTGGATAACTGTACCACCCCTCCCTCTTTTCCTCAACTACCTCCCTCTCTCTCTCTTTCTTTCTCTCCGTTTCTTTCCCTCGGAGTTAACAGGTTGCGGTTTCGTACCCCGGTGAATGTATCTACTTATATGGGGCGAAGAGAATTCCGACGTAATACCCCGTCATCCCAGCAACCGATTCCCAGGCCCGCTGATCCCGCAGGGCCACCTGTCAAGCCTGACCTTACTGTGCGTAGGCATTCCATTCCTCGAGGAAGCGTGATCTTGCAAGTGAAATCGCGATTTTATCCCGAAAGTGGTAGCGCAAGGGGTAGAAGGTTCACCTACTGGTAGCAGAGTATCAGAAAGATGTCTCAGGGCACTTGCAGCCGAACCCATGATGTTTGATTTTCCAAGTACCAGAACACCAGGAAAATCAGAGGTCTGGAACTGGAACTCCAGCTGAGGAGTTTGAGTTTCTCACGCCGTACGGATTGGTACGTGGCGAACTCAAATCTTCACGTACAATCCGACCTTCAGGTTGATGGATGCGGCGCGGTAACCGAATAATGTGCGAGTCTTTTTCGAAAAGCACTCGCCGCCTTCATTTACCTGTAGCATGCGTCAGCGATTAGTTTTCCGATTTCTCTTGTACCTGACTTCATGGTGTTTTGTTGTTATCGTATCATCCAATTCCGTCACACGTAATGTGAAGTCATTGCGTGGTGAATGCACACGTTGCGTAGGCAGCTGCTTAAATGTTACGCTCATATTTATGACGTTCACGCATTTGGACGTGTTTCAACACATTTGAAAGCCTTAGAGTGAATGTAGTCGCCTGTTATGAATGCTAATTAAACACAACAAGGTAGACGTACGGAAATCAATTGATATTCAGGCCAGATTAAACTGGTTAAACTGTAATTTAGTTGACTTTTTTCCTTAATAAACACTTCATATGCAGCATAGCCTGACTTCGTGGAAGAAAAAACAAAAAAATGTGCCTAACAATTATTTCGAACGGTTTAACCTTGCTTACAGAAGCTCAGATAATACCTGATCCAAGTGTAATCGGTCGCAGGACTCTGGAATAAGTTTAGAGTCAATTTCCCTTTCATGGATATTTAAAAGAGAACCTGGTAGTAGATTTTCTGCTCCACTAGATCCGATCAAGACACCGGCGTCCTAGTGACGGCTCGTAGGATGTAATGCAGCCCTAGGTTTTGAATAATTGCGTCCGCTGAATATTCGTCGTCACGGTGGCCACTGAGCCGGGAAATACAGTAGCCCGCTTACGTCTACTCCGACGCTGAGTGAACGGGAGTTAGGGACACTTTCAGATAGCCAGCCCTCAGATGTTATCTCGTGTTGGGAGCGCTCTTCCGCCGCACCCTTGGATTAGTGAGTGCAGCTGCCCAAACGTGAACACTACAGTCGCAGGACGGCCAATTGGAGGACGGTCCGGGAGACAATTAACAGGAGTCCACGTCGACAAGGGAGTCCGAGATTAAGCGTTCGCCGCCACGTGACCACGGCGACCCCTTCATCTGAGCAATTACTTGTCAGCGATATGTCAAAGGCACATCGGCCTAGAATAAGAACCCGTACATTTTATATGTTCCACATCGCGACTTAATTGAATACAGTAATTAACCCTGGGCATGCCTTATGATGCCCTAATATTATTTATGCTGCTGCCCGAGAGATGTGGCTTTGTGGAAGGCGAGAATTATAAGTAGTCGAGCATGGTTTAATTGGATTATTTTTCTTCATTGCTTGTAACTACTGATATGATTCCTCTTATGAGAATGGAAATGAAGAAACCAGATGGATAATTGAGAGTGAAACGGACGTTGGCGCAAAACACTTCGTCCTCTTTGATTTCGAAATTCGCAACCTGAAGCAAAACGTTCACAAAGATTTTAACGTGCATTTTTACTCAAATTTATTAAAGATTAATACTGATCAATTACTCAGAAGAATCTATTTTACGGGACTAAGGTTTGAAAATTTAACGCTAGAACTAAATGAACATTTGAAGAAAAAGTCTTACCAGATTGTATTAGTGAAGCCATTTCAGACATCAATTGACTATTGATTTTAGAGACTAGGAGAGTACATGACTGTTTCCAAAACAATTTAGTGCATTGGGGTATTACCAGCAGCCTATGTACACCCCGACGAATGTTTATGATATTGGGTAAAATAAACCTACCTATCCACATCTAAGAGAGAAGTAAACAAGGGTGTTGTTTAACTTTAGCACCAAAATACCCCATGACATGATATTCACGGCTATGCTCAACTGATGGCAGTATTCCTGACATGACCATGCCAATTCGTTTTTACTCTACGCACTAGTCAAGTGCTTTAAGTTTCCTTGGTTCAAACAAAGATACTTAATGCTCCCATCTATTCTCTCTACATTCCCATTACTGCTTGGGATGTCCCTGCACTGCTTTTTAAGTCATCAATTTTATTAATCAAATTACTTTTAGCTATTTAAGATAATTAGTTACAAACCCGACTTTGACTTATTAAGTAGGGTCAAGCAATTTTTTTTCAATACAGAGTTAACATGGTAATATTCTTTCTTCCACGTCCACGTAGACGGGATGAAACGTGGTAGTCCAAGGGTAGAGCGCTGGGCTACTAACCAAAGGACACGGATTTGATCTAGACACCCTCAGCTTTATCCGAGCTGTGTGATTATTCGGGTACCATAACTTCCTGGGAAATCATAGGCGCCACAGGGAAAGAATCTGGCCTCCCTTCCCTGACATGTGAATTCCACATCTCGTTGTCTTAGCATTGGGTGAAAACTACGTCAACTAACCAACCGACCTTCGGGTTAAT
Source organism: Hetaerina titia (assembly GCA_037158775.1). Taxonomy (NCBI): domain Eukaryota; kingdom Metazoa; phylum Arthropoda; class Insecta; order Odonata; family Calopterygidae; genus Hetaerina; species Hetaerina titia. Next base: position 23,354,527 of record CM073774.1, read on the forward strand.
AACTGCAAAATGTTTTTTCATCAAAATATAAATCGTAACTAATACGTTATCCGTTGTATTCCGCATTTAAGCTTTATTAAACGGAGGGAAGGGGTTCTGCATGCTTACGAATGCGGTAAGTTTGCTCTGAAATATTCGGCATAACCACCGTATTTCGCGAATAAATTACACCTCAGGATTTATTTCCTCATTCGTGAGTTTATAGCTAATGAAAACAAAACGTTTCCGCCTCTTTTCACGGTAATTGGGCATTATCTTTGTTTCGAGGACGATAAAATTTTGGGACTTCTCAAGTCAATTAAAATATCTAATGGAGGATAATTTCCTTTGTCTTCATTGTCTAAAAAACACGAAGCCGTATTCCCTCGCGAATATTTAAGCATTAAAATACGCTTCAGTAACGTATGAGGTCCACAAAAACGATGGGAGTCTCCCATCCGTGAAGGGGAGAAGCAGGGGGTGATGCGAAGGGATCCAATCCAGCTGTCGGTGACCAGTGAACCGGGAAGCACCGGGTGTGGAGCCCTGGATGATTAGGGGAGAGGGAGGTTCGGGTGCGTGAAATGCTGCTCGCCTCCTTCCGACTACTCCTACATACTTTCACAAGCAACATTTTTAGGAATCCGAAACGAAAAATATATTAAGCCTCACTTATGAAACAATAATTTGAGCTTTAAACAAATTAATTTCACAAAAAAATTAACAAATTTCATTTGGTGAACATAAAAATTAACTTGGAATGAAGCCATGTGCTGGTCTAGACTTAAACGGATTAGAAATGGCAATCATTTTTGAAATTGATGAGTGCTGAGATTTTTGACTGCCATATTGCACGAACGTGTGGCTTGGTCAATTTTCCGTTTGCCATTAACATTTTGTATTTTATCAAATTTCCACGAGTAAGGAATGACTGAACCAAAGCGCGAGAAAAACACCTAACTGCATCACGGAGTGAACAAGGCAAGTAAGCCGTGTCCGAACTCACCTAGGATTTCGGATGGTACATGTTCCATTAGACATCGAAGATGATTGAATTGTCAATCCCTAAAGGAAGTTATATTTCGACGATGTCATCTGGCGATAATTTTCACGCGTTAAGTATAATACCTTAAATATTATTGGCAATATTCGTAATTTGCCTTCAAAGCTATTTTCTACTTTCTTCGGAATTTGGCACTTCTTTTAACAGCTGCGGGCGAAATACTTCAGTTTTACCTCATTTAAAAGCACCATTAGAAAAAGTAGAAAATATTTGGATTAAAATTGGAAGATGTTGTAAAAGGACACTCAATGCTCTCTTTTCTGACGCCCATACATGATGTGGGCCTCAAACTGGTGGTCAATTGATGGTAAACGAATTTGGACACCTTTCAAGACGGTTTCCTCCCACCGAAGATAACATTAAGTCACTTCACTGTCGAATGGGGCTGTTATAATTTATAGCCGTGGAGAAATTATATCAGCGGTCGAACGAGCGAATGATATAATACCATGTCGAGCCAAACTCGACTTCATCCGGTTCCAAATATTCATTTCCGGGGCCAAATTCGGAGTTCAAGGCGATTTATTCTATAGAGGTCACAATTGGTATCAGCAAACGGAAATATACCTTCGACCCTAACTAGGCGTAAATGAAGGAAAACTAACTTTGCAGATTCCATTCCGTTGGAATCTGAAATCATTTAGGCCTAGCATGAAAGACTTCCACCAAGTAACGCCAGTTTGAGTAAACTCCCGTGTTAAATATTTTCGCAAATCACTCGGATTTCTCTCCAACGTATAGGCATCGATACAGCGGATGGATTCATCGTCGAATTGGAGGAAATCGTCGCGAACGCCAACTTCGACCACGCTCCTTTTGCGTCCTCGCCTCCCACTGGGCGTGTCCATGGCGTGTAGAGAAGAGGATGGGCTGCTGATTCAATGGGTGGAGGGCAGAATGGACCATGTGCGACACACCTGTGACGTCAGCTGTTACGGAAGCCACGGTGTGGCGGTGGTGTTGGCGGACCGGCCATCGGCCGCCGCCGGTCCGTCTCTCTCGAAGTGGAAGAGGCAGCCAGTCCCCTACGTCATCGTCGAGTTCGGAACCAGCCGGCGGGAGGGAGGTGTCTTCCAACTCCTCGCGAGCGAAAAACACAAGTGCACACACTGGGGCGTGGGCAGCTGCCGCCTCCGTGCCCGAAGGTCCTTCCCACAGCCCCCCACTCGATCGACCCACACGAGTCATTCATTCCTCTTCACTGGCTGCTCCTCGCGAACCATGATTTCGTTCTCCGAGTGTGAGAGGGCGTATGCCGGGAACACATCGGGTTAACAACGCCTAGGCCAATGGCTGTCAATCTTTCTCCGTTTGCGTCACCCTCCGGGCTATTCCGAGGTCATGGAATTACCATCACAGACGACGAGAGTATAAAGCTTTTGGGTATCGTGTTTAGCCTGGAGGGATGGATCAAGCACTTGTGTTTCTCATATCGAGCACGCATACCGCAATACTAGTTGGTATAATACCATTCATGCAGCATACAGTGACTAATGAATATGGATGAATTTAAATTTCCCGTACATGTCATTGCATCTCGCACTTCCGTTCTTGTTGGAATTTAATTCCTACGTATGTACGTTCATTTTTCGTTCGTTCATACGAAAGCGTCAGGGTAGGGAGTCATGAATGTGCATGTATTAAAAGCTCGAACGGTGGCGAAATAGTCTGAAAAACTACTACGAACCAATCCTCCGATTTATAGCATATGATGAGGATGTGATGAGTCCATAATCTCAGGGAGGAAAGGACCATTATGTTTTACAAGCGAATTTCTTTAGATCCATGGCTTTTGAACGAAATAAGCTGGTATTCTCGGAACTATCGGAAAAAGTCACTGAAAAAATCGGGAAGAATTATTTTGGGTCTGACCAAATTAAACATGGCCAGGGCTATTCAACATTTCTCGACCAACTCCCTTGCATAAGAAGCTCTTGCCTACTTAAAATTCCATTGAGTACTCGAAATTATCTTCCTAAAGTAAGAGATGAACTATTTTCCGTAAACATTTGTACATTAAGAAATTAAAAATTATGGCCAATGTTATTGATGGACAAGTGACCTCCTTGCGTTATACAAGCTAGTTATTGCCCTTGTTTGGAATAATGATTGGATCTGCGACCGGGAGATTGTTTTATTACCGTGATTTGATCCGAGACACTCCAGCGTCCGCGCCTGGACGGGTCAAGAAGCCGATCAATTCGCAATTCATGGGCACGAGAAATCGGGGATCCAAGCACTGCTCTTTTTAGGTGTCGTATATCGTGGTTTATCGCTCCACGGAGAGATGATGACTTTCTGCTCGCACACAATCCTACGCGTTTCCAAATGACCGCAACCACATTTCGAATTGCACTCGAATGTTTTGGTGTTTTCTTCACACTATTCGATCCGGCGAAACGGAGGAACCGGTTTTCCATGAATAAGTGGATGTTAGGGTACAGGAGATTAAGGGAGATGATAAAAAAATTGAGAAAATTTTTAAGTTTCGAAGTAAATTGATACTAGATCGCGATATTCATCACATCACTAATAACCGGCAGCTTTTTTGAATTGATTCTTGATTATACTATCAAGACTGCTATATTATATACTATCAAGAATAATATATTATATTATGCTTAAAGGAAAATATGCAATGATTCGCGAATGCTATAACAGATATCATCCGTAACCTAACCTTAACATATCTATGGTTTACGGAAACAGGATATACGAGCTCGTATGAAGCCACACCTATCTTAAATAATGTCAAAAAAGTGAATGTCTGATGTAATTTTTATGAAAACAAACGAAGCGATTGTTGTCTGTAGTCTCAGTTAACAATTATTTTCTCAGGCACGATTTTTACCCAATTTAATAAAGAGGCACGGGATTTTACACCTATATATTATTATAATTTTTTTATTCATTATAAATATCGCAATATCATTTTTGATCTGTGGATTCATAACTTAATTTTTGTCAAAGATTCATTCTGTTTTCAATTGCGAATATTCTAATCAACTTTTATTTTGAATATCTGAAATTACATATATTAAGTTCAAAGTAGTCGAAAATAAGCCATAGTTGCTGTGCAGATATAATGATGGCGAAAAATTACAATAGTTTATATAATTATTTAAAATATACACAGATAAAAGAGAGCATCCATCCAGTAAAAATCACTCCTGAAGCGAATCATGAAAACTTTAAGTCAATGAGAAAAAATTAGAAGGTATTTATCGTTTGGGATTTATCGTACTTGTAATCTTTTAACACTTTCCTTGAAGGAATTTAGCGCAACCTCATGGAGTAGCCATGCGCGGTTTAGGTGCCATCACCAGAGAAGAAGTCGGCGACAAAATTGTTCGCAGTCGGTAATGGATTCAAAATGAGCTGAAAGAACGGAAGTTCTACTTGAAGCAATCGTTGACGACAGAATTGAGCAGCAGTTCGAGGTCAGTATTAGCATTTGTGGTGTCAAGGGCCGTGGGTGATACCCCCCCCCCCCACCCGACAGTCGACGGGAAGGTAGGTCACGTTGGGAGACACTCCTGCGTTTAAGAGTTTACTACCGTTATTTACCCACAAAATTTTCTGAGTTTTCCGCGCGACAATACATTGGGGATCTCTACGACGAGTCCTTCTAAAAAGAATAAATGATTATTGACCGTGCAAACAAAGTCAGGAAAAGAATCTGCATATTAGGACAAGAATTCACAAACTACCGTTATATCACCAAAAGAAAACCACTGCTCTCGCTTCCAAAAGCACTTGAAATTTCAATCCCATTCAAAGAAGTGAAAGCACCGTGGGATATTGATTTCAATTACAAATAATGTGACTCAATACTAGTACGCAGGATCTATGATATTGTTTCATTTCATCATTCCAATTACTTTCGGTAATATTGATAAATTTTCAAGCTCTACCCCATCCAGTTATATCTTCAACATAATTCTAGACTAAAAACTTCGCATGTTCTATTTATTTAGTGCGTAGGTTGCCAATATTTTGTCTAATGGGTCCCAAGTATAAGAATCCACAAGCAAAAACGGCAAGGATACGTGAAAATAAAAAAAAACCGTCTACCCCTCTATTTATGTCCTTGGCCCACAATTTAAAAAGCATTTTTTTAACCACTGACCATTAGCATACCATTCACAAAATATCTTGCATTATTTTCTCTATTAAACGTATTCGTATGCAACACGGAACGCTTAAGACTTTCAACGTTTGAGCTAATTGACCCTAAGGATTTTACACGTTCCCTTAAACCTTAAAAATAGTCAACGACGGATATTTATCATGCCCTCAATTTCAGTGTCGCATCGCAAAAAGGGCAATCACAAAATCACAACAATATAAAAAGGAATTCATATTTTCTCTAACGTTGGCGGAAGTAACCTCAAAAAGCTAAGAGCTTTTGACTGATTAAAAAAATGCAAAAAAAAAAACAAATCGGTCTCTGTTTTTTCAGACGGATTCCTCTTCATTTACCAGGCCGAACAAAAAAAGAAAGCCAACCGGTTTCCAGGAATGATCCTGATCACTCTTTATCTCATTTGTAGGTACTAGTCATAGAACGGATTGCTTCGCGGCTCTTCTCGAGCTGTGAACTTCACCATTTAATGACACCCGAGAAGCAGCTATTTGGGCCGTAGGGAAAAATGGCCGTTACTGCAAGTGCGCTTGAAAGAATTTAGCGAGGCAGTAAAGAGATCGTGCACTCACCTCTGCTGGCCAAGATGCTTCGTGTCAGCCACGAATAAAAGCTCTTGAAGTGTCGTGAAAGTATTTCGCGTTTGACATGAGAATAAGCGTGAGGTAAATCGCAAAGAGTGACGGGGCTTGGGAGAAAAGAAAGGGTACAACACATTCAATCTGATGATGGAGTGTCGATGATTAAATCGGGTAATCGAAGCAAGAACAAGTACTAAATAATTTTAGCTCATTTTCCTCCCACGCCTGGACGATTCGTTATGAAGATAGCGCAGCGCAGCTTCATCCGTCCATCCACGACTTGCAATTTACTGCCCTGGACAAAACGCGAGATTAAAGTCAGCAAGAGTTTTCAGTCACGAAGTGCAAACAACTGCGAAATTTAATGGAGACTATATAATTTTCACGAATTAAGTTGATTTATTACTTGGCGATTTGGAAAGATACGTAATTATTATTATTAACGAACATGATACACAATTTCATTGCATTTTAGTCTCACTGTCCATAGGTTGTTTCACTACAAGAGTACTTACGGGACAGATAACAGATCGTAAACGTGATGAAGGTAACATTCCAGAATATTACTCTTCAGCAACGAAACGAGGTATGAAAACAACGGTATTGCCAGGTGTGTGAACTCACTCGCGTGGAGAAGGGATAGGGAGCATTAGTTAATCGGAAAAAGAGAGCCCACGCTCACAGGGCGGAAAATAAACTGCTGTTAGTGCGACATCAACTTTCTCAAGAAAATGATGTCACGTTCATTTACACCTTAAAGACCCGGGGATCATTTTTCATGGCTAAATGTCAGTTTTCAAGTCATTTATAGTTTCAGTTGGAGAATGAGAACTTTAGTTTTCACGAAGAAATTTAACATATTACGACGTAATCTATTACCCTATATTAATTTATACCATGACTATTTTCGGCATGTTGTAGCAACTTCAAGTATGTAAGTACAGAATAAAAAAATTGCCCCCCGAAGGATATTCCTCCGACTGACATGCAATGACGAAAAATTTCACCTCAACATTAAATTATATTCTTATAGTTGTTTTACACGGATACTTAATTCACAATAAATCTTTAAAATTTTTGATAAATTGTTTACATTTCACATGAAGTGCTCGATAAATATTTATGTTGCATTTACGGTGGTTTTTAAGAGGACTTTCAAAGTCATTAATTTTTAGAACCGGGCACCAAAACAGTCAACAATCCTAAAATTCTTGAAACTGGAAATGAAAAAATCCTTGCGAAAAACTATAATTAAAGGTTTTGGGTGTGTCAGAAAATTATAAATCTTGGAGAATTAACATTTTATTTAGATGAAATTATGGACTCTAGGAGGAAAACCAACGTTTACCGCCTACTTTCCTTTGGAATTATTCATGATAGTAATTTTATTCCCAACTCATGCTTGAAATTGCCCAGAATGCTCTTTAAAATATGACTTATAAACAAGCAGGAACAATTATTATTACCAGGAAACATTAAAATGTATTTAATCAGATATTTTACGAATTATCATAAAAATTATTTATGCAGATTTACTCGTCATTATCAAGAATATGAACTACCCAAGTATAGTTCGCTCAAAACTATAAACTAGTTTTTTCATAATGGTAAATCACCTCTTTGCGAATTTTAAAACTATCAAATTCAATTGAAAAGCCATTTCATTTACCTTGAAAAATTATGTTTTACCCTTAAAAATGAGATCAGAAAACATCTAGTGTCTGACCACCTAAAAAACAAATGTTGTCGGTTCTCATGAACTCCTTGTTAAACAGAAGGAATTTTCGCCATATAAGGTGCAAAAATTACGTATTCCTTAAAAAAACGTTTGTCTAATGTCGGTGGAATTCCTAACTACCGTTTTGAGGCAAATCCCATTATTTACTTACCGCATAGTTCAACTGACTCGTGAATTTCATTTCAAAGTTTGCAAACAGCAACGTTCATCATAGACGGAAGATAAAACAATTACCTTTATCGAAAATGCCGATTGATGCAACTGATTACAAGATTGCGTTTACGCCTTTTTTTTCACTCTGTATTTTCCACACATTGACGTCGCCAACAGTGTTATCTGTTTCACCAAAGATCAATGGATTTATACCCGGTGTTGCCTCAAATAGGTGGCCAAAGTCTTCGTAATGGGGAAATTGACAGCAATTACATGTGTCGTAGACGTCGTTATAACGCCTTTTTAAAACAAATCATGTTGAAGTGATGGTGAATTCCGCTCCTCGTTCTGTGTCGCCTTTGGCGCTAGCACCCGGACAGCATTCCATTCATTGGGAGGAATCGACGACCTCAAGGGGTGGGCTGGCGGCAGGGTGGCGCGGGTGGGGGCGAGGGAAGGGGGGGAGAGAGGCGGGGAGGAGGAAGGCTTAAATGAAGGAGGGGGTGGGAAATGAGAAGTGAGGGCCATTTAAGAATGCCGCCGCCGTCCTGAGCGATAAAGGGGGACAGGGAGAAAGATGCTTTTCGCCGATGCGCCGAGACACAACCCTTTTTAAGTGTTTGGGCCAATCGACATCGTTCGAAGGACGACAGCTATTTTAGCCCAGATGCTCTCGCCTCGGGTTTTTTCTCCATCTCGATGCTCTCCCTCTCTCTCCCGCATGGGTCGACCCCGGTAACCAACTCGTTTCGAAGCAATTCGTTCCAAGTGGTGAATGATGGACGGTGCGCTAATGCCGAAATGCGTTCTTGATTGGAAGGTCGTCGTAAAAATATTGCCTATGCCATTTGCAGTGTGACAAAATAGAAGAAGTTGCCTCACCGCGAACAGAGAGGCAGAGTGTCCGTCAACGAATGTTTCCATATACAAATCGTTAAGGTTTGAGCTATTTTCGTAACCTCCTCAAATTTGTTTGATGCAAATGAATTTACACGCGAATGCATGCAAGTGAATTTACACGAAAATGTATCTAAATACATTTGGGACCGATGGACCGATGACTTAACTTTATTAGATAAATTCTTGCAGATAAAAACTCTGTCATACTTTGTCCTAAATCTAAGAAATAAATTTATTGTGGACATAACTCTTAGGCATGTTCATTTCAAAAGTTTAACGCACAAGCATTGCATAAAGATGAAACTATATACTTTTATTTCTCTGCTGGATACTTAAGCACGATGAGTTGTGTTTTGAATAAGCAGTTCTGAAAAGGACCCCTAGTTTTAGAAGATAATTCCCCCCCGTTGAAATCTGAGAAGCACACATTTGTAATGCTTGGCCATCGAGGGGTAGGCTAATTTAATTTCAATTCACTTGCTCATTCAATTCAAAAATAAGTTTGGCGTTAATAAAGAAAGTTCGCAGTTAAGCATACAGAAGGAGAGGGCCTGATTGAAAGCTATCTTCTCGGTAAACTGTGTGACGAATGCCACCATATATACAAGCATTATCACCTAATGTAGATGCAACAAGGAAAATGTCAAATCTAAGAAATTGAGCTCTACGGCCTCGTAAATTAACAAAATAAAATAGCCGTAATTTGTACTAATAACGCCTATAGGAGTTTTCATTTTATTTTGTTAAGGAAAATGTACATTGCAGGGTTATACAGTTTGTGAACTGTTTTTTTATAATTAACAATTCCTGGTTTCTGACATTTCACGAACCAATCTATGGGCGGCGAAGAGAAAACTTTGCGACATGTAAAGAAGATTTTTTACCACATGACTCCACCAATTAGCGTAAATCGATTAGATTAATTAGTCAGAAAACGTAAACATTCGAAAGCAAAGAATATATACGCATAAGAACATTTGTTTTCTCTAGTTCCGTTTCACGGAGAAAGTGCTGTTCGTATAACGGAAGTTTTCCTTTTTCTTTCATAAACGATATATTTTTTAAAGGCCCGTGCCTCATGGGACTAATTTACTAAATAATTGCCACTGGGGTAATTCTTCAATCTCCACAAATGCACAAGCTTATTCGTCGTGGTCGTTCTCGTCGTCGAACTCTCAAAGCCAGGAGACATGCACGGCACTCGAGTGAATTGATGGTTTCCACTCCCCAGCACCCGTAAATTCCTCACTCTCTGTTCAGCCTCATGTGGCCGGTTAAATGCTGCGAGAGCTCGCATTTGAAATTGAATAATTATGGGCCACAGCTCCTAGAGGTCCAATCCTTGCGATATGCACTCCATTTCTTCTCTACGAAGAGGAAATAAACGTTTAAAAAAATGACCCCATTCTAATTTTAATGCAGCGGGAAATTAAAAAAGTGCGTATTCCGCTAAATGCACGATCTAAGATCGCTGCAGAAATGGAAACTATCCCAGGTGGTCGAGTTTAATCGCTTAAAAACTAATATTAGCTCAATTAGTGAAAATTTGAAAGTAATTTTGATCGATAGGGAAAAATTTTTAACCATTGAGTTGAGCATTTTTACCATTTTTATTTACGCTCAAAGTGGTTTCTTAGCAGAAAAATGATAATTACCGATTATTAACTCAGGAAATATGTAACATTTCACTACAATACTGCACTGTGCCACGTAATTACTGTCCTTCGGGTAGTATTTGAGCAAGCAATTTAAAGAGAAAAATTAATTTGATTAGAAATCATCACCAAACCTTAAAAGTACTTCAAAACTAATTTTTTTTGGAAGAGAACCAAACGAATAAAAACTGATTCGGAAAATGTCTACATTCAATGCACCCTTTTTAGCGTGGCAAATTAATGGTCACTAGTGGGCTGAAAATAATATCTTCGAAATGAAATATTTTGTTTTTGACCACCAGCGATTTTCGTCTCGACAAAAATCACACACAACGTCACCGATGAGACTTCTAAAACACCAGAATCAAGCTCAACCAATGAAATATTAGACTTGATAGGATGCTTAGATATCATCTTCCCCTCGAGATTCTGCTTGCAAGGCGTGGTCCCCGTCGTTGCTTTCTACAACCTTAGCGGATGCTCCCTCCAATTAAAAAAAAATTCGCCAGCTGTGCCGAAAGTAGTGAAAAGGGTGGGATATGTGGGATGCCTTTGAATGGAAGGGGAGACCATCTTTCCCATGTGCGAAACGGTTCTTGCTACATTCAAGCGGCCGAAAAAACCCAACTCTCTCTTCACGAGTCGTAGGACGGCTTCATTCATTGTGTCACGAAGGCTACATTCTCGAAACGGATAATCACGAAAACGAGCCTCTTCACTAAGATATCGCCGGAGAGTTTTGCGTGTCTGGATTTTCCTTTTAGGCTTCTAGCGTCATTTAATAAAAATGTCACACCTTTGTGATAAGGACCGCTCAACGAATCAGCCTTTATTTGGCGCCGGAGCGGCGTTTCAAAAGCCAACAGGCGAAGTTCCTTCTAAACAGGGAGTATTAGATCACCTGCTATGAAGGAAACAAACGAATGGCAATGATTAGAACACATTTTTCAAGTATTTTATTTTGGACTGCTCTAAATGGTTGTGACTCTTTCATAATCTCATGGGGGCAAAATTTCTTTTATTAGTACGGGAGACGGTCTCCCATAGCTTCCCACAGTGGTTCCACTCACCACTAATGCCTGGCTGGAATATTTCACTCGCTGTCCTCATGCGAGCATTGAAATTAAGTTTTTACGTGGCAGCCTCTGTTAACTTTCAATAAATGCTTTATCAATAATACCACCAAGTTGCAAGGTGGCCAATACTCCGCATAATACGTTGCATCAGTGTTCCAATTGATAAAGTGCAGGATTTGAAATGTAACATGACAATGAATCACGGAATCACTGCGCCTCCCTGTAGCTGTATGCTCTTGCTTATTCCATTCCTCTGAAACAATGCAACGCAGAATTGGTTTTGTGCTATTTTTTCAATGAATGTGATCAGGAACGAAAAGAAACATATCCTGGAAAAATTCTGTCAAGAGTGACATTACGAAGGGCCAGGTATCATGTCAGAATTCTCGCGTAATGGAAGATTTGAGGTCAATTATGTCAATGGTACTGTATTTAATATCGTAACAGTATTGATCGGAAAGTAGCTGTTAACAATTTTTATTGGTATTCTTATTTCAGATATTTTCTTTTCGTATTATTTTCCGTGCCAGCAGATTTGGCACTGAACCACGGCGACGCCACTAACTTACACTGGGCCCCATTTTTAGAACCATGAGATAGCTGAATAACATGACGAGACTTTTTCTTTGGAATATGAGCTGATGATTAGGGACGGGGATTTTCAAGGAGTCGTTTTCACTTTAATACATGCATATGTTTTCGGCACAGTAGCGTCTCAGATACGTAATTGTCATCTCGAGAAGTAGAAACAGTTACAGTAAAGATGTGTAACAAATTTTCTGAGACATGCCGTGACGCTGTGACCAGATGATCGTGGAGAAATTGATGTTATGTATTATCAGTTAATGTCATTATGTGCAATAATGAAATTCTTACAAGTGAATTGCACCTAATTATTTTAGTCAACAATACCTCTGAACTAATGCGCTTCATTAACATTTAATCATTAGCGATCAATCTCCTGAATTTAGTAACTTCGATATGTACTTTTTTTATCAGTATATAACGAGTGATTATAGACCTTGGCGTTACTGTAAAATTGTGTCCGAATTTTGTATGCCCTTCATGGTTCCTTAAGATATGCTCTTGCCTATTCGAAAAGAACGTGTTCTGAATGAGTAAAATTAATCCCATGAGCTTGCTTGTGTGACTTGGTCATTTGTTAAGGGTGATGATGTATTTTCAATAGCTATTCATTGAGGATATAATGAACAGTAATGGTGTAGAATTGGGTTAAATGCAAAGGGCTTCTGATGAACGCTTCCTGACTGTGAGATGGTATAAATGCAGAGGGTCTTAAGCGAGTGCGTGTATTGAGTACAAGGGAATCCCACTGATACGACACTAATGACATCTTTAAAAGGGCTCCTCCCCCCTCTTATCTCTTTTTCTCTTTCTCTGGTGACGGCCGAAAAGAGGATGCAGGGGAGGAAGAGAGGAGCAGGCAGTTAAGGGGTTGTCGAGTCACGAGAGGCCTGAAACATCCGATGGGCAACTGTGAAGGCGGATGCCTTTGAAGGAGCTGTTGAAAGAGGCGGGAGAAGAAGGTCGTACCTCTTTCCCTCCGTCTCTCAATTACTTCTTCCTTTCCCATTCCTCGCGCGACAAAGCGTTCGAGGGATGTGGAAATGACCAGAGAAGAAGGGCTTCAATTCGGAGACACAAAAGGCCGGCCGGAAAGAGACAAAAGGCTTCGATCGCTTCGGCGACCCAGAACGACCACTCGCGAGATGCCGTCACCGTTTTCCTCAAGACCGATGAAAAGTAGGCTCTTCCCCCTTCGGTCGCGTGGGCTGAAACATATTTATGGCCCCCGTCGAGGTGTGCCTGGCCCATTCCAAAGGAGGACGCGTCGTAAATGGACACTGAATTGTACACAGATGTCGGAGAGTTGGATCAGGCGCGCCCCGTTTGGGAGATGAGTGACGAATCACAAAAACAAAGAAATGAATTCAAAATGGAAATCGATCGCCGTCTTGCCTTTCGAAGCATTCATTCCCATTAATTAATTTTTAATGATTATTTCATTATTCAGCTTACAAAATGCAGGTCGCAGTGAGACGAATTAAATGAGAAAAGTAAGAATTCTTTGCTGCGATCAACCGAAAATTTATGAAACTTGGCTGGAATGATGCCCTACCATTGAAAGTTTAGTGTCAACGAGGATTCAAGTGAAACCATTGGTGCAAGTATAAACACCCTTTAGATGGAACTTTAATTCTGTCGATTAAAACACATGGGCTTCGGAGGAAATTATTTGAAAAGCGCTCTTGATCAAATTCAACGAAATTTAAATTTATAGTGCTACAGTTTATGACCAATTTATAGAGTATCCTTGCTGTGAGCGAAATTACATGATTATGGTCGCGATGACTGAAAATAACCTTCTACTGGAAAAGTCACGAATACTAAGAATATTCAGAGCAATTATTTCAGTTAAAGTCAGACATAAATACAAGAGAAAAACTGTCGGTGACCATTTATCTACGTATTTGTGAAACTCGTTGATCCTTCCAGTAATTAGAAGGCGGTTAAAAGGAGTGAGAGTGGTTTTAAAGGTTGTTAACGAGTACTTAAAAGGTTTCTAAACTTTTTTTTCTGAGAGACCGCTATAGAAGGAAACTTGCGCCCCGAGAGCTGAGGTGTTTATTTCACGGTAACATAATAACGGACCCGTTTCCGAATATTATGACCAAGAATACCTTTTTGACAGTTCGATACCATGAATAACATCAATATTTAGTCACATTGGTGGAGTTCATGGCCTTTTAAATTTTAGAAAGAACGATTTGATTCCATGACTTAAGGTTTCCTATCATATTACGGCGGTGATAAAAACAATGAGAGGTGTTACACCAATATAGTGGATGACGCTTCAGCAGTTTGTGAACCGAAAGTTGAAGATTTTGGAAAATGGAGGGCTCCATACCGTAACGATGATGGCACAATCAGGTTCAACTATGTGTTTGTATACGCTGAAGAATTAGCGATGAAGTCCCTAGTTTGAAAGAGTAGTTTTTCACTTGAACAATATTATTCATTTGCGTGTGCATCATAGGATAAATCATAACGTTGCAACAGAATGATTTCTCAAGAAATGTAGCCATTAAATCAGAGAAGGAGAGTTTGAAAGAAGGTCCGACCTAGCTGCCCCTTTTAGGTCTAGGAGAGGAGCCCAACGGCGGCTGCTGTCACTATTGCTACGTTTTAAGCGCGGCATTTAAATATTGATACGGCTTCATATATTCGCAGTGGATATTTATTATTAAGGGCTTACTGTCAGTCATAAACTTCTCATTATGTACGGAAATAAATCCGCAGCATCATAAATAAACCTCTGCCCAGCATCGAGGATGGAAACATGAACCAGATTCCCAGTTCGGCTGCTTTCTATTATATCCCATCAAATAATATTGCGACCGTAACTTGCCGCCATTCAAGATAGAGACTTGTTATGCCAAGACTGAAGCGTAACGAACAATCATGCAAATACTTACGTTAATGTCAAAGGTAGATACTAAAGGTTCCAGTAAAACGCATCACGTATAAAGAAAGTCTGCCTTGTCTACTTAGCGCTATTCTGTCTGCAAAATTTCATATACATTCTCGGTAAAAAATTGTTGCTAATTAACATTTTGTAACAAAAACGATTACAATTGCAAAGTCTTTAATTTCCAAGAATTGATTTTACGGCATTACACAAAGTTAAGCCTAAGGAATTATTTACATGGCGGGCCATGTAATTTTTTTGACAAGGTTTCGCATGGGCAGGCGGATCAAATGATTTCGGGAAGTCGGAAGAAAGAAGGCATATATTTTTCCAGGTTTATGAACCGACTCAAGCGAGTTGTCAAATGACCTGAAATATTGAGAAGTGGACCATTGGTCTGCATGGCTGAAAAATCGAGAAACACGGAGTGAATTCCGCTTCGATTTCCCGCGCCCACGCGCGATCCCAGTGGCCTCTCAAACCGGCTCGGAGCCCACGCGAATTGGGAGGCCTCCGAATAATGCCGCTTTTTTAGTATCGCCGTCGTAGCCGGTTGCGCATATTACATCGACCTCGTCACGTAGTGCGGCGTCCGGAAGCGTGGATGCAGAACAAGAGGAGAGAGAATGGTGGAGGGATGGGGACGGAGGTGGGTGCGAAATGTTCGCGTCATCGTGGGCGTCGACACGGGAGGCCATAAATGGACACGGCCGGGAAAGTGGGGAAGGCGAGGGAAAGGAATGAAAACAGCTCGGCCATTCGCCGCCGCCGCTGCTCCGGTTATGGTGAGCCTCCCTCTCCAAAGGGATCCGTCCGCCCTTCCTCTTTTTTTTCCTCCACGGAAAATTACACGCCTATTTGTAGGGGCGGGCCGTCAAAATTGAAACGGCGGCGGCAGCGGCAACAGGATCGCGATAAAGCCAAACGCGACGACGGCGGTACAGAGCTCCCAAAGCTCCTTAAACCCATATTCTCTACGAAGATACTGAGTCGCTTTTTATGCATGAAGATGCATAAACTGACAGATATAATCACGCGGGTAAACTTTGGGGAGGGTGGGGGTAATCGCTGCAGGGATAGCGGGAACACACAGGGAACGAGAGATACAGGAGTTCCGGAGAGTCCCCGTAAGTGGCATCGAAGTTAAAGCGAATCCCTCTTTTCTTTTCCTTTGTCCCTGTCGGGGTCGGGGATGGTGAGGTGGTCAGCGTACTTGTTTCCCACCCAGAGGTTCGAATTCTGGAGACGAAATATCTTATTTAGTGGTATCCCGATCACTACTTGAGGTGCTTTGTGGAGGGCACTTAAAAGAGTACGCCGTCCGTCGGATGTGACGTTAAACTGCGGACTCCTTGGCGTCTTCCGATAAGATTTGGCTAATGCCGACACCAGGTTTCTCTCCACCCTTCCTCCTTTCCCATCCATCCCTAATGGTGCAAATGAACTCGGGTGTCGGTCGCCTCCCCTGTATCTACTAATACTCTCTGTCCCTGCATTAGGTGTATTTGCACAAGCTATGTGCCACTGGTGTCGACGTGAAAAGTATATCGGCACCCTTTGGTATTAACATACTCGTTTGCAATTATTTTTTTATGTTTTTCAACTAATTTATGTTTTTGGTCTTCATTTACTACGAAAAATTCACGGCCACTAGCATTGCTGAGGAAGGCGGTGGTGCAAAAGACCAGATTTGGAGAAGAAATAGAATATGCAATCAAGAACATTGACATGCTCTTGAAGAAGAATTTGCTGAAGCTGTAAACAAAGTGCAACTTAATTCGACAGAATATCATTTTCACCTCGTTAAACTTTGTTATTTGATATTTTAGACTCAGCTCGAGTACATAAAGAATATTAAATTCCGTAGGAAAAACTACTGAATTCTGTCTTTTTTAATGCTGCCCCCGAGTTTCCTTATCGGGGGGACCGTATAGTTATAATATGCGTAACAGATGCCAGTAATTGCCAATATCGAGGAGTTCACATTTTCTGCAATTGGTCGATGATTCTCTTGACCTTCCAAATATGTGTTCCTAAAAAAACCTTTATGCTTGACTATAAAAGATAATTCAAGGTTACAGGTTTAAAGTTAAAAATTAATTTCTTCTCCTTCCATTTCAAGTAGTTTGAATGTGTTTATCCGATTCAACAGCGGATTACTTACAATACAATTTTTTCAGTAAGGTATGAAAGTAATAGGTCCACAGATGTGAATATGAAATATGAATTCTGGTTGCTTGGACTGAAAGAAAATAGTTAACTTGCCCTCCAAGCGTTTTAAATATTTGTTGCCCCTTATTCACTCTGTCATTCATTACCACCATTTTTTAAGAGAAAGCAGCATATATATATATATATATATATATTACGTTAATCATTCGGTATGACTCCAGTAGGTTCCCTAGTAACAGAAATCGATGTCATTTCCCTGTCCAATATTAATAGATAAATTATGAACATTGAATGATTTCTCAATCGTATTTCTGTTTAATAATTTCATTACGCAAGCATTATAGCCTACGAGATTCGGAAAGATTCGAAGAAAACAAGGTTATATTAGATTTCTGTACCCGACTCATGGAAAAGTGTGTGTGTCACTTTCGATTTTCTTCCAACAGTTTAAGGGAAAAAATTAAAAGTTTCGTACAATATTTCTCATAACCTTATGATCCTCCACTTTTCACAGTTCTGACGCTACGAACGATGGATAATTTCACCAGACTCCAAAGCAAGACAATATTCCCACAAAACTGAAAAAACACACGACCGCACATTCTCTAGAATGACATTAACTGCCTTCACTTGAGTTATTCACGATAAATCCTTTTATTTCCGCGAAATATAGCCACCAAACATTTTCTTTTGCACGCATTGAAACGAGACTGTTTCGACACCGTCACCTCGGGATTCTCTGCTTCCGCATTCTCCCTCGGCTGACGTGAAAAGACCCACTAAAACGGTCAATTTTCAAACATCGGTTCGATTGAGTCCGATTCGGGCACCAAATGGCGACGACTGAATCTACATAATCTCCCAATCGACCCTCGTAATTGGCGAAAGGTACAAACATTTCATTACTCTTTTTTTCCCTTTCGTTATATCCGAAACCATCCCGCCAATGTGCTAGGATTTATAGTCATGCAAGCATTCGAAAAATTTTGTTGCTCTTCCCTGCGTTTCACACCAACGACGATTCCAACAATGACGCAGTCTCATGAGTGAAAAACATGCATGATGACAGTACTTAGTATCGGGAGGTGTGAGAGTTGGTCGAGTCTCGATGATGCCAGCGTTGACGACATGGCGAGGCCCGCGGCGAGGAAAGAGGCATCATCATGGTGATCTTCGTCGCACCAGTGATCGAAAGCGCCTTGAGAGGGAGCGTGAGTATGGGACACTAGCCTATAATCAGGATGAGCTAATATCATTGTCGCATATTCAAGAGTTTCTTTTCTTCAGCTAGTCAAGGTATTAGAGAATCTATAAAGAAAGTACTGTAACTGTAGCCATTGTGTCCGCAAGAGGTACGTTATTGCGTCGTCGCTGAAAAAATAACACAAGTCCTCAACGACCTTTAGGCCCACATTTTGAACTTTTATCTCGTACAATGTCGTTCTCCCTGTTTTTGCACTTTGCACGCTCCCTTTATATCACCCAAATATGCCCATTCTCTCTTGCTAACCATTTATTCTTCCTTCTATCAAAGTCTTCATAACCTCAGGAGCCGTTAGAAATCCATTGACTTTTTATTCGTTTTTCGGAAACCCTCAATTAATTTCATTTCTTTCCCTACCCAATCTAGCATTTGCTGTTTCGTATTTTTCACCATGCATATACTTCAAATTCAAGTTTCAAAGTTCGCCAATTTTTGCCATCCTTTACTTTCCCTAGAGGCAAATTTTCTGTATCGTAGAACGCCACGCTCCGTTTTAAGTCCTACATACTCTTTTTTTTAACCTTATCCATGCATTTTACAAAAGGTCGAAATATTTAAATTCCCCATTCTCAGCTATTCTGGCTCTTCACTCATCTAACAGATTTTGTGATGTTGTTCATGCTATTTCCAATTTTTCCTTGCGGTGGAAAAATTAATTGTCGTTTGATATTGTGTTACACGACATCTCTCCCGGCCATTTCAGTCCTCCTAGTTTATACTTGGGCATGCCAGAATGTATAATACATCGCTCAACCTGTGTGAGAGTAGCCTGAAAGGGAGGTATTCTCGTGTGACTTGAAATTAGATGTAATGTTAAGAAGAATAAAGTTAGGAAAAATGTAAAGTGCCCTGACTATTTCCTGTCCATCATATTTATCAATTAAAAGAACATTTGGCATCTAGTAGTAGTGCAGTAGTTTTATACGTAAAATAAACACTGTGTAGGCTTGGAATAGTATTTTATTTAAGATTATTTTCATTAAAATGCTCAATATGAAAGCTTTGATTGGCGATTTTGGGATGTGGAAAATGTTACAATATTATCCTATTAAAGACGAAATTGAACTTAAGGAACATGAGGATCCCTTCACTTATTGTGGACGTGTTGCTTGGATTTTCTTGTTTCTCTCGATTTCCTCACCAAGGGTCAAAGAATACTTTTGGAATTTTAGTCAAATCTGAAATGGCACCAAAAACTCCTAAGTACCAATTACCGACATGCATCTACATAAATAGCTCTTTTGAAATTTCTCCTCTTTTATCGCTGCCTTAAATGAGCTTGAAAACTCAGTGAGTTGGTATGTTCACTCAAATCAACGTCACCTCATTGCAACCGGCGTGTTTTTAATTTTGAAGCGCAGCATTTCGGTACCATGTTAGACAAAGGTGCGGTTCGATAAATCGGAGAAAGTTATTAAATGTTTGACTTTTTTTCTGTTTTTTCTTTTTTCGTTGGATGGATTTTGACGCTGACATCGTGACGTGATTCATCGCATGATTTATAGATAAAAGGGGTTTCTTGGTCTTAGGCAACGAGCACCACAGCTCGGGTCGTAGGCGCCAGGTCGCCGGGACTCGTGATTGCTGTATGTCACTCTAGTGCTTGAAAAGTACGAGGTTTCGTCATTCCCATTTCATCAGCGAAATTTCGGTCGACCCTAAATAGAACACATACACGTAGCTTAGATTCCAATTTAGCTCGCCGAAGGTATTTCATTTTATAAAATTCGGGATGTCCAATAAATTAATGAACGTCAGGAACAACCGTTGGAATCCACAAATTAATTTGCTATATTTATTCAGTGCAAATTATTACGAGTATTTAGCAACTATTTTGAAAAATCAATTTTCCACATTTTCCATCATCTAAAATTTGAAAATTTTACTTTATGGAGTAACTTTGTGTAAATGTTGTAAAATCTATGGTAATGTCGATATGCATTTATGACACGTTTTGTTCGAGTTTGAAATAACATATGCCTATTTAATCTATTTTGATCTATTGTGCAGTAATCGAACGATAAGGAAGGTTGAGCCACGATTCTAAAACCAGTGTAAATCGAAAGTTCCTAGTATTTAATCATGAGAGATTGTAACAAACGATGACAGCCGTCAATAATCTTATGACGCCCAGGTTTATATGACGGCGGAAAGCACAAGTTCCAATTTTACATGGTAAACCAACAATTATATGGGGGAACTACCGAGTGCCGAGTACTGTTTTGAATTATCAACTACAGCTGAATATTTTCCATCTGTCATACAGAATAATTTGCAGTAAACATTTTATTCCCATTGTATTAAATCATTTTTATTAATTGCCATGCAAAAACCTCTTGCAAAGTTTTATTGATTGGATAATGGAAAAGGAAATGAGCAGTAACCGAAGAAAAGGCAGAATGGATAGAAATTTACAGAGGACAAAAACGAAATGACACGGCTATTGTCATTGACACGGCTTATACGGCTCTGATAACCAAAAGTGAATCATTCATAGATGGAATCACCCAAAACTGTAGCCATTAGTACCGTTTAAATACATTACGGGAAGAACTAAAAACGATCGCTCCATCGGCGGTAATAAAATTGCCGCTGTCTTTCTAACTCATGGTGGAATAATCGCTTAATAATTGGCATAATAATCGGAAAATCATGGATGGTAAAAATAATGATAGCCCTATTCCTACGTTTCTAAATCTCCATCTCGTGAAGGGAATCGTTCGTGGGTTGAGGTTCTCGGTAAGATTTCCGATCGTTTCGTGGGCGTCTACAAGTCTTCTCCATTCTTCGAACTATGCATCACGCATGGTTTTGTCGTTCGGCCGAGGGGGTGACGGAAACGGGCCCGTCTCCGATCCGGGGAGATGCCAAGGGGATGACGGGAACGATGTAGATGGGGGGGGGAGGGTCGCGGGGGTCGATCGGGGAGGCAGTAGCCGAAGACAAAAAGAGGAGCTGGGGGCCGACCACAGCGCCACGACAGCGAGAGAACAAAAATGTTGCGGGAAATGCCAAACCAGAAGATATTAAGTCCACTCATGCGAAAGCGTGAAAATAGTACTCAAATAAGATTGGACATGTAATGAAAAATATCGTTTACATCCGAGTGCATGACGGCTCATTCACACTGAAATTCCTCTCGCCGTTATTCCTCAACTGGTCAGCATACATTCCTATTAAATATTGTGTTTATCCTTTACAGGACTGTGTTACTCTGAAATACTATATCTCATTTTCTTTTTCGCTCAATCTGTACGCTACGGTTAAGTAATGCCATTACTTAAGGTAACAATTGAGTAATAGTAATAGATACTGAACTTCTATTCTATACGATAACTAAAACCACAGCGTTAGTGTGTCTAGTGTTACAGTGACGTCTGCTATATCTGCACACTATAGTGCAATCCGCTTAGTAAAGGAAATAACGGAATGTTATCAGTGTCGTTGGTTGTAGGGTTACTTTGATCATTATGATTACAAAGAGTCTCCCAAGGAAATCAATAATCAAATTAATCGAACATTTTCACAACAGGATTCGAATAAAAATAATTAATAGTTGGCAAACCACTGGCCAACCACTTTTTTGAAACAAAGAAAAATGCCTCACTCATGCTGCAAGTCAATGCAACTCAAACGGCAGGAAGTCGGATTCTGAAAGAGTTAAATCCCTCCCCGGGATTTAACTCTTTGCCCAAGCCTCCTATTTCAATCGGAATGCATTGGCTCGGGCCGCGAGTGATTTTGACTCCCTCGTGAACGAATCAGGTGGAAAATAAAAATCATGCAAAGGGCTAAAATTGTCAAAAAGATGTATTTAAACTGACCCTCCAGAAAAGGTTTTTGGGAATAGCGGGAGGGGGTCTCAACATCCGAAGACTTCGAAGAGGCCTTCGGGATCTCTGGTCTGAGTGTAAAAATCACAATAATTTCTATTTTAACTTGAAAATTGGTTCAACCATATGTGATATTGATGCTGAATTCGACTGTTTTCCTGTTCTGAGCTTAAACGTCGAGTGTTCTTAATAAATATAAATTCGGAATGAGAATCTGAGACGATGAGGTGTCCATCATAGAACTTATCGCGCGAAAGGCATAGGGTGAAACGCCCACTGTTGCCAAGCTACTCGGGTGAAACTGATTTAATCGTAGTAGCGATAAACGATAAGGCAATCCATTTGACAAGGAGGGCCGGACGTCTTTTCAATCTAAGCGCATAGATGGAAAGGTTCTATGATAGATTTTTCCTTCTAGGATCACCCCGAGAAGACCACAGAGTCCATAACTCTTGAAAATGTTAAACAATCCAACATCAACACTCGTATCACCAAGCCATCACGGTGCGATACGCACTTTTTTGTCCTCTCCCCGTCAATCACATCAAGCCTTTGCATGTGGTTGGCAACACTGCGAATGGTGGCAGGAGCATGGTATGAGTGGATGGATACCTGCGGGGCGGACGTCGTTAGCGGAGGTGGCGGCTGATGACGAGATGCTGATGCCAGGACCGTGGGTGGGTGGGGTGGTGACGGGGGGAGCCGGAGGGGGGCTGCGGAGAGTGCGGCCCGCTCTCGCGTGCCGGCGTGGGCGATCGGGTTTCCCCAGACTCGAGAAAGGCGAAAACGAGGGGGGTTGCGAAGGAGTGTGGGAAGGGCGCGTGGGATGGGTGGAGCTTAAGACGCGACCGGGGGTTGAACTCGGCGGAACTAGAAAGGGTGGCGACATTATGACCTGTGGCACCAATCTTCGTACACCCCCTCCGGTGCCATTGATCCCAACTGCGCTTTCGGGACTCCGAAAGGTCGCCTGCTGTTCGGTTTAATGGGGTATTCATTCGTATACGAAGCGATCCTCGTTCGTCATCCCCGTAAGGCCCTTGCTCATCATGAGCAACGCTCGGGGTTTTGAATATTCTTCTCCATAAGGAGGCACTCTTGCTCTTGAAGGATTTGAAGGACAAAAGTTTAATTCGACGAAGCATCTGGTCTTTTACGAATTGGGAAAATGATTTTTACACCGACAGAATAGATAATTATGATTTTTAATATTCCGCATGATTTAAAGGCGATATTTTACGCCGCGGACTGTTCCATAAAAGTAAAAAATGTCTGCACATGCGAGGAAGCGACAACGGAACGGCCATGGAGGTCACATCGGTGAAGAGTGCTCGCTTGGCGCCTTTGACACGAAAACGGAGACGGCGCGAGACATTAGTGGGTCAACTTCCTTTTCGGGTGGCTCTTACTCATTTTTTGAATAATCTAGCCGTGAAAGTTTTATGCCCCAACAAATTTGATTGTCATATCTCTGAAAATGTGCTACATCTTCTTTTGGCACACTCATAACAGGTTTTTAACACTTCCAGCGTCTTATAAGATGGGATAAAAGGGGTATATCTAGCCAGGAACTTCTACTTCAGCAATTTCTTTAAGAAAGAGCACTATTCTGTACTGTCAAATAACATAAACGTGGCCAGAAGAGGCCAATGTTCCAAAAGCCTCCATTCCTTCGGAAACCAGGCAACGCAGGATCCGGTATCCAAACACAATCGGCGTCTTTAAAAAACTCGCGTGATTGCGAAAACGGAAAACCCGCGATTCTATTCTTGTAAGCCCCAGCGAAAGCATTCCCCAAGCAGCTGTAAGGTATCACAAGGGTGTAGCGGGAGGAATTTCCTCTCTGGGCTCGATGGACTTAATAGAGGCAGAAACGTTTCATTAGGCATCCAAAATGGTTCTAAGGCCACATAACTGTGCGTAATAATTGGTTGGTATCCGTTTTTCCTCGTTCTATTTCTCTCAGGTGTTTGCTAAAGTTTTTAATTAATTATGCTAAAAAAAGAAAACTTTTATTCTTCTCAGAATTTTTCTTCTCTGGGTAGTTAACCAACAGGGTGCAATACTACCAATGTGAAAATGGATTCATTTATAAGATACATTTTCAGATGCTATCAACGTTTAAATTTTCCGCTGCGACTGTCTCACATTTCGTATTAGTATCGTAGACTCATCGTCAGTAATGCTTTATCTAGAATATTTTTCGGCAGAATATGTTTAAATAAATGCATATATGTAATTTAATCACGCAAAAGCTAGAAATTGGAATATCATAACGTTTAAAAAATATTCACTACCACAGATCTTTGACAAACTTGAAAAGCCGTAGTAGGTTATGTCCTAAATTTAGCGGTTCCGAACAGAGCGACTGGAGAATATGGGAATTTCAGGAGAGCCATGCACTTAAATCTCGAATCAGACATTATATCATATGGAAAACCGTTGAAATACATTACATTTTTCATTCGTCATATCTTGAGGCTTCAGACTTAGTCATAACTTGAGGCTTCAGTAATCAGGCGAGTAAGGAATACAATTGAATAAGAGGAGCCATTTTTGGATCTAGTTTTCCAAGATTAGGCAATCAAGTTTAGGCAGAGCATCATGTTCTTTTTTCCGTGAAAATACTTAGATTTAAACGATTGGTAATCAAGAGTAAAATTAAAGCAGCCGGAAGCAATTTTTTTACGTAACGAAAATCCGCCTCGACGCCCACCCTCCTTCCTATCTTACCTCCTTCCACACCCCGGTATCTTTAGCGTGGGAGATTTTCCACGCCGTCTGGACCGGTTTAATTTAATGGTCCTGGTCCCTTCGCCACCCTAGAACGTCCGCCGCCCACTCACTTCATGTGCGTACGGGTAGGCGAATTAATTTGCTCGCGCTTGTCCCCCGGTTTGGGTGCTCGGAAGGGTTCGTCGGCCCTCGGGGATGGCGATGCCTGTACGCGTCCGGCTGTGCCGTCGTGAAAAAAGCATGGGAGGGCTTGTAAGCGGTCGAGTCGTTAGAAGAAAGCTTCAAAGAAGCGCCCCTTTCCGCGCGCAGTTCGCGTCACCAAACAAACGACGAACGAAGTCGAACCGGTTGACATTTGGTTTTCGCCGCTCACCTTCCTTCTTTTATTTTCCAACGCCTCCTTTGTTTTTCGATTGGGTCGATCGGTTTACAAGAGCCGTTTCTCATTTGCCGACGAGTGATGGAAAAAGTGTGCGAGGTTCGTCCCAGTTGTAAGGGGGAAAAAAACAAGTCTGGATGCTATTCCAATCGTCTGAGTTCATCGCTCGAAAACACCCTCGATGTGCTTACGCAAGATTCCTGGAAGTATTCCGAATAGGTGCATCTTAAGTGCTCTCGTAAATGAAGCGGAGGATCCTTTAACGGTCAAGGAGACGCCATATGTGCTGAAGTCACGCAAATATTTGGAGATTAAATATGATTCGTTCCGAAATGCACCAGGAAAATAAAAGAAAACACATTCATACTTTAGTACACACAACTGGTTAACTTTACAATGGTAAATTTGGGGATGGAAATAAGAACACAAGACAATGTTTGAAGCATTGTATCTCAAACGCGTTCAACATTCTTTGCACATCTTAGCGATAAGGACTAATTCGTAAGCTTCTTCTGAAGCCCAAAACCTCGCATTTTTCTCTGAAGAACGGAAATCACATTAATATATAGTATTACCTAATGGAAGACATTCGGTAAGATATTTGGTTCAACCAAGGATTCCATACGTCGGCTTGAGTGGCGGCACCGTAACCTTTCACAATTACTAAAGGTTTTGACTTGCTATCCACTTTAGATTCTTCCTCACAGAATGTCTCCGACGTCAGATGACCGCTCCGCAGGCCATTCCGTATCTTTCGCCGTGTAGCGCAAGGGATCCAGACGTTCATACCACGCGCGTATTGCCGTCGGAACAGGTTTTCGCGAGTGGCCACAGCTAGCCTATCGCCGTCGCCGTCAAAGTTAGATTGGCGCGGAAGAAGTCTCCGATGCATACTAACTCTAAAACTGCAGGAATTTCAAGCGTGTTATTAATTCACGTTGAATTGACACTTTTAAGATTCTTTTCGTGAATATTTTATTTCCATACATTCATTAATGAATAACTGCTCTATTCAAATCTCTGTTCCTCGTGATATTATTCAATAATGTTACTAAAAAAGACCGAATTAGGTAAACTGCTCTTAGTCATGCTACATACATGCAATTCCGAAGGATGAATTAATTTAACAAGTTTTAAAATTTGTGACAAAAGCAATGTATTATTATTTCCGAGTTATTCGGGGATTTAAAGTACAGATGTGTGTAGTGCCTGGGTCCATAGAAGACCTCCCTTAGCCCGTTAGATTACTGTAAATAATAATCAGCCAAATACGGTAACAGACTAAAATCATCAAAGCAGCCTTCGTAGTGATACTTCATTCAGAATCGTCTAGCGTTCACAATCCTCCCGCTATAACAGTCACTGGTGTGCCATCGAGAGTTTAAATTTGTCGCCACAAAACTACTGCAAAAACTTAATGTGTATGACCTTACATGAGTTCGATGTAACGGAAATTCGCCGCTGGGATTGAAGGAGGAAAGTAGTCATATTTCTGTGTGCATCAGCATCAGGTGAACAACATGGCAAGAATAGATTTAAAGTCCACACGCTGGCTGCCGTTTCTTCATTGATTCGATAGTATCATGAGGTGGTGATTCGTAAATTGGCCGGCACTGAGGCGATGAATAAATACTCGTATTTATTGAAATTTGCCACAGACACAAAAAGTGCAGCAATCAAATTCAAAGACCTAATACTTCCTGTCCAAAAGCAATCTATTGCTCATCTTTTAAGTTTCATTTGCCTCTTAGATAGGCATTTTGCCGCTGAATTTTGAAATTTATTTTCGATCTACAAAATCGTAGACCTCGGAATTTAATTCTTTCATTCATTCCACCCAATGATGCGCCGTCGTCGATTCGTTTTCGTTGAAGCATAACCGTTTTCGTTCCTATGTTGTATAAACTTCTCATTATACGTTTCTTGGAATTGATTGAAGCGAGCTCGTAGTTTTCAACAGCTCAGCTGTTTTCCGCCTGACGCCCTTACACATATGATTATTATGAACCTGCTCAACGTGCTTTCAGATATGCGAGTAAATTTGAAACTAACCTCGTTGCACTTTTCCCAGATTGAATATCCAAAATAGTAATTAGAGTTATCTCTCGTGCCCATGCATGTCCCAATTCTCGCAACCCGCCCCCTTATGCCTCCAAATGAAATATCTCTTCCCTCTAGTCAAAACGACCGCTGAATAAAATTGTTAAAAAATACAAAAAATATTTACTTCCATAGTTTTTCGAAAAATACACAGAGTTACGTCTGAAACTACTAAATCGAAATGTTCAATGCACTTCGTTCAAGAGGTCAACGAAAACCGAAGACCTACTCAACGTTTAAGAGTTTTGTTGGCGAAAGTACTCCACGTGCAAAGATGCCTCCTTTCGCTTCTTTCCAGCTCATCCGGGAGGCTGTGCATCCCAAATATTGGACAATACCTAGGGTTAGGAGTAGCGGAGTTCATGTTATGAATTCCGCTTTCTCCGACCTTGCAAATTAAAATCTCACTTCTTTCCCAGACAATCACTTAAGAGATGCAAAAGCAATTATAGTATATCCTACATCGGGAACTGATGTAATGTCAGTCAATGTTGGACGGCGCGTCGTGTGAAGCAGGCGAGGGAGCCTCTCTTAGGAATTCAAGGCATGAGAGGGATTGAAGGAGGGGGTCGTGGGGATGGAAGGGGGTTGGGAGGGTTGATGAGGGATTATGGGATCGTCGTGCTTCCCGCAGTCCCATCGCGATAACCCCAAAGCTGCCGTCTGAAGACCTACCTCCCCCCTCCGCCCACCTCCTTACTCTCATCTCCCGGCCCCCAACCACCCAAACACCAAAGTCCTCCTCCACCACCAACCCTCTCTCCCACCCCCCACTCGACCCCTCATCCCCACCCGGCGGTGGGAATTAAAGGGATTCCTTCCCGTTCCGTCGTCGGGACATGCGTTCCTCCCCCTGCCTCTCGATTCGTGATTGATGAGAGGGGAAGGTAAAGTGCATCGTGAATGACGACGCGAACTCATGACCTCCTACACTCTTTCCATTTCACTTCCTCGCGGAGAAGTGGGGAGAATTCTTCTTCACTCTTCTCACAGACGCGGCGACCAAGCAGTATGTATATAGTGAAATATTCAAAACTCCGCGTTTTCAGACCACCACTTGAAGTAAGGGCGCCGATACGAACCTGACGGGCTAGCTATTTGCTCCGAGAGTAAATTTCAACCTTTTCTGGTGTTTTCCACACCTTTTAAGAAGGAAGAAATTTGGGTAGCTCACCGTTTTTCTTGCTCTCGCCAACTGCGGTTACTCGGGTCGGTTGAATGAAAAAGTGGTTGGACAGATTGAACACCGGCGTTTACTCCCAACAAGAGGTGAATGACACAACACAATCCAACGCTCCTCTAGTCGTTCAAGCTATCAGTGCGGGGATATCTTTGTCAAATCATGTCTCTCCTGATAACTGAACCAGGTCGTCAGTAATTGGGCAGATAGGAGGAATTTTACGACCATAACACCTGGCCCAGGTATATCGTCGAGCATCAATAAGAGAGTCAGATTCTCTATTCGATTATGCGTGCATGAAATGATATGGAATATTAAATTTCGGATTCGCACTTATGTACCTATGAATGTGTAGGAAAAACAGAACATTTTATGACAGCAAACTTGTTTTAATTGTTACAAGTCGCAATTGGTTGTGAATGTATTTAAAGGATACATCGCTTGGAAGCTGGTACGTGATCTTACTCCTTCGATGTAATTGCATGCTAATACGACATTTCAAGGCTGTGGCAATTTATGATAACCCGATTTACGATGAAGCTGATTCATTGCCTTAAGTACTTGTTTCGGCAGAAACTGCGAAGTAAGGTTTGTCTAAGGTTTATGGTCATGTTTTCGTTTCTTTTTAGGGGTATCTCGGCAATACCTCCATGTTGGCTTTCTCTTACCTCAAGCAGAAGTTTTGAAGTGAACATCAACTATATATTTAGTATTGCACTTCGTATCTTTTTTTTTCGATCTTTTAAATCGTCAACAATGCCTAATAATTAAACCAATTTAAGAAACTAAATTGAAAAAAAAACGCATTCACAAAAAATGATTTAAAACTAAGAATAATTAAATACAGTATACCTGTAGACGTGCAATCCTACTCCGAATAGTCGGGAAATAAAGTATACGTACCTACCTGCATTATCGGACGTTACGTAGAAATCAGGGTGTAGCCCTTACCTTTGATTGATTAATAACGGAAATTTTATTCCTCGAAGATGAGTTTTCATGGAGATTCAATTGTCATTACTATAGAACCTCGCAATGATATTCATTACCTTGTTTTCCAAAAAAATATTTACCATATCAGAACACATATGATAGTGCCGATGTAACTTTTAAGAGTAGCAGTTGAAAACAAATCTGGCATTACAATCATCAGTCCAGATAGTCTAAATATTTCTTTAAAGTTGACGCAAAAATAACCAAGAAGAAACGGAGAGTTGTCAAGGAAAACCTCAAAGTCGATGGCATTCTCAGGCGGTGTTCTGCTTCTTCTCGGCCTCTTTGATTTCCATCTGAATTAGCCTGTAGATCAATTCTTGGATTGTGTAATTCCACCCCGCTGTGCTGTACGTTGAAATAACTCCTTTCTTGAAGTTGTTTAATGAGGTGGTGATAGAGATGTCAGCACTGCTCGATGGAGGACTCTAAAGAAAGGGTTTGTGGAGCCCAACTCTGGCGATATTACCAGTGGCCCCAAAAGAATACTGCGTATAAATACCTAATTATAATGCAGCCATGAATTGAGATAATGATCGGAAAGGTTTGTCGCCTGACCACTTCGCAGTTATACAATGTGCGTACGTGATAACTTCATCGGGTACGTCTTGGAACGGAGAAGTGAAATGGAATTTATTTGAAAGTAAATGAGGTTTAGATGCTAACTCTCATCATTGGCTAGATCAGCTGAAGAATACTAGACACGCACCAGCGTAAATTAGGTGCGAGCGCTGAATTACAATCTGAAGACCTTCCTTCATCAGAACGAACGGAGGCAAAATTAATCACATTTCCTCCTAAATGAGTTTCCCTACAGAATGAAAAGTAAGTCGTATTTGCGCTCTATTACGAGCTACAGACACACCGCTATTCATCGTCAATGCTCAAACACACGGGACTAACTAATTGTTCTCCCAACAGGTTATGGATGACTTCACTAATTTTGCTGACTCTACTGAAAAAAAGTCTAGAAGCATTTTAGTGAGACTACCAGTCTCTAATACCGAAACTGTAACATTTGTTAGCAATCTATTTGAAAAGCTATTCAGTGTCTCCCTTTATTGAACTCACTTAAGATTTGGATATCATAGGATTTCATTTAATGATTCGCTCGAGATCAATGGTGACTTAACAACTTTCAGAAATCTTTTCTGGACGACCTCTTCTCAAAAAAATGCCATTGCCGTCGGATTGTCGACTAATATAGCACTCCGTTAAATGGCGGACACAATTCAGTTTGCTCGCCAATGCATCAGACGCGGGTTCCGCTGGGTTCCCGATAAGACATCACTGAACCTCATGTTACCTAGGGTTTTAAATACCGCCATATTTGTATATGTACTTCTTTCCTCCCTTCATCCCGTCCAACATCCCTATCCTTTTCCTGCCCTTTCCTCGCTTGCCCAACATTCTCCCCTCTATTACCTTCTTCAACATTCCACTACCGCTCAATACGCCTTTCATCCATTTTTACAAAATCCATGTCTGTGGCGAACCACAAACTCAATAATTTGTTAATTATCATTTCTCTCCAATATTGAAATTGTCCTCAAGGTTAAGGCTGAAACTATACGGTTCATTAATTTTTGGTTGGTGGGTGGTAGATGGAGGACCTGCACCAGTGTGACTTCGCCTTCTTTGCTATTGGCAACTTACATGCGACCCCAACGTAATACCGATTTGTTTTCGTGAATTTTTCCCTTATTTATTTAAAATTACCTTACGATTGGCTGCAATGTTAGAGCAGAGCTAGATCGCTTAATTAAAAAGAGGACTACTAAAATATTATCTCCTCCACTGCATTCATTTCCCAATGACGTTGTTCGTATCGGCTGAAAATTTTTCAACATACTGCCTTAATTACGAAAACATGTTAGACGGTGAAATATATTTATAGAAATGACAAAATCTTTGATATAGACTAAAGAAAACATTGCTATTTTTCGAGTTTATTTGACTTTTTAAATAAGCTTTGGTACTTCAATTCGAACGTTTGTTTAACTCTGATTATGTAACATGTATTTATTTTCTCGCAAATGTGATATTTTAAACGGATCTTCTACGACCGTGTCCAAGGTAGGAGTTAGTCCCATTTTAGTCCAGCGTAAACCTCGACACGATTTTAAGCATCGCGATTGGGCGAATCTCTGTATGCCTCCCGGAATTTTCTCTTAATGCTCCCGATTTCGCTCGAATGCCATTTAGGTCACTTGGATCACACTCCTTATGAGGCCGAAAGAAGACGAATCTTCATTTTTAATTGCGCTTTCAATTTTTTCCGAGGCTCAGTGCATTAGCAAGTGATGCCGCTTCGAAAGTTGATAGGTCAAAGAGTATGGCCTCAGAAATCTTATCGCCTTTTCGCGAATGATCATTTTAAATACCCGACTCGAGTTACACTATTAACGCATCGCCAAGGCTTCCTTCAGTAAAGGGATTGGTTCAAACACTACAAAATGCATTTGACATATTTGTTGAGAAATATCATTTTCATTTAAATAAGTACCTCAAAACTAATTACTGCTCCTGTGTTTTCTTTGGAAGAGAAGCTACTACTTCCAATTTTTCGGCATTATATTCGCGTGGATTTTGAGGAAAAAATACAGCATATTGCACAGATTCATATTTTTTTACAATATATACAGCTATATTTGTTGCAAATATGTCGGCCGATTTGCATACTATGACGTAAAATTAAGTTTATTTTGCAGTGTCAAATAGAAATTTTACGCCGACATTAATCACATGCACATTAGATAATGAGCATGTGATTAATTCCGGTGTTTTCATAGTGACATTAGCCAAATACCATTTCGTTGATAATATCAGGTTTAAATCATTTGTTATTAAGTTATCTAATTGCACTTTACTAATTACACATGTGCATCTGATAGGTCATTATTATTAAATCGCTTCAATAAGGGGTTCGGGCACCATTGGCGCCGTCAATTGCTGCCCAATTCCGTGGGCATACAAAACCTCGCAGACCTAAGCGGCCTATAATCAATCCGAGTCGACCGCGTACGCATTTGGTTTAAACTGCATGACTAATTTATCGGGGGATTGGTCCCGTCGGTCATCACTCAAAGGAATGACAGCGTAATATATATCTATCTCTTGAAGGGTAGCTCGAAGAAACCGTCCGGGTGTATTCATAAAGCAAAGCGTGGCCTTCTTCTGGAGCAATGAATCAGTCGAATACAGATGAGGGACTCGCGAAAGTTGATGTGACTGGGCCAAAATAAATTCACGGTTTGGGGAAACCTGGGCATTGTGGAAATTCGCGTTGAAACTCTAAACGGCTGAAATAAATAAGGCACATTGGAGTCAACTTTCACAACGGCTAATCAACATGCAGAAGACAAAGTTTAACTAACCTTCTTCGTATTGATTTCCCGGTGCTTACCTCCAAGTTTCTATTGTTTTCTCTTTTCTGATGACCTAGTAGTATTGAAACTGTAGTGATGAATGCTCCACACAGATTAGATGCGCATATCTAATTCTGAGGATAGGTTTCAATTATTTTGAAATGGCATTTGGCAGCTCCCATTATGGTACCGTAATTCTTTCGAACAAAAGGCGGTGGACATTGAACTTTCCCACGAGTTTTTTATAATACTGCATCCTGTCAGTCATCAAAGTTCTCTCTCATCAGTATATGTAAACATTTTTTACTCATTTTAATGTTAAGGAAATTCGAAACCTTATGAATGTCGTATGAGCAATTTCAATTCGAGTTGTTGGTACATACACGTAATATAGAATTTTTATCAACTCAATAGAACTTTTCAACCAAATTTTTTATGTTTGTCGTACTTGACGACAGTGAACGAGAAACAATTTAACCGATTCTAATGAAATGAGAAACGTGAGAATAATTAACTGAACGGAATCCTTACGGCTACAAGTTCAACTAACGCTCTTGCGTGACGCAAATTTATTTTCCCATTTCGGCGCCGCACCTCTTTCCGAGAAAAGATCAACCTCGGCGGATTGTCTCCTTGAGAATTCCTTGATCGTCGCTCGGAGGGTTTCTTCTTTGTTTTAAATCGTATGCCGACGTGGATTTGGGAACTCCGCGTGCGTAGCTCGTGTCGAACAGGGCTCAGGTCTCCCCGCTCACTTTGACTGCAAGTCACGTCTGAACGTGAGGTCGCCGTCGAGTGCACGGCCCCGGCGAAAGGCGCGCCCGGGGACACCGGGCGCTCTACCCCGATCAGGAAACACCACTCCCCTTACTTGGGCGAGGACCAGTCAGGACCGGGTGCCGCTGCATAACTCTCGCGGGCCACCACCCCCCTCCCGACCGACCGATCCTCCCCAACCGACACGGAAGAAGGGAGGAGAAAAAAAGGCGAAAAGGGTGACTTTTCGAGCAGCAAGTCGTGGGGCGGTCCCATTTAGTGGGGGCGCGTGGAGATGTGTGGCAGGGAAGAGGAGGGACGGGGTGAGTCCTCAGTCTTCTCCCCCGCCTCCTGCCGACCGGCAACCCCTTTGGTGGGGGGGGGAGGTTGTGGGTGGTGTCCCTGGGTTCACCTTTTTATCCAAGGCCAGACGATCCACGAGTGCATCTCTGTGTTTGGGTTAGCATCAGGGTGTGGGGGAGGCGGGAGAGGGGTGAGGGAGGCGGAGAGGAGGGATGGCATCGGGAGAATGCGAGGAACTCGTAACGTGGAGAGAGGGGAGGAGGGGTGAATCAGGAGGGAGATGAAAGAGGCGGATAAATGGAAAACTGCGGGGAAGGTGAATAAAGAGGGAATAGGTAAATCATCGGCTAGTCTGCTACAAATATGTATCGCAGTACTGCGATGTGGAAGGCACCGGAAAACCACCACATTAATCTCCCTAGAACATGCAGACTTGCATTCAAAATAGTAGAATGGGGTTTACAGTTAACCAATCCTAGCATTGAAAGATGTTTTTTTAGGTAATCCACCGGTTAAGGTAGGTTTTTGGATGGGCACAACTATCAAATAAACATTTTGTAACTCCAAACAAAACCCAATCGAGCAACCTAATCTACATCAGTTCCCTCTTCATCTCCGTATGATTATATATATATGTATATATATATATATATCTACATATATATATGTGTATATATATATATATATATATATATATATCGATGATATAGAAGCACTCACAAGAGCAATATAACTTATGGACGGCACAATAGAACACACAAATATAAATTGAAAATACGTTAAAGGATACTCGCATTTCAGAAAGTTTAAGCTTTCGGCCTTTTTCAGACTTTTTGACCTGAAGAAGGCCGAAAGCTTCAACTTTCTGAAAGTCTTTCTTTCCTATGTTATTCTGCTCATAATATAATTCTTGTTCCTTAATTCTTTCGGAGCTGGGTATATTTGTGACTTTGCATTATTCACTAGTTTTCATTATTATGTAACCCATTCACTTTGGTTAATAGAGTCAAATCGTGGGACATTGCATTCGGTCATCGTTTGTATGTGCGACGGAACCGGGCGAGTGGAGTCTTGGAGAAACGGTGAGAGGCCGGAAGAGGAGTGTGAGAAGGAAAAGTGATGGCCGGGGGAAGGGAGGAAAAGTTACGACGGGGGACAAGGGGGAGGGTCATGGAGAGCGTGGGCGGGTCGAGGAAATCGAGGGGTGGCGAAAGTGGCCGGCGCGGGGCTCCCTTGACAATAAAAATCCGACCGCACCTCCGTCCTCGGAGCCTGTGGGCGTTGGAATGCAGACGAGTTGAACATAGATATTACTAGGGAGAGAGTGAGTGGTGGCGGGGAGTCCTCAGAGGCATTTCCTCTCCCGAGGAGAGTGCATTCCCCGAGAGGGGGAGAGTGGGTTTTATGGGGTCGATTAACGAAAAAAGGATGTCCGAACGCGACGGGGGACTTCCCGAAAATATCTAGGGGAAAATGAAGTCGTTAAGGGAGGAAAGGTAAGGGGAAAATGCATCAAGAGGTCAACCCTCTTTCGTTGATTAGGTTGACTTGTCGGTAAATCTCTAAGAAGAGCACCGTGATAGCTGTTTTTTTGACAACTCTATGAACATAGCCTGAAGATTAAACCTCTACTCCTTGGTGTATACTATAAGCTTATAAGTCTTATATTAGGTTATCCGTTGGAGTTAAAAGTGAATTTACGTACCATGTAACGTCTAAAAATTAAAAAATAAAATAATATTCTATGGTTTGGGATGTGGTGGAGTAAGTTTTTCCTTTGAACGCACCTCTGAGAAAGAAATTTTGTTCGAGAAGAAATGAATTTTACGGCTTTGAAAAATACTGCTCTTCGATATTCCAAAAGAGGTAAAGAGATAATGGAGAATTTTATACAATACGTGTACTTATTCAAGATAGAGAAGTCCTTAGCCGGTCAAGTCGAATCTGAAAACCTTTGATTAACCTCCTCCATATTTGAGTACCTATGCAACATATACATATATTAAGACTAGCCAATAAATATTAATGCTCGAATTATTCCCAATTACATTTTAAAGATTGTTGCCTTTTTATACCGGCATAACCCATGTGGTGTCTCGAAGGATATAACGTGGCTACAGATGAATTAATTATAAAATGTTCAAATCTAATAACGGTTACAAATAGTTGAAACAATTATTATTCTAATTATTTGAAAATACAGGTGACCATAAGGTATTTAATTTCTTCTAACAATTAATGTTTCTTTATAATATCCCAGATTCGCACGCAATAGAATACCTTGCCACATTATTCAAAAGTACGATAATCACACACTAGAATCGCAGAATATAGATTCCCATTTACCCAAACAAAGAAAAACATGGTACCCATGGAATTGGACGAAAGAAATATTATATGTGATGATTTTTTGAAACATATATATCCTGAAATATATATTTTACATTTGAACTTTTGAGAATTTAGAGTAACTATCTATTCAATTAAATAATGTGGAAGTGTTTGGCGAAAGACTTCCATTAAGAAAACTGCAGAGGATATTACTACAGTCAGCGTATACGCTTTTATCGCCTCCTTATTATCAAAAATAAGCATTAGGTGCTCAGTCAGTCAAGGGGTTGCAAGCATTGTTGAGTGAATTGGAGGTTCAGTGCGATAAATATGGGATGAGAATGAATATTAATAAAACAAAGGTTATGCGATTTTCCAGAAAGAAAAAGGCTAAGCTAAATATTAAAATAGGCGGGGGAAAAATAGAGCAGGTAGAGCAGTTTACATATCTCGGAAGTGTTTTGGACCAACACGGTCAAAGTGGTAGGGACGTAAGGAGAAGAATTGCGCTAGGCAAGGAGGCTTTCTCAAGGAGGAGGGAGTTGATGACGGGGACGTTGAGTAGGGATGTTAAGACAAGACTCGTAAAAACTCTGATATGGAGCGTAGCTATGTACGGCGCGGAAACGTGGTCGCTGAAGCAGGAGGATAGACGTAGATTGGAGGCTTTTGAAATGTGGGTGTGGAGAAGAATGGAGAAGGTGAAATGGACCGAAAGGAAAACAAATGAGGAAGTACTAGAAATGGTGGGGGAGGAGAGGGGTTTGTTGAGAGAAATCCTATGGAGGCAGGAAAAATGGATGAAAGGCGTATTGAGCGGTAGTGGAATGTTGAAGAGGGTAATAGAGGGGAGAATGTTGGGCAAGCGAGGTAAAGGTAGGAACAGGATAGGGATGTTGGACGGGATGAAGGGAGGAAAGAAGTACACCGAGATGAAGAGGGACCTGATATAGATTAGTTTGCTAGGTGGGGAGTCACAAAATGTTTATTTGATAGTTGTGTCCATCCAAAACCTACCTTAACCGGTAGATTACCTAATAATAATTATCAAAATATACAATGTACCCGTAAAAGAATCTTTAAAAACAGAACAGCATACAAATATTCCCAACGATGGAATCACGACATGGTGGGTAAATACGATATATCCCTTGAGGTAATCGTGAGTAAGGAAAGAACGCAAAATATCTTAAAGGTAAACCGTTTCCAAAAATCGTGGCGAAGGTGATAAGATAACCCCTTTTTTTCCCAGCGACGGCATTACGTACTCCTCCCCGTGCTCTAAGTTTATTCTCAAATCGCTGATCCTATAGAAAAGAAGTAGAAAAACGCTTTCTTCCCGCGACTCAAGGGGAGATATAAGAGAGGAATAAGGAGCCGGAATAACCGGTCCCACGTCACGGCTTTGTGGTCAAATGATCGAGCCTGCCTCCACTCGCTCCGGACCGCAATCTCACGGGGATAAACGGAGCACACACCCGTTCATTAATTGCCATTTACCGGGCATCACATGGGTAATGAATGACAAAGTATGCCACAAAAATGTGTTAACGTAAGAAAACGAGCGAGGGACGACCTCGCCCATTGTTTCTCTTCCTAGTTTTTTTTTTGCGCGGGAGAACCCAAGCCATTACCCTAGCAGCATCAATCAGCTTGTCAAGCGGAACGCCTTATTACACCAAAACCTAGAACTTAAGCAAACAGATTCCGTTTGGATTTTTTTTCTGTTTTCTTGTGGCAGTTTCCTTAAAAAAATACGGGAAGCGGTGGCTGGCTGTGGTCAAAATCTATTTGCGAGCCTATTTTTACCGCTCCCCATTTTCTCTGATATCACAGAGTTCAGAATTGAACTGAATCCGATGTACTACCCCTAAGGATGTATTCGTAAAACGTATGAAACATTAATGATAATTTAATGCAAGTTATGGAAAAACGTATCGAGTCGAAAAACGATTAGAAAAATATATCACACAAGGCAATTTATTTAGAATTTATTTAAACCAATGAAATATGAAAATGACATCATCCTGCACCACAACGTCTACATAACTGCGCATTTAAATAAAAATTAATACCATGTTGTTTTATCCTGGGTCAATTCAGGTTAATTAAACAAAAAATAACAATTTACCCTTTACTTAAAGATGACATTTAACTCTCGCAGTGTTAATTACCAAAGTCATGTGCATTTATCGTGTAAATTTTCTCTGAAAAACACTCATTGCTAGTTAAATTTTATCAGCCAAGGGCTCACAGAGGAATTATACGTATTTGATGAATTCCGGGAGGAAGCTAAGAGACATAAACCCGACATTTCAATGTTAAATATGATACAGAGAGTCATTACATGTAATCTTAATACAAGTTAGAAACATAGGTTCTAATGTTTTAAAAATAATCTATTCATATCATTCCTTTTTAGCAGTTTCGACTAATCAAGAAAATTGCACATATTTCAAGCAGGAGATAGAAGTTAGTCTTCATCTCGGTCCTCCACTACATGCGTCTCGAATAAAGAAACTTACTTACACAACTACCCTAATACCCACTCTTACCTTCGTCCATTTCTATTTAATATGAGCTTTTGCTTGAAAAATAAATCTATTTTCACGCAGTTTGAAGAGATTCCTTCAAAAGCATTAGTTGGGTTTCCATTTCACACAACTATATTTCCACAAAAATATAAACAATTATTTACAAATATTAGCGCTTTTTATTATCAGTTTTAAATGCCTAGCAATAAGACTTTCCAGTTCACGGACATTGGAAACAAAAACGTTTATCTGCAAAGCTAAAAACAACCAAGTCTTCAAGCAATATCGCTTATCAACTTTCAACTATTTCAATATGCTTCCAAAGCATTCTGCTCTCCGCTTCTCCAGGTTTTCTGCTTTTGATATACGAATCAACTGATAGTACTAGTTAAATAAATAGATAAAGAGATAATCAGAGGCATTGAAGGAATGCTTTGATGTCTTTGAAATTGATAGATTGGAAGTAAAAGAATATTTGATGGATAATGGCGCCTTGTAGCAATAATGGAAAGGTAATAAACCAGAAAACGGAAAAGTTAAAGAAAACATGTTCATGCTAAATAAGAAGTTCTACCCTCACCAACTGTCCAAACACAATTTATACTCGCAAAGTGTAACTTATTTAGGTATCTCAACCGCCAAGGCTGTATCTATGGCGTCATCTAACCTAATTAGCTAATTCTGGGTCAAACACACAATCTTTCCTCTGGGTGAGATTTAAACTCACGACCTTCGGGCAGCCAGTCCGGCCGCTAATCGGCAGATTAAATAAGATGTTCCTGCCGTTCATTGGTTTGTCATCTTTTTTAATCGCCACCTTTCTCAACGATCGCTCGTGTCCTGCGCCGAATAAACCCTACTAACCGATATTTGCAACGGCAGCATAAATGTTTTTTTTCTCTTGACGTGAGCACTTAAGGGCTGGAATAACAACATCAGGTACACGAGCCCGGCGCCCTGTAGCGGACGAATTCGGAGGTTCCCGCGGGTCAGCGTCTTCCATATCACTACGGATGGGTGATACTACTCCACACACGCCGCACGCTCCCACCGCGTAACCCTTTGCCCTCCCACGCACCCACCACGCCCTCATCCGCCACTCCCCCAAACCCCTCTCGCGTCCACGCCCCGCCAGCCCCGACCACCACCACCTCCTTCCCGGTCCCATCTTCCCCATTTCCACCTCCGTCCCACCCCGCCCCGCGCAACCTCCTCCCTCCCACACCCCTCATCCCCGTCGCCCTTCGCCCCAGAAATAGATACGCCCCCTATATTTGGAGCCGTGAGTCGTCTCTCGTATTATTACGTGCGGCAGCAGGCGGCCGTGGTGGTGTCGGAAGCAGCTTTTAAAGCGGGGGCCCAGGGGGTGTAAGGGGGGGCCTGGGTTGGAGGATGGGGGGTTGGCCGTGAGGGGCGAGCGTGTTTATGAAGAGGAGTGGAGCAGAAGGTTTTCAGGCTGATTACTGGAGTGGGGAGGTGGTGTGGGAGCGGCAAAGGAGGATCATGGGAGGGGGGGGTGAAGATGGAGGCCCTGGCGGAGAGGAAGTGAGGGTGGAGGAGGTGGCGAAGGGAAAGAGACGGAAACAAGGGAAGGTGCAGAGGCGTGAGGATTCTACTCTCGAGAGCATGGGCTGCCAAAATTTCCTGTCGGGAGTTTCTTGATTTTTTTTTCCCCCGAAGTTTTTGTTGTTCGTACGTATCGCTTTTTCTAGAGTAGACACTCATGTGTCGGAGGAAGAGGACCTTATGCAGTTTAAATAGTCAATCTTTGGGCAGTCATTCCAATTTTAAGAAAAATCGATAAAGATATGCATTGGAGGAATTTAATATCATTATACTTGCAAGCAGTGTTCAGATAATATAAAGTCGGCCAATTTTATTGGCTAAATACGAAGCGCACGCCTTCTTTATTCGACATGCTTTGGATATCCAAATCATTAGTGTTCTAAACCAACATGGGGTTCTCCAGCGATGTCAATCATGGAAATATAGATCTACCACTAAATTGGTCCTGGTGGAAGGAAATGAGAAATGTCTAGAGGAACTAATTGCCAGGCCATACATTGTAGTACATGTAGTCTCTGTTTTATTTTGAAAACCAAGCAAAGGGCTTTGCCATTACGGACTGGAACACTTTAGCCCGTCAATGCGAGCCAAGTTCCTCCCCTAGTCCGTATTCATCACGCTCCTACTCCTTTCAGCAGCAGAAAGATGTGACCTGATTTTTAGGCATAAACTATATAATCCAATTTAGCGCAGGATTACCCAAATAACTGACGAATTTAACTTTCCTCCATTTTACAGAGGAGGTTCTTAAGTTTATTTTACTCCATTTTACAGCGGAGTACCCAAGTTTATTTACACTAAAAATCGTGCGTTTCTAGGAGCCCATATGTATTTTTCCATCAACCATGAGTCCTTTGGTTTCAATTAGGAGAGGATAAATATATGCACATAGAAGAAAAATTGCAACTTATGATCTATATTTTCAGCGTGGTAGCCTATTCACCAAAGAGTTCTCTTGCTGACCGAAAGATCCGGTTTTAAATCTCGGCGACGTCTTCGGGGATCCTCAGCTTAACCCAAGTTGGTGAATTTTCAGGTGTCAGTTTTCCAGGATAATCGCATTCAGCACAGGGAAAATAACTGGTCCCTTCCTTTCCCGAATATGTGAATCTCATGGCTAAGTCACAGGAACAAGATATGATCGCCACTCTCACCACCCAAAAACCATCCTAGAGAAGTTGGTAACTGTAGTTTGCATGAAATTAATTATGTAAACGCAGTATTTATAGATCTCTATATCAAAGATACAGAATCTTCCTGTAGATTATGCTAATGCCTTACAAACCAGGGCTTTTATTAAAAACAAAAACGTGCAGATAATACC
The DNA here is from genome assembly GCA_037158775.1 of Hetaerina titia. Classification (NCBI taxonomy): domain Eukaryota; kingdom Metazoa; phylum Arthropoda; class Insecta; order Odonata; family Calopterygidae; genus Hetaerina; species Hetaerina titia. The sequence continues at coordinate 23,396,145 of CM073774.1, forward strand.
TTAGTTAAATTTGAAAGAATATTTTTTTGCACGTGGAAAGAATCGCGGGAAGCCGATATTACCTGAAAACCTTAAGGGAGGAGGAAAAATCTCCCGAATCGGTTGTTCTTCAGTTGCCTGCAGGCAAATTGTCGCGTAATTAACGTGCCAGGCTTTCAATTGCCTCAGAATCAAGCACGCAAAGCTTGTAGTGTATACGAAGATTGAAGTAGGCCACCATTCAGATGATCTTCCGGTGGTTCTTGATTAGTGCTGGAGAAACCCGTCCAAACTGTCGCCCTAAGCAAAGAAAACAGTCCAATACTATAAAAATCCTGCCTAAATAAACTCGGGAAAGTCCTTTTCCAATGAACACGTGGACTATTCCAATGAACACGTTGGCACTTTCCAATAAACGTGTGCACACCAGGTCGGCCGCGTGCATTGCGGCAATTGAAATGATGCGCAGAGTTATGAATATTCAGATAATTATTACAGTAAATAGGCCTGGATCCAAACTTACCCGCAAATACCCTAAGCTAGATAATGATAATAATATATCCTCATTAATATTCCTCTCTTTAAGACTCCGGTACTATTCATTAAAAGATTTCTGTAATATCAATCGTTGTTTTCCACATTCTCCGATTTGATAAAAAGCAGGATGTCAAGTTACGTAGAATTGATCTGTATTCATAAGGAGCAATTCAAATTTATGCCCGGTGCAATCTTGGGTATTTATACAAATTATGCAATTTTTTTTCAAATCGGATATTACAGAGAATTGTGGCCGAATTTTATAATGGATAAGCGAACTGAGGTACTTAATGCGAAATTTAACCATGAATCAGACAGCAAAACTAGCAGTAAATCTTAGAAAATCGGTAAGAACAATCATACACCTCAAACGACAAGATTTGCTCTTAATACTCGTACTTTTCAACTAAAAACGCCAAGAAAATGGTAAAATAGAGATTGGATCGAGGCAAGGATGAAATTAGGTGGCGGAGCTGAAGTCCAAAAGGGGAATAAGCGTCCTGAAGAGCAGGGAAGGGTTTGAGTACTCAGGAACTAAAAAGAAAGTGTTGGATAAAATGTGAATGTAGTTGGATAGCCCAAATCTATGTGTCATTGTTTTAAGGGGCCATCGAAAACCTATTGTAAACAGTAACTACCCTCCTGTAACCATAACCCTCCTCTCCCGTAACAAAATGTCGAAGAATCAATGTCGTTCATGCCTTTTATCTTTCATGGAAGATTTAAGTGTGGGGGTGTTTACTTACGGCCGACGAGGCTTTCAAAAAATGTTTGCATAACGACCCGAAAGATTGATGGTTGACCATTCAGCATTAGTTTGAGATAAATGCGTGCTTCTCGATGCACATCGAACAACTTTTCCGTCCAGTAGAAATACCTAGCTCTGGGGAGAGTATTTGCAACAATTTCGTAAAACCAAGAGAGAAGTTTAGGAAAGGACAAGGGAAGATTTCTATGCTCCGATAAGTATTATTATAAGCTTTCACTTTCTCTACCATGTCGATACATATGCCTCGGAAATGGAGTTTCAAATACAATCCCGCATTTGGTTATTTCAATTAATTTTTTTGAACATTCAAATCCATTCATTCATTTCAATTGCGCATTCGATTGTGGGCGAGAAATGGTCTAGTAGAGAATGCATCCCCCATCGCCCTCTTATAGTATCTGTCCATACTTCTTGAGGCATGTCATCGAAATTTCTTCACAAGATTCCATCGCGGCCGTTCTAATAATAGTGTCACACCCCTTCCCCCTCCCCCCCCGGTCCTCTCCCTCTTTCCGTCCAGGCAATATTTTTCAAACCTCGCCGCTCTTCGCTGAACTCTTAATCTTACTTTGAAATCGGACCCTTCTCGAAAGGATCCATATATATACCCCCGCTCAAGACGTATTCAATTCGTAGGCCACAACTAATGAGAGATAACATCTCGTGGTAAGACTATGAAAACCGGAGACGGTGTGGTACTGTACTAGCCTCGGGCGCAGGAGACGGGAAACGAAGTGAGCGCCGAATGGTGAGGGGCAGGAGAGAAAGGAGAGGGGAAATGGTCGGGAGAGGGCTGGGAGGAGAGGGGAGTGGCAGAGGGTGTAAGGACGCCGAAGTGAGAAATTCAGGTCAGGGGTAGGGATATAGTTAAAAATACAAACACGTTTGGAAGGATGGGGAAGGATAATGCCTAATCTGATTTTTTGTTCAGATAGCCTAGACTTTGCCCTGCGTGATATGGCAATACGTTTGTGTTGTCAGATACACATATTTTTTTTTCACATATACAAGATCGATAGTGAAAATAAAAGATAGGAAATAATATATCCAGGTTCGATAATTACCGTTGTCCACTTTATTAAAATCATTTATATAGTTGATACCTTAAAACTATCAAATTCTAGTCGATATAAGTTACCTTCGATATTTGCTATACCTATGGATGACGTTGCTCGATACATCGAATACGGTGGTTGTTGCTAGATGCATTAGGTAGCTGATGTCACATCGATACATCGCTGCCACCTCGATATTTCTCTTATATCGACGGTCGATATTGGAAAGTGAATATCCCATAGACCCATGCTGACCTGCCAGAACAGAGTGCGCGGAAAACTGGGCGTTGCAAGAATGCAGGATGAGTTATGAGATGTGACTGGGGAGTGTCCAATGAAAATACTTGAGGGTGAGGAATTTGGTGTGGAAGAAGTGCTTCCTCCTAAATGTTGAGGCTTTGCAGGAGCGGTCTATATTCGTGTACACATCGCTGTCCTTTCAAAAGACGGAATCTGTAAATCAGTCCTTTGGTAAGAAGGAAGGTTTATCGCCACGAAAGACAGTGTCGACGGCCCCGAAGCAAAAGGGTTGCAGCTGCTGACTGAACTGAAATGTGGGTACCGGCATATATGTATTTTTCGTACGAGGTTTCGCGTTCATAGCATTGCGCGAGATATCTTCATGTCACAAAGCATAGCGGTTTTGAGCCAACATTCTAAGGGTAGTTTTGGAAATTTATTTCTTACGAAGGAGAAAGTTAGCTACGAATATAACCCAATGCCATCGTCACATTAGACAAGCAAACGGGATGTGAGACAATTAAAGAATGATTTTTTTACTGTCTTGGATTTAGAAGTGGAATTCAGTTCATCATGACAAATTCAACGATGATTAACTTGGAGCCTTAACCCCTCACACGCATTAATTAAAATACATGTATATGTATCACAGAAGAAGAGCCACAATCGAATCCTTCTCGGGAAGACTCTCTTTACTTTCGAGGTACATTCACCTCGTTTAAGCGATGACAGACACTGGTAAGATGTCTGCACCTAAATATAAATACAAGTACACCAAGGGATGATGCCTTCACAAAGAGAGAATTCAGGTGAAGTTCCCCGAGGCAGGCTTTAAAACCTCAAACTTTTTTATTTATTCGGATTGACATAAAATTGATTTCGTTATTGTTTGTTTTCACGCACTGAAAACTGTTTTCTTTATTTTTCGATGGAACTATAATCCAAAATCAACAATATGTGGTCGAGAATGGAAGTCTGATAAAAACTAAGGGCAAAACGGAAAATTCCGTTAATATAAGATTTTTTTACGCAAAAATGTAGACATGGAAAATGTTATTTAGGATTCGGATGGAGGAGAGAATTTTGGAAAAGCTCAAAAAACGTAGAGAAGTATAATTAAAATACATGGAATATAAAGGTATGTTGGAGGCTGTGATAAGAGGAACGTCTGAGAAGAAAGCAGGAAAGGGAGAGGAAATGAGTAGGCATTGTGGCCAGAATAAGTGGTGTAGCTTGAAACTATAAAGAACTGAAGAATGGAATCACTGAGGACAATAGGTGTACCGATTGTTCAGCATAATTATATTAGTCCAAACAGTATCCTGTAACCATTCTCAGCATCCGTCCAAAGCTTGGGTTGCACAATAATCTCTCACACGTGCTATTTTTCGATTTTATCTACCCTATGAGTTAAGAAATATCTCCCTAGAGAGTTTGCTATCTCATACCATTGCCTTCCATGATGAAATAAATATGTGATTCAAAAGTCCACCTGGGATACTTATTATTTACATTGAATACAGCGCGCACCCCGACTGCAATAGTGTCAGTCCGGACGCGAACACAAGCCTTCTTTTCATTCCGTGGGTTATTCCGTTGAGTAGATTGAGGCTTGCCGTGAGCATAAACAAGGGGAGGGTCCAACGCCCTTTCGCCGTCCGTGGGGAACGAACAAAGGAAGACCTCCATCAAAGGGCCCAAGAGGGGTGGGGAGAGGAAGGAGGCGGAGAGCTCTTAGGGCGATGCTTATCCTTCCGTTTTCATTAGATCCGAAGATTATGATGGATCGATGGAGGGAGAGCTATGGATATTTATGCGGGCGCCGAGCGGAAGAAGAAAGTCAGTGGCGTGCACCGGTGGCCTTCTTTTATTTGTATGGGCGTTTGCCCGCGGATGAAGCCCTTGTACTTTTTTTCCGGTGGTGGTGGTGTTGCCGTTTTGGGTGCTTCGCTGCAGGCCCCGGGGAACTGCGCCGAGATAGACGAGGGGCGGGAGGGTGAGTCAGCGGAAACGGAAAAAGTTGATACGTAATGCAAAGGAAAGCCTCTCGCCGCTATGGGATAAGGAGGGATCAATTAATCAAAGGAATTCGCGCCCTCGCAAATGGATATCAAGTCGGCCACCGTTTATACCGAGCAGCAGGATCTTTTGTTCCAGCAGAATAATTCATCAAGGCACTCGGCACTACACAGATCACTTCGCACTCATCCCGTCGCCATAGGCATCTCCGGGGCTGTTTCTTTTATGAAGTGTGGAGCCAAAAACACGTATTGGATCTACCGTCGTTTAATTTCATCCTGGTCACAATATCCCCTTTTCAACCGTTTGTAATCTGAGCTGAATAATCCCTGTTTTAAAAGTCACACTTTTGCATATGTGCATTTTAAGCCGCCCACATCTCAAAAATCCACTACAATTTCGTTGTAAATAAGAAAAACGAATGCTTCGAATAATACAACCACTACAACTTATTATATAAATCCTTATGTAAATTGCAAACACGTTGAGGTGTGTGCGGGACACTATGTCATATCGGAATAATAAATTACCTCATACTATTCCATCCCCATCACAGTGGAGACCATCATCTACCAACAACATCAATCTTTTTTAATAGTATGTAAACCCAAATGAGCCATTTCAAATTCACAGATCGTCGAGATAAACCAAGCGGTATTTGTTTTTATGATTTTGTTGGTACCGTCATGCATTAGAGTATGAGAGATTTCTGTGTTCATAGTATCTGCCGAAATCTGGTGAACAAAATACGGCGCGATATTTTCAATTATGGAGTATTTTTTTTCCTGATGATAAATTTGTTTCACGTAGACCGCGGTTGATCATTGATGCAAGAGAATGAGCGTGTAAATGAGGCTTTTGAGGCGATGGTGTGGCGAAGAATGGAGAGGGAGGAGAAGAAACAAAGGAAATATAAATACGGTGGACGGAGGGAGGAACTCTCTCCAGGGGAAAACCGAAAAATTCGAAGTTGGGCGGAGGAAAAATTGAAAGGCAGTGGGATGTTGGAAGGGTGTGATGTGGGAAGGGAAAAATATTCGGTGAGTATGGTAGACAAATGAAGAAAATAGGCTTTTTAGGCAGTATGAAGGTAGGAGCAAGGCGGGGTGAGATCTGAAGACGGAAATACTCGTACTGGAGGACAAAACAATGGAAAGTCTGTAGATGTTAGAAATTTTTGTAGATGAAAACAGCCATTTGAATGTTCAAAAACCCATCCTGAACAGGTGGAATCCCAAGAAACACAGCAATCAACACGAGAAGTTGGTCAGGTGAGGGTGGAGCTTCATCTGGTTTAAGCCCAAATGTTTGTGAAATTCGTAGTCCAGTCGGTAGCCAAGCACTCTACCAATCGGACTGCCATGCCTCAAAACAGATGGAATCCCTTGGAAGAATTAATAATGGCCGCGGAGTGAACCTAATTATTGGATCGAATTCATAACAGTGCGGATACATGCTCATAGCATTAACAATGACAATTTCAAACACAATTTGAAAGGAGTAGAAAATAATAAGAATAAGTGTCTTTAGAGGAGTGAGAGATGTAAATGAAACTTTACGCTTGGAATGATAAAAAAAGATCTGCAATTAGAAAATGAATATGCAAGGACTCATATGACATGAGTGGACTCGTTTGCATTTCTTTTGAACCAAAGATATCCGCATCGACGACCTGCAGTTCGAGACGCCGTCACGATTTTTTCCCAGTGGATATATTCCATGAAGACTTCGGGTAAAGTTTGGACCAAGCCTTAAAAATTTTCTTTCGTCCGTAAACTTAATTCTTTAAGCGACACGTGACATTTCATTAAACGAAAACACGGTTACCTTAGGCGCTCAAGTTGGTCACCGCCATTCTCTCTCTCCTTAGGTGGGTGGCCACTGTCTCCTTCGACCACCACCGCCGACTTTCCCAGCCAACCTTGGTCTGCCTGCCTCTATTTTTTTCCGCTGATGATGCAACGCGAGGGTGGAGTCATCTTCCCCAGTCCTGACCCGTTGCCAGCAGAAAACGACCGTCTATCGGCTAAGTCGTGACGAAGGGCCATTGTGCCGTTCAGGCTCCACTTACAACTTCCAGAAAAAGGGCGCCTTTCATCTTGTCCCGCATTGAACTCCCCGACCGTGATCACTTTTACTGCTCCCAACTGACCTACTTGGAGGGCATGGAATTAATCTTAGACCCAATCCTTTCATGTGTTTTTAATAAATGGGGCCAATAAGATACGGAGGTTTTAGATACTAATAGTAGGTATCATCGCTGCGCTGGCTCATGGTCATTTATCCATGACCTTCCGTACATTGTGTGGTATATAACATGATAACCATTGCTGTAGTCCGGCTTATTTGCACGTTTGAAGTCACTTAATAACGCAAATAATCAACAAGTAACAGTAACGTAGATGGAACATGAGATAGTGCACACCAGGGTACGACGAATCTCACAGCAATGTACAACACATGATTATTTTAAACAGAGACCTTATATTTATTTGCAGTCCTAATTTTGGCAAAAATTCTTCAAAGACCACTGACTTTCTTGGACACTCGATGACGAGCATTATGATTCCAAAAACGACATTTCTTCGGCTGAAGGGAATCCCGCCCCCCCACCATTTATTGTCAGACTCCTCAAACTGAGGATGCGTTCGAGGGGAAACGCCAGGCACGGGTGGAGTTTGGTTATTTATGGAAATGGAGCGTGTTTGTGTGTGTGTGTGTATATATATATATATATATATATATATGTATATACATACACACGCGCGCACGAGTAACAAACACATGTACCTCGAATTTGTAAAGTTGTTTTCATTTAGGATCAGTTCACCGCAACGGAGCTCAACGAAGCGCATCTGACTTTGCGAGCGGAATGATAGTAATCAACAGGGTGGAAGACACACACAGCCCATGGCTCTTCCCGTGAAACTCGTTAAACGTGAGAAAAAGAATCGGATTCATCAGAAATAAATCATTAAAAGAAATTAACTCATTTCAATCAAATGCCAAAGGGCGTAATTCGATTATTTATAACATCTATTTAGGTGATATTAATGTTAAGCGATCAATTGTCCTCAAGCAAAAACAATTGCCTAGTGGTGATACGACGAACTCAATGGTTACACATAAATTCATGTTTAAAACGAGTCCTAGAATGAAAGCAGGGCTTTGATCATCGGCATTCTCTTTTAATCTCTCCCTAAAAAGTACGCCTTTGATTAAAAAGAAAATTTTTTTCAGCGTGAAATAGCCATTAAATATACGCTGCCAATTTTATCGATGAAACACAGCATCAATTAGATATGGACAACAACTCTCGCATATAAACATGAGGCATTTGACTTGTGTTAGTTCCGAAAGAGTTGTCAACTCATTTAAATTCAAAAAATATTTCCTCCGACATGATTCGACGATACTCAATGTTTCGTTTGAGATTACAGAGACAAGCATCACACAGCTCTGTTTAAGTTTTATTTTCACGCAGTCAGCATAAATGATTCTCGGTCACAGATGTTTTACAATGAGGGGGGAAGATTTTCTTTTGTGTCGCACGCCCGAGAAGAAAATGTACTGGGAATATATTATGGAGTAGATATTTATAAGGTGAATGCAAAACGTTTTTGCGGCCTTTCCCGCAATGGTAGATGGACACACTTCTGATCCATTGAAAAACTCGTCTTTACGACTCATACCACCACCGCAGTCATAAAACAAAGAATCGGGGTGGAGGGGGGGGAGGAAGTTGCTCAAGGTCATCTTTGAACGCAGAGTCGCAAACAACTTCTTGCACTCTCCAAACTAAGATCGGAAAGGACAAAACTTGCCTGCAGCATGTTTTATGCATGATTTAAATTTAAAAGACTTGTCTTTGCCACATGTCACAAATGTTTTCCATTAAAATCATGGCTATTCATATTGATAATTGAAATTAATTTAACATGATCAGCGACGCTTGAGTTAAGAATGGTGTAAAATATGTACTCCAAGCATTGTTTCACATGTATCATAAAATATACATTCCCCACGCTTCATAGAATCTTCAAGCACATCTGAAGTTCACCATTGAACATGTCCAAATATAGTGGAATTAAGTAAATAATTGGTGGAAGTGGAATTGAAATAAAATACTGAAATACGATCATTATGTTTCTGTATCAGAAGAGGTACTCCGGTTCATACATATGAACAATAACCACTGCAGTTGGCATATCCCACTTCCATTTAACCATTCAAAACAAGTTAAAAAAACAGTAAATAATAAAATAATTAGTGATTCGTAGTGACCTTTCGGTCTATATTTCGGATACCATTTATGCTAATCATCAAAGATAGGGTTTCAGAAAAAAGAAAAGACAATGATAAAGCTTTACTAACAAATTAGACTATCTAATTTGTGTAATCGCTTCCCTGGTGACTGAGAAATAAACATTTAAAATTGGTACTAACTCTAGTTTTCAAATTGGGGAAACAAAGAAACATGACACTGGACTCAATGACGTCTGCCCAAAATGCAAGTTCTTTAAACGCCCAAGAGAATTAATTACTTTCCAACTTTCTCCCCAAAAGTTAAAAACGACCTAAGGGCTGTCCATAAACATACCATGTACCACTTCACACACACAGCCGTTGATAAACATTTTCTCAAAAATATTGATTCCTTCTAACGGAAAATGTTCTGGGGGGTTTTAATGTGAAACGCTTCAAACGAAGCTAAACCAGCACAAGCATTTTTATCTTCGCTTACGATGTACTCTTTTATCAATAACCACCACTATATAAATTCCTTGATCTCAAATTCCAAAAGCTTCTGGCCGTTAGACACGAGACGGATTACTTCCCATCGTTCCGTTCCCCGGAAGTGAACCCTTAATCATCATAAGCGTCCCTGAATGATCGATACCATATGAATGATGTGACCTTTCAATACGGGTAAACAAATGAAGCTCTGGTTGTGGGTTCACAGCTGAACTGAAACTCCAATTACAACGTATCAGGAGTCAAGATAAGCTTAATTTATAGGATGATAAATATATGCACCAATAGCTCTCTTTATCCAAAGTTATTTATTTGAAATGGAATTTCTCGTCTTCCGAAGCCAGTAGGGCAGAATATGCCTCCAGAAAATACATGTTACGAATTTCATGATTCAACAAAGAATATTCGGAGAAAATAAATGCTGCAGCTAAATAAATAAAGGCTACAGAGGGTAGTACCGAATGAGGAGTTAAATACCATTTTTCTTCTGCAGTTATTTCGTAAATTATCGTCCTCGTAGAGCAGTGAAGTGTCAGGGGGTCCCTCATAAGTAACAGGAAATGTTTGGAATATGATGTCAGACGATTTTACTCAAGTTTAAATCGAAATATAGCACGCTGTCCTTGAGCAGATATAAAAAATTAGCCAATTTTTAGGTAACACATGTTCCAATAATCAACTCTCGAGTACGAGAAGTTCCATTGAAGTGTACGTTATGCAGCAGCCAAGTATGCCTCATCCCGGCAATCACATGTGCAATTAAAGAGAATCCAAAGTGATTACTACGGGTATTATCTGAAAGAGAAATATTTAACCTGACGCTTCCGACATAACACATCGGAATTAAGCTGGAAACTGCGACAAACTTCTGTAAATTCTACAATTTACACTGATATACACACATTGTGTACCATACCCCACAAACTGTCGCAAGATACTATCGTCTAAAATGTTACGACACCACCATTAAACAAATGATTCTATTGAACGGAAGAACGTTTTAATAATAACCAAATAAAAACAATTTTCTGCTAGGCATTGGGTTATTGCACGAACGGTTTAGACGTGCTACAGCATCTTCAGGTCTGAAGATGCTATACTAGGGCATCGAAACTGGTCCTGTAATAAATCAATGTAATCAAAGTGATCTAAAGGAAAATTGTTATCATTTGCTCATATTTATGTTCGAATTCCACCATATTACGCCTGAAACTACGCAATTTGAAAAACGTTTTCATATGCTAATGTTTCCGTCTATTCGTGTACGGTAATTACGTGCTTTTTATAAATATTGCATAGCCTTGTATATTGCGAGTAATAGGCCATTATTGATGAAAAATGTTATTCAGTCTTATCTTCGTGATACTTCATTACCTTCGTAATTAGTTGAATCTAACATTTGAATCTTCGGCCCTCCAGTAAATATTCCCACAGAATTCCTATTCAACCTGTGACCCAGCACAGCAAATTTTATACGAGTACTAACCTGGAGATTTTCAACTAAATCTGATGCTTTGGTATTTCTTTTCTCCAAATCATGCTCCTCCAATTAACTCTCGTTAAGATACTTCACAATTTTGAAATCAGTTTGATTATCGTAATTGTATTAGTCGTTTGGTATCCATCAGAACCTTTCCAATTAAATTTTTGGAATCGAAGAAATAACCCAACGTCACCAACTTTAGTAACAGTTCGTACAAACCATCTCCAGGTAGACGATGTAGGGGTAGCGGGGACTAGTTCCGTGAAATCAGAGAAAGGCAAGCAAGGGGAAAACGAATGTCGAGGTCTCTCTGGACGTTCAAAACCAAAGCGTATATAATTATTAAGTAATCATCATTATCACTGTTTATATGCCAAATAGAAGTAGGTTTTGGATGGTTCCTGATAACTATTACATAGAAGGGAAGTATTCTCAAAAAAACTTTCATTAGGGTCCAACTCCGTATGCTTTCCGGTAATCCCTTTTACAGTTTCTCATGATTTCTACTCCCCTTCATGTGGTCCAGAATTCCTATTCTTCCCTTCCCTTTTCTCACTCATTCAGTATTCTTCCCTTCTTTCAAAGTCTTCAACATCCCCTACATCTTATATCTCCGACGCACCTTCCATAGAACACCGTATCTCTTTTCTTAGTAAATGGTTCTTAAACTTTTCACTTCCTAATTCTTTTCCCAACGTCTTCACTTTGATGCCAATCTTTCAAAATATCCAGAAAAATTGTAAGTAGCGTTAATATTAGATATTTATGCTACGCAAAATGTTGTCATTTAGAAGAGGATATTATAATTTTCTAGCAGAAATGGAGAGACGGATTACTGCACTTCTCATTTTTCCTCACTAAACCTGTATTAACATTTCAATTTACTCAAACCAACGTACTCGAAAAAATGAAATACCCGGAACAGTGACTGTGATCGGCGGCGCCTGTACGAGCGGGGGCCAGAATCCAAAATCGTACTAGCAGCAGGGGGAAGAGGAATCAGAAAGTGACCTATATCTCTAGACTTTTCTGGGCGGCTCTCAATCACAACACACCCAAGGAACTGCCGACAACCTTGGTGGAAGGGGCGATGCGACATGTCGGCGCAACTGTCCACCGGAAGATAAATGCCGCCAGAACCGAAACAAACTCACATTAACTTCAGACAAGGCCAGTTCCTCTTCACACGACCAAGAAGGACTCTTCACGAGGAAATGGATCCCGCCGACGGCGTCGGGAGAGAGTACGCATGGAAGAGAGATAATACGGGACACCTGATGCGGAGCGGCTCTTTCGAGGGATTAAAAATTCCACGAAAAATGATAAGGAGGTTCTTGCTTTCGAAGGGGGAGCGAGTGTGGATCGTGAAGGTGTGGAGGAGGGGTAAGAATGCATGAGAGGAACAAGGGCGCGCGGGGCGCGCCGCGAAGGGAGGTTAGATGGAGTGCGCGCGCGATAGCGTTGGGGGAGGAGGGTGTGGAGCGCAAACAGGCTCACGCGACGCGGACACTCCGGGAAAGAAGGGGGCGGAGTCACACAATGGGTCCACTGGCACTAGTACGGGGGGTATTGCACGAAGAAGAACTGCGGCACGAGAGAGTAAATTATATAAAGTTATTTGAAAGAAAAAGATTGGAACCCTTCCAGCCATGAGGGCCAAACCACGCTGAATTCTCCGAGTTCGGATTCGATTGCGACACCGCGGGTATAATTAAGGCGCTATGGTACATCGGCTTGAAGAAACAGTAATATAAATCCAGGGAAATAGGCTCCCGCAAGGATGGCCGCGAACAGGTGCTTGTTTTTTTCCTCGCAACGTCGGTGTTTGCAACAAAATGTAGAATAAAACGCCCTGAATTTTGGGTTGGTCTTCATACCATCTGCAATTCTCCTTCATGCCACTCCATAAAATAAATACATTAATCCTTATTATTAAAGGATGGTGCCTCTACACCCCTGATATGTGATCGTGTGAGGATTCCATCGATTAAATGTGGAATAGTAAATTGCCAAGGAAGGATCTAGTGACATTTGAAAGGGGGGCAGAGTGTTGAGGTTCAGAACCATTTAATCATGAGGTTTTATATCTTGTTGTATACACTTCTGTGTTCTTCTTCCGCATCTTATTTCAAGCTATCCAACCCTTGTTGTGATACGATGAGGAATGAAAAGTGTTGATTAAAGGCAATGGGGATGAAAAGGGAATTAAGTCAAAGGAGAGGATCGAAAGAAAAGACCAAGGCTAAGGTTATCTAATTTTTCCTCTTTTCTTAATTAAGGTTATTTACGATCCTCCCTTTCGAGGATAATCAAGGGAAATAGTGCGCCATTAACTTATTTCTATTCACCGTCGGTTATTATTTTCTATCGTTTCTTGTCATGTAGTTAAGTCAATGAAAATAATTTCTTGGATTTAGTCTGCCTGCTCAAGTGTTTCCATAGCTTATTGAATAGTTGTGGTTAGTTTTAGTTGAAACATTTTAGGCAGTGGTTTCTTGGACCTCATCTGTCAGGTAGTTAACGGGCCGGCAAAGTTGTCTCGGTCACTCTGCCCTTAGACACCTAGGATGCTTACTCGCATGATTTATCTCCCAATGTTCGTTCAGTATACTTAGGTGCGCATATATTATTTGCTCAAAAGTTGTGCCAAAGTAATGTTATTCATAACTTGGCAATATTTTATCAGATGAATTGTAGTAAAAGCAAATAAATTATAGGCTAGGACTGTTCATTCAGTCAAATCAGACCCCAGATTGTCTGCATTCCAACCTGGTTAACAAAAAGAACACACGGAATTAGTTTGAGCTTTTTGATGAATTATGGCGAGAAACCATGAGTTGTAGATATGGAAGATGTCTTCAGAGATGGTGCACCAAAGAGTGTGAGGCTATCTTTAAGTGATGAAACAAATTAGTTTCAGAGCTGTTTAGATGTTACTATTACATTGATTATGGTGCAGAAATCATCTATGATGGAAATGCCATTTGAGTATTTGAGGCGCCATTAGGCGGTGTACATGAACTGCTAGGGTTGAATCAGGCTGGTTTATGAACTTTTGGTAGTTATAGAGACTGAGTTTTGCAAATATCGCCAAGCTGGATTCATCGAGTGACTGTCTGTTCGAACATTTATGTTTTAACTTGTTACGAAATTTCAATATTATTTTGGCTATGAAAAATCTCATACCATTGTGGTCAGACGGTCACGTACCATAATTTACCAGAAATTCCCGCTAAGATGGAACTAGAACGCATGTGGAAGTCACTGCTTCCCTATTCCTTACACTAACAGGTTTCTAATCCGCTTCAACGTGACCACATGGTGTTAAAAACGGACGGAGTGGCTTTCCCTGTTGTTTTCATGTTTCACTCGTAACACGAAACAATCTGTCTACTGTTTCAAACGGAAACACCAATGTGGATTGAATGATTTTTTTATAAATACCCACGCGATGGGTGCAAAGCTTTCTTCGCTCTGGGGTAAGCCTTCGGGAACATCCGAGCGGCCGCCGAACCCTCGCCACACGTCACATATTCCACCTGAGGTCAGGCCGGGGTGAAAACGAACGCAACACGAATTAATTTCAATCTCGGTGGTCAGTGAACGCAAGGACAAACGCGCGCACGCACGCGATGCTCAGGTGCAGTTAGTTGATTCGGAGGGGAGGAGTCGTGCTCAGAGAGAGAGAGGCCTGGCCAAAAGGCGAATCCTCTCCCTCCCGGAATCTCCCCTCCCGCACCTCCCCTTCTCCTCCACCTCTCTCCCCCCGACCGGTCCCGGAACACGTGACTCCGAAACGCTCGGCCAGGATCGCAAGGGCGTCTCTGGCAGGGCAAAACCTCTAGCGGACCTCAGTTCCTCATCGGAGGTACCCGAGGGGGTCGCACGGACGCGATTCGCGAGGGATCCCCACTAGCTAAGGCCCCAAACGCTCCCATATGTTCCTGTTAAAGAAAAAAATAAATGAAATGGTGAAAGAGTAAGGTTCGCGCCCTTCTAAAAAAAAACACGCACGCTCCCGCCTGTCGGGCATGCGGCCGAGACCCAGTAAGCGAGCGCGGCGAAAACATCAATCCATTCATCCTCGATTATATATTCTCCTTTTCATTTCCCCACCTTTGAGTTCTCGCGACGCAAAGGTGGACCATCGGCACTACTTCCCCTCCAATCTTCCCTCTCTCCCTCGAGGGGAGAACCTCGCTTCACTGGCGGGCGGTTTGAAAGAAAGGAAATCAGCCGACGGGGACTTCAAGGGGGGCTTCTCCACGACGTCCGGTGATTCTCACCGTCTTTTCTTCCCGAGATGTCGACAATGCCGCCTCCTTCCCGCCTGTCTCTCTCTCTCTCCCCCCTTGGGTCGGTCCCGCCCCTT
Source organism: Hetaerina titia (assembly GCA_037158775.1). Taxonomy (NCBI): domain Eukaryota; kingdom Metazoa; phylum Arthropoda; class Insecta; order Odonata; family Calopterygidae; genus Hetaerina; species Hetaerina titia. The sequence goes on from CM073774.1 coordinate 23,411,354, forward strand.
CCCTTTGCCTCTCCACCGGCCGCCTCCGCCCCCCGAAGAGAGAGAACCGCCCTCGGCCCACAATAGCCCATGGCAGTGGGCCGGCCCTTCTTTCGAAGGACTCGGGTTCCGGACCCCGCGGAGGCCTGTGAGTCTACTCCAAAAGAGAGAGCCTCTGAAGGAGCACCTTGGTCTTTCGGGTGAACACGTTTTGTCAGAGGTTTCTTCCAGCTCAGTCACCCGCGCTTCGAAGACTGTTTCTCGAAGACCGCGAACGCTTCCTCCCTTTTCTTTCCCTCCTACTCGCAATCTAAAATTTAATTCAGCTGTTCGGGCTGTCGCAAAGCAACTCCTTATCTGTTCATCAATGACAAGTGCTTTCGACAAACTATTTCGAGGGCTCTTGTGATTTTCCAGACGGCCGGCACTCGTCGATTACCCCACATACACATTCCGTACGATGTTTTTAAAGGGATGGTAAGGCGCGGATTTGTTAAATTATGAAACTATCGAAATGGAAACTTAACGGTGTCCTTTTAAGATGTATTCAAATTGAAAAACCCGAGCCCCTTCTGAAGTTTTGTTAATGTGCTCGACATCAATTTGGTTTTAACGCAAATTAGAAGATGAGATGCGATACGGCTAACGTAAATGTTTCACTTTATTTTTTTGTTCCACTTTGGATGTTTCCCAGAAAACACCTAAGACGCTGCATCTTAAATAATACATCCTTGGTCCGAGAGTTGGGAAACCTCGACGCTTAGCCCTCCTAAAATGTCTCACTCTGTCCTGCATCCAACCCACAGCAACAAAAATAATCATAACTCTCCTTCCTCTCCAGGTCCTCCAACCAGTTAGCGGGGCAAAAGTAACTTACTTCCCGGCCCTAAAGATGCCGTAGGGAACAACCATATGGGCTGCTCGCCTCTATGGAAACCACAAACGTCCCTGGATGGGGTTGGCAAATCTTTTTTGGGGCGAGGTCCTAGCGAAACTTGGCGCCAAAAACAAGGCTAGCACCTACAAAGAGGGGGATGGGAGATCCCACACGTGTGTGCGTATGTATATATATATTTATAAAATATATATATTCCTCCCGAGGTATATCCCAAGGGCGACGAAGGGGGTGAGGAGGAGGAAAGGGATATAGTCGGGGAATATTATCACTCAACTTACCTTTCTGTTCTCGAGACGAAAAATCCACCTCGGTATCTCGCCCTCCTGATTACTTCCCCGAGCCTCGTGAGGTCACTTCTTCCTCCGTGCCTTCCACTCACTACAGCAGCCTGCAACTTCTCCCGCGAATTTTCCTTATCTCGACGAATGTTCCACGAGCGAGTTCTTCCTTCACAGAGAGTGCTTCTCCCTCTCGTTTCCCCCCCGTTTAGTCGACCACGATTCAACTCCCGCACGTCTTCCCTTAAAGCCTCCGCCCTACGCGCGCGCTCCCTCTCTCTCTCACCCTCTCTTCTTACGTTGCTCACCGCTTCGAAGTCGCCAAACGACTGGAAGAGCGGCCCCGCAGAGGAGCTCTTAGCGGGGCGGAGGGGAAGGTGAGGGGCGGAGAGGGTGGGCGTCGGTCCCGGCGGGAGGGGGGCCAGGCAGTGAGAACGGGACGGGGGGGGGGAAGGCTGGAACGGAGGAGGAGAGAGTGAGGTGACAGGAGGCTGCGGAGGAGGAAGGGTGTGTGTGTGTGCGTGTGTGCGCGCGGAGGTGGGATGTTTAGGAGGGAGGGAAGAGTTTGGCTTGGTTAGCGTACAAGACGGGGGAGGGGGTTGTACTCCACGAAAGAAGTCGGAATCTGCCGGCCATGTTGAGGGCGACCGAAGACGACGCGTTGCGAAAAGCACGGCGGAATTAATTTCTCCTCTGCCAGGTGAACATTGCCTTTAATTGGTCTCTCAGCTGAAAATTGAAGGCTGAGCTGGTTAAAAGACTTCGAGACGAGGTGGCGATGTTGAGATGAACGGAGGAAAATAACTGCCAATATCGGCAAAGTTGGCATGGACGAATCAAGTTAGCCTTGCACTAAACTCCTTTCAACATACATATACTGGTTGATTGGTGTGGTTTGTGCGTTACCGAATGAAAGTGAGGGATAATTCGCCGTGAAAAAATGATTTGCCTTGACCGGTAATTATACTCGGTAATTCAGTTCGAGTCTGCTGGACAGCAAGAATGCAAAATCATCTTTTTTCGGTCATTTAAATTACTTCATCAAAACTGAGGAATTCAACTACGAAGATGCTGGGCCCTGGTGCGATTAAACGAAATTTTTAATGTCCTTTCTCCACTTACTATACTGACTTACACCCGTGCGCATGCCTACTTAAAGCGTAAGAATGGTATGGTTATTACGGCATCACACTCGGTGTTAGTGTTAAGCATTACTTAGGAAATTATGTCTGCATCAAAAAACAAGAGGTGATACAACGAAATTTTCCATCGCAATGGAAGGTTTAGGAGAATACCATGGTATTTGCATCAACATCCGCTCCCTCCTAGCCTCCCTTACGGCTAGGAGTACAGGAAAACCGTTACCATGCCTTGCTAAGGTGATGTCATCGTAATAGAAATTTCAGGCTACAATTAGATTTTTTGGTCGCAGTGGTTGGCTTACTTGATCTTGGTTTTGATTTGCTCGCGCAATTGACGAGAAAAGTAAGAGTATTGAAACATGTCGGCACTAGAGTCAATTTTATTTTTCATAACCCGGAGCTCTGATATTTCGATAAAGTTTTATTTCCTATTAATTCAGTAAATACAGGTATGGGATTAACTGTTTAACTGCACTTCAAGAAGACATGAATCTTTATTCAAATAGGTATTGTTTTGCTCGTGCAATCAAACATCCAGGGTAAGAGGGCAAGTTCCCTTCCCCGCGACCAGTAAATCCCAGAAAACAGATGCCGACCGATGAGGCAAAATTCCCTTGGGTCACATCCGTGTGACCACAACTGATAATTGGGCATCGGACCGAGTACTGCAACGACTCAGAGACCACCACCCCCAGAAAATATCTCTAGTTCACAAAACATTAAGTTATAAAAATGTTCGCCAATCCATTACAGCGACTATTTCGTTAATGTTTACTTTTATTCCGTATGAAGACAGGTAAAAACTCTTTGGCACGCCGTAGTCATTCATACCTTTGTGTCTCTGTGAATTGGTACAATTATCGATTCATAAAAACAAGAAATTCGGTCTATTCGTTTTTAGTTCCCCGTAGTGCGTTATCACCTGCATTTTGAAACATGGGAATATTATCATGTCGTCCGCTGGCTAATTTTTGTCCAGTGAAAGGATACTACGAATTTCAATGGTCACAACACGGAATCAACGGGCAAAGAGTGTAACCTGTGAAAAGGATTGGGAGATAGCACAAACCATAACACAGGTATCAACCTGTAGGTCGGTATGATAGGTTAGGGTAGATAGAGCTAATGTACTACCAATTCCAACGGCGTGTAAAATTGACACATCAGGGCAAGGCATACTCCTGCTGCCTATGGTTTCTCAGGAAGATCCGAAAAATCAGCTTGAGTGAAGCTGAGGGTGCCCAGAGGAGTCACCCGGAATGGATCCCGTGCCCTCCGGTCAGTAGTCCAATGCTCTAACTAATGGGCTACCACGTCCCCCTCTAGAGAGCATTATTTTATAAATGTTGCAGTGATATACAATTAATAGAAAAATGTAGAAGATCTTTCAGTAAGATAATACAGGTTGCTGGTTCCCACAAAGATGACTCGGACAAAGCAGTGACTAGGAATCCGGAGGGGCTTGTGACTCTCAAAAGTAAGTCTTTGTATGAAATTAAATAATATGACAACCCGATCGAATTATCTTCGATAATTTTGTCCTTACAAAATAAACGTAAGCATCCAGAACTAATCCTCATAACGATTATGTGTATGCGTGCACTCCCTGTACAATTGAAGTCAATCCTATTCTGGTGTCGCGAAAACATTTATTGAGTAATGCGAACTGCTCGTTACAAAAAAACAGTTAAATCTTCATAAATTCAAGCTTGAATGGATTGAGAAAGCACGAGATGAACGAAACTCCAATTGAGTCAAAATGTTCACGAATAAAACAACCATTTCCCGTTTTGGCGCCGAGGAATAATAAATAAGGGCTGGAAAGGTGAGCGCGTAGCCCCCTCAGCGGTGATGCTGCCTCTCTCGGACCATTTTTGGAAACAAACTAGGAAAGGTAGGATAAATGTTATCCTCATCACCATGCATCACAAAAAAATAACTAATTTTCCTCTTTGGTTAGTGATCTATTCCATATTTGCGGTATTTCATTTATCCATCTCTTGAATTCCTTTCGAAAGGTCGAGGTTCTACAATAAAGACTGCAATGGGTCACCTGACATACTTAATTTCCTATTCACCAGTTTATATTTTACAATTCTAAAAAATAATATAAAGATAGTAATTATTGTAGAAGGTAATCCTTAGCAATTACGGCGTGGATAAATGTTGTTGGTTAGCAAGTAGAGAAGAGAAATACGACTCGGCCATTTCTTCGATAAAATACGCTTTTAAATCCTCGGTTTACAATATTTTCCGAAAAGTGAGTCGTCTGCAGGTAAGGTTTTATCCATCCAGTTTAGTGAGAGCCTTGAGGGGATCAAATCTACGTACACTGACATTAAATCTTGATGTGTAAAGATTGTAATCAGGTTTCCCTGTTTAATAATATGATTAGAATTTTCTTACTGCAACATGAAGGTAATTTATTTTGGGTTTTTGGTGATGACAAACATAATAAATATAAGTAAATACGATTCGCGCAATCTTATATATTCCATGTCTCTGGTGTATTCGATCCGGCCAAGAATAGTTTATTCCTTGGTATCGAGAATGTTAAACGGGGGAACTTGTGTTTGGAATCATCGAAGAAAAGAAAACAAAAGTTATACAGAAATTATTGAAACGCTTTCCACGAACTATTACATGATAAAAACAATTGAAACTCCCTCACCCTTAATGCAGTTCCTTAAAAACACTCTCCCATTCGCCATTTCTCTCCATCGTAGCTTATCATCCCTACCTCTGAGAATATGATGCACAGGTCAACTGGAGGTCAAAAAGGCAAATTCATCCTGATTCGGAATTGAAGCCGAGTAGGAAAATAATTCAAATAACATGCTGTCGTTTTCCAGGGCAGTGTCTGTTTACAAATTATGCGGTGGACTCACAGATAAAACATTAATATAAAATTCAAATAAATATTAACCGGTCTGAAATTCCTTCATCAAACCGAAAAATTTTGCCCGGTTTGCATTATGGCTACGTCTTTGAATGGGAATTAGACTTCGTTGAGTCAAGGAAGCTTAAGATGGATAATACAGTTTATTCACTGCAGGCAAAAAAATGTGCATGGTTTCGCCGGAAGTATTTCAGGTAAGGGTAAAAATAGCAAAATATGGTACGCGGAAATGAATAAGTAGATAAATACAAAAATAATTAAATAAGTAGTGCTAATAAATAGTGTCAATGAGTAAAAATAATTAGTATTAGAGGCATTACTGCACGTAATTACATATGATATATATTCAAATAGTGCAGTGTCCCATTAAATTACCATATCAACTAATATTCATCTAGTTTGGCTGTGTTTAATGATGGCTAATATCTTTGTTCTTAAACCTGGGGATTGAGTGAATTGTTTCAAGATAACATGGTAGTTTATTGTAAAGCATAGTTTTAATTTGGTACTGACTCTGGCATTGTTATATAGTTATTGTATGGTACTGTTTTCTATCTGAGAGAGCACGTTCATTCCTTCTCTGTTGCATCTAAAGGGTTTGTTGCATGACCCCCTATCCCTGACCTCTCTCCTCCACATTCGGACATTTGTATCCTATCCACGAAGAATCGCCCCGGCCGACATTTCACGCCAAAATCACCCGGTCTGTGGGTGCTGCCGCATATATGAATGCCATAAGGAGAACCCTACATCCTTCCCCACACCCGCATCGCCCGCCCCCTTTCGCCAGCCCTCTCGTGAGGCGTCGACTGTTTGTCTGTCCTCCTCTGCCAGACGTTCTGCTCTTCTTCCTCTACCCCCCCCATCATCTCCTCTCCCCGCCCCCTTCCTCCAGACTCCCTCTCCCCGTCTTCCTCCTCTCCTTCCCCTTTGTTCTCCTTGGGTCCCCGACTCGAGCCCGCCATGGGAGACTGTTAAAATGTTTCAAAACGTGCGTTCTTCACCATAATATTGAAAAAATTGCAGTTTATGCCGAGACGCATTCATCAGCCCGAGGGTTTTTGTGATCGGTAGTTGATTGTAGAGTTCATCCCATTTCGACCCCCACGACGTGTAAAATTCACAGGATAGGAAGACCGGTTTCTATCCCTCCCATAAAATGCAGGCTGGCAGAAAATAACAAGGTTTGGGTTAAGTTGGGAGTGCCCGGGCGCATCATCTAGATTTGAGCGCCAGGTTTTTACTAGGCAGTTTATATCTCCACCTAGTTTTTCCCGTGAGGTACACAAACGTGTGATCTTGTCGGATTCTCTTGGTCACATAAATTTTAGAAGAACGATTGAGTTACCGGCATTCTTGTACACGGGGATGTCCGTCCTCCAAAATCACCCATGACACTCTAGCTTTAGGATACCGATGAGCTTAAAGTCTACTAAATAATTAAAAACCATTAAAGTTATCTTTTTATTTCGTCCATCTAACTCTTAATTATAAATAGGAAGTGGATAAAAATCAACAATTATAACCCTTAATCTACTATGTTTTAAGACGGACAGCACCTATGACATCATACACAACTTTGAAAATAGTGGCAGCGATGCGTGAATAAGACGCCGATATCGTCACTAAATTTGCCACCGCTATTGTGAGACGTCACACGTCGAGCCTCCCCGATGACGTCAATTGACGATTGAGAGTAACGGTAACGTTTACTTTTCGCTCATCTTTAATTTCTAAGATAACGGTTGATATGAAAAGAAAAATTCCGCTAATGATAATACTCGTTCAATTATTTGCATCTATTCATGAAAGTTTCATTTTTCTTCGGTGATGTTAGGTAAGACTGCATTGCTGATCAGAGCAATTTTTAGTAATTACATTACATCGATGTCTTATGATGCCGCACCTCTGAAAAGTGACAACAGAAAATTCTGTTAGCCAGTGGTGAGACTATTGTAAAAGCATAAAAGTTGATCGCAAAAGATTATGGATGGCGAGATAACTTAGTAGACGGTGGAGTGAACTGAAGCTGATTTCGATCTCAGCATAATGATGTGTCACAACTTCCTCAGAAGGAACAACGGAAGTCCACTTAACAATTAATTGAAACCTTAATCGAATAGCGTATGTAAAAATACTGAAGAGTAGTTCGACGAAGTAGGGATAACGAAGAACAAAGAATACTGGGGAGATGACAAAAATCCCAATTTATTCTGAACTTGCGAGTTCAATCCAAACAGACCGTCAGCAAAGCATTTTAAATTTTAATGAAGAAATATTTATTCCTCGTAAAACGCTCGTACATTGTGAACACGTTTTTGGCCTACATTTCCTGTAGGTGATAAACAGTATTCAACTCTAAGAAAATTATATTTGTTCCGACAAACTGCTTGCATTAAGTGCGGTAAATATCGAGATATCTCTCTCTGTTGATTTCCTGCCAATGTTTCCGCCACCGTATTCACGATTGAAATCCACTATAACAGCTTAACACGGGTGATTTTTGCGTAGTCTATTTTTTTATTTTTTTTAGCGAGTCGATCACAGTTTGGGTCGCAATAAAGACGCGTCTTCACATCCCCGCCCCCGTCTTTCACTGCCGTCTGCTCATCCCATCCGTCCTTCATGGTCACCATCGCCCCCACCCCTTGTCCACACCCCCCTCGGGAAAGAGCCTCTGAGCAAACAACCCGGGTCCACCCACCGCAGTCATTCACTCGTCCGTCTCCCTCTCTTCAAGCCGAAGAATCCCCCAAAAACACCATCCTCAAACCCCCAGCCACTTCCCTCCAAAAGTCTGCCTCCGAGCCCACATGACTCACGTGCTCCCAACAACCGTCGCCTCCTCCTCCGTCCCTGTCCTCTCTTCTTTCCCAAGCGTCCTAAGAGCTGGTTCTTTTTCGTCCTCATTGTGTATCTCTTTGGCGGAGTCCCATCTATTATTACTCCCCTGCTCCCAATACTACTCTCTGGTGGACCACAGTTTTGACGCCTTGCAGTCCGAATGGGTGCCAAGTTCCCAGCGCCTCGCTACGGTATCTGCCTGGATTGATCATGATCCTTGGACATGGTATAAGGTAGATTGATGATTAGACCTTATGACGCGTGTGCCTTTCGTATCCCTCGCCGGCGTTTTAATTAGAAGAAGTTCAAAGGCGGGATTGGTGAAATACTGCTGAGATGACGGCTTGAGTGCCACCGCTCATTAGGTGAGAGTTTGGATCCCTTGTTACTTAGAGTATGAATCATGAATATCTTCTAATGTTTCAAAAGAAAAATATAAACAGCCGGTTAATCCCCTTAAAATTGAGGTTTCCGCACGACCAACTTTTTCCAAGGGAATCTTTTTCATCATCATTGAAGCATGTGAAAGATGTTGTTCTCAACAGTCAATTCATATTCGGCAAAGTATTTTCACTTTTAAGCCAAAAACCCGTTCCTTAAAAACAATAAAAACAAGTGGGTTTAAAGCTAACACATCTCCATTACATTATTGAAAATTTTGGTTAAACTATTTGAAGAAAAATTTAGTGAATATTGTTGAAACCAATGAGTCACCTATGAAACGACAATATACTCTTATTGAGCCATATATTCTGCTTGATAACAGTATGGTATTGGATCGAAATCTGCGTTTTGCGAAACGATTGGGTAAATCTAGGCACCTCATGGTTTGATACGATTGCTTGTACTTAGTTTGCCTCACAAACATTTTTAATATGCCGTTCCGAAAAGTCACAGACATACCGGTCACTTCGTGAACGCCGTAAATGAAATGTTGCTCAAGTGAACTTCGACGTGACTAACTGTCATCAACTTCTAGGTATTTCTACATATTAGACACGGTAGAACTAGAGCCAAACGGTATTTGTATTTTAGGTAGACGGATTTATTGTTCTGTAGGAGAAAAAATATGTTTTCACAATAATTAATATTGCGCTATGTGCACTAATCAATAATTACTGTACATAGAACATCGTTTTACTGTCATGTATGGGCTTCATTTTCTCTGCAGTGGAGTGCTAAATGATAAATATGTGTTACAATTCGCCCCATCAGCCACATCTTCCTCCAATTCAAGTATGGTTGGCACCTATAGATACCTGTTACTCCTTAATTACGGAAAATGATGACAATGGACGGCCTATGATTCTTCTAAGAGTTTTTGCTTCTATGAAAATCCTAATGCACTGGTTCCATATCCTCTACGCTTTCCTAACAGTGGATATTCAGTTGGAAGTGACTACGGTAACCATTTTTGTTTCGGTTAAACTTGTCAAATGACTTTTAAAAGGGGGCCTCTTTCATACATTATTCATTTTATAATTATTTGAGATATTATCTGAGAGTGCATTCTGACATTCCGAACGGACGAATGCGCTTGTCTTAATGTGAAGATTAAAAAAAAACTTTAGGAATAATTGCCGTAAATTAAAGATAATTAAAACAAATGAGCCTTTGACCCCTGACTTTTCATGGCCCGCATGACACCCGCAGCTCGCGGTCTGCATCGTGCCTTTTCAATTGAGTGAGTACCTGCCGCACCGACGCGACGCCCCGGTGCTCGGCTAATTGGACGGCCATGGTAACGCGCGTGTAACGACTATCTATCATTACGTCCCTTGGGATCGATCAATGGATCTTGACTAAGGTCGTCTCACCCCAGCCGTGGGCACTAATCACATCAATTACTGTAGCCAAAGGTGAATTTCGGGCGTGCTGTCGACGCCACTCCCTCCCCGTACAGCGTAGTTCATCCCCTGGGGTGTGCCATCCCTTCTCGCTCACTCCGGCGTCTTTGCCAAAGGATTATCGGTCATCTTCTAGGAAGCAAAGTGTGTTTGTTCGCAGAGAATATTTGAGACCATTTTCAGATTTTTTCGCCCCTCCCTCTCTTTGAGGATCCGTCGCACAAGAACTCTCCCCCATATATTTAATTATCGGCGCCATCATTGCTTGTCGGTTTGGCGAAATTGTTTTTCACCAAGCTTTTCAACTGATCATTTCAATTACGTGCTGATACTTAAATATTGAATGCCATCCATGCATGACTTGTTTATTTTTTATTTTGATGTTATCAGAACAAGCAGCGAAAGTAAGCAAACTTTTCTAAGTTATCAGCAGATTGGAAAGGGCTTGAATAATTTTGAAGCGACAATTTCATTATTGTGAATTTGTTCTCAGGTTCCCGGGAATAATTAAAATTCTTTCTTCAAAAACAATAGCTGAAGTAATGCAGTAATGGAAATTATGTAAGAATTTTTCCTGAACAACCATCAATTTCCCACAACGAATAAGGGAGCGTAATGAAATGGAACAGCTCACCCCCTCTCTCCCTCAACGGTCTTGAGTAAGACCTACAATGATGCCCCAATGGGTCAGAGTCCACCGTATTGCCCGTTTATGACAGTGAGCTCCGAGTATTGTGCAGTACTTATCGTGGTTATCAGTTGCTATCAATGAAAATGTTTACGCTATTCTTGAAGGAAATGAAGATTGTCGGAGTAATGAAGAGATTGGCGAAATGCGGACACGCCGGAAAAGTAGAATTGCGAGTAGGCGTGGAGGAGGGAAGGCGAGAGTAATCATTTCCGATCGAAACACGAGGAGTTAAGAAACATCAGGAGGTCTAATTGTGAGGCGACGCCGTTATCGGGATGTAAGAGGTGGAGAGAGCGAGGCAGGTGGTGGAAATGAGGGAGTTCGGCAGGAGTGTGGGAAGCGGGAAGGTATGGGAGGCGAAGCCGCTGAAAACACGTGTGCGGGAGACGTGAGGAGGAAGGATTTGTGTCTCAAAACAGTTTGCCGGAAAAACGCGAAACATCGGTTGTATTTTATCCTGATCACTGGAGTGCAATTGGAGTTAAATTCTCCAGAATTGCTTCAATTAATACATTTATGACCAATACATATTACTTTATAAAAATTGTTTTCCTATAGATAAGGTATTCCCCTCTATTATAGAGCATTAGCGGGATAAAAACCTACGATTTTGACCAAGTACGTAACTTTTTCTCTTCAAATTAAATTTCTGGATGGAAGTTTGCAACTGTAAAATGTAGGCCCCTTAATAATTCCTAATTGCATAGCAACATTCCGCCATTACATCAGCACATACATCTCTCCATTGACTTTATTATGTTTCCGTGAGGGGTCTTGATTTTTCTTATTCTTGCAAAATCTTGGTTCAAAGAATTACTTTCATCCAGTTTAACCTATTATAATTTGCTGGTCAACGTTGTCCAAAACACTTCCAACAAAGGGAGATTGTTTCACTTGCCCTTCTTTATGCCCATCATTTTAACATCTAACTTTCCTATTTCCCCGCAACCGCAAAACCTTTGATTTGCTTACGTCGATTCTCATCTCATATCTATGGCACAAATGCCCTCCGCAATAATTGTAATTTTTTGGCCAACTGATTCTATGAATTCCCCTCCGACGTCTATTTCTACTTCCAGCTCTCTCTCTATGCCTCCTTTTCCTTTATGTATTTTGATAAGCACGGGTGGTAATGGACACCTCTGTCTTACCCCCTTCCTAACAAGTACCTAAAAGAGTAATGGATAAGACGTCAATGCCTCCAATATGCTCCTATCTTTTGTAATGCGTTCATCAATACTGTCCTATTTGCTCTCTCAAACGCCTTCTTTAAATCAATCAAGCAAGCACACACTTCCCAGTTGTATTCCATAATCCTCAATCTCATTTGTGCTCATATCACTTATGTGGTGTTATCTTGGAAAAATGAGTTTTTTTTAGAGTCGTAATAAGCTCTCGGAATCTACATCTGATAAGTAAGAGAAAAAAATGGACGCGGCTAGTAATTACCTTCATTATTGTCAGTGCATAGGTATTATTGTTCACCTTAATGCTTGTGTTGGAGCTGGTCATTTAGTGGCCGAGGGGAGTAAAGAGCATTCTCACTCCACCGAGAGTTCTAGTGGGCATGATATATATTTAGCACCCTTAGGAAATGCCGTCCCACATCTCACCGCACCTTGAAAACCACCGTTTTCCCTTTCATCTTGACAAGCGGATTAGCCGAGACTGAATATGCAGCAAGTTCCATCCTGCCTCTTGCTATGCATGACTAACGGAGAGAGCTCATCGCAGGCGCGTGTAATTACGAGCGATAAAAATACATCGAGTAAGTGAGTCGGTGGTGGTCGGCGCAGGATGGACGGGACGTCGTCGTCCTTACCTATTTTTTTTTAACCTGATCCCACTCGAATAGTACCAGTGCACATGAGTCATTCTATAGAGTTGGCATGTGACCACTCGCCGATTGAATCCGCCGCCAGGGGTACGTTTCCACTGAGCGGACTATCCGAGTAAGTTACCGTGCCACCGTCCAAGCGGTGCCGGTATTAAGTGTTTCACGCTCTCACCGTGCGGAACATGGATCAAAGGATTAGCCGGAAGTGAACGCCGCGGCTCATTTCTTACGCGAGTTTTGGATGGAAAATATCGCAATTTATCATGCATATTAATGCCAATGATGACACATTCTTAGCATTGTGTCTATCGTATGGATAAAATTGGAGCTCATAAATTCTAGCCGTATATTGCTCGGATTCCGATTCACTGTTTTTCTTCAGTCATCAATGAAATTACACTACCCAGCGGTCTAATAAATATAAATGATTCATGGAAAACTTGATTCCAAGAATTGTGAATGTAGTATAGCTGTTAATGACTGAATTATTTTATATATTTACCTAGTGTATCTAATAGGAAACTATCCATGTAAAATGTTATCGGAATGATCAGCCTTATCAGAGGTCAGCCTGAATGCCTACAGTAAAAAGCTTATAATTGGTACAAATTCAGGGAAACAGTAACGTTCACGGAGTCATCAGTGGATCCTTCCCTTGGTATCGCAGGGAACTGTACGCCTAACATTAATTTCTGTGCCTTGGGCAATCTCAAATAGACGCCTATGTTGTGGATATTGGCCGATGCGTACTGACAATCATGCAGGGATTGTACTGGTCTCCTGTTTTGGACTTTAACATCACATTTATGCTCGCGCTTTCGAGTTTGAGTGGTGTGTTTAAACACGTGAAGTTCATTTAAAATTTGGATAAAAGTATACAAGGAATCCACTGATAGGATAGGATTTTAAACGGCGGACGCCGTACTGCAATGTGTGACAAAAACTCAACCACAACAAACAGAAGTAAAAAAATGCAACAATTTCAAAGTGTAAAAATCGATCGTCTTAACTGGTTATTCCGGTTGAAACGAAAGATTTTAAAACTTTGGACTTGTTGCATTTTAATGAGCATCAGGGATGACTACGTTAAATTTACTGTCGCAGCATCTCTCCCCGTTCTTTGAAGTAGAAGTAGGTTATTTAGGATAAGTAGGTTTGTGCTTGGGGTGCTGCGATAGCTTGGCCAATTTGAAGAGGTACGGAAGGAGAACTATAATATTGTGTTGCAAATCCTTGAGAGGATTCGATCCCGCAAACCTTTACAAATTTGGACCATAAGGAGAACATATGGTCCATTACATAACTAACACACCTGTTGAGCCACCGGAAATTTGCCAACGACCTAATTTATTTTGACCGAGACGATTAAAACTTACCCTACCCATAATTATCCGCGTACATTACTCACATTTTATTTCAGCGTCACTCTTAATGTTTCATAAACTTCAAGGACAAGTTTGTAGGCGTATGACGTAAATTTCCCATCCATTTTCCCATTTATAGAAAATAATTTAGGCGCGTGATCGCAGCTATGGTTATATGGAGTGGACATTCGCCGAAATTAGAAAGTATACTTGCTTTTACTTAGGAGTAATTAAACGAGATAATAGTACTCATTTCAATACCGCAGAAAAATATCTTTCTGTTGTTATACGTATAACGTATCCTTATTGCACAATTATATCCTCTAAGTACTCTCTCTCAGCATTACTTAATGATTGATGAAAATATTAATCCAAACATTGCTACCCTTTATCATTTAAAAATTCACAACGGTATTTTTCACAAAACCAATATAGCTGCACTATTTAAGAGTACTGCTGTACAATTTTTATGATATAGTGCAATTAAAATGCTCTAGCGCCATATTTGTAGGTCCAAACCCTGTCCTGAATGCATAGAAATCCGTTGGATAACTTGATCTCCGATGTAAAACCTAGGCAAGAGGAGATCCCTATGCAAAATACAGTTTCAAAGCGATTTATCTGTTGTCAATAAATGTGCTAGCGTTAAAAAAAACTTGTGTCTTTGGAAACACTAGGCAAACTCCCAGACAACCACGGAGGATTTGGGAGGTAGAGGTTGGGGGCGATAGCTCTCTTCACCTGGATTAAGGACCAAGTACATTTAACTCAAATGATTCAATGACAAATGAGTTCACTGAATAATTAAACTTGAATTTTTTCACAAAACTTTATCTTCGGGTAGCTGATGATGTCGTCTACGTATACGTCGAAACCGGTGGTAATATAATAAAGTTGTGTGAAAAAATATCAAGTTTAATCATTCAGTGATCATGAATTTTCATGAAGCACAGCATGAAACCGCATTCACTCAATTTCATAATATAGGTAAGCTTTCGAACGACAAATAAGTTGGTTGTTCAGGTAGCAGCATTCAGTTGCGGTACGTATGAAAGTAGCCATTTATGTACCTAAATGGTTCTTAGCGACGCAGTGAAATCATAACTGTGGCCAAAAGGACCGAAAAGTCGTTTGGCTACAGTCATGGTTTCACTATGTCACTAAGGTCGATTTTGTCCATCCTTACTACTGGGTGCCGCCGAGGGCATTTTTTTTACAGCCGAACCGAAATGACCCTTGATCTACCCTTGACTATTTTTATGGACCCCCTGCCGCGGCCAGTAGCTGCTTATAATTTGGCCGCGGTCAAAGGAGGCCGAACATTCAGAGCCCATGGAGGCTAGCCGAATGTTCAGAAGTGATTTCCACCTTTGGAATAGATGTTGTTGGAGATATTTCTTCTTTTTTTCACTATTTAGCCTGGACATAATTTTTCACATGCATTAAGAAATGTTCTTCGAATTCTGGAAAATACTTCCGATAATATGGCCAATTCTTTCCACCCTTGACTTAGTGCTGAATATTTCACCCCTTTTTAATCAAATGGCTCTGCAAACAAGATTCAACAGCTTTATCCGCTGGTATTTGCAATAAAAATATATCTACACTGACACTTAGTTGGGAACAATGGTAAAACTGAACTAAAAGCGATATTTTTATCCGATTTAATTCTCGAAAGACAGAAGAGAATACAATAACGATTAGATTTCAACAAATAAAGTCATAATCCATAGCATTAAAACTAAGTTTTTATTTTTTACATTTGGTCTGAGTGGATGAAAAACGTCTATTCTGTGGAGACGCAAAGTTATTCTAATTCTTCCTTGTGCATTACAATGGAATTACACAAAGTAACGGCCTCGGATATCTCTCTCAGAAATTTTTTTTAATATTCAGACAAATCGCTATTTTTTGTCAAATCTAGTAAAATAGATACTTTGTTAGGTGTGATAAACAGCGCTGGGTTTTTGAAATAATGGTTAGGGTATGTAAGGTAGTTTTCAAATCTATTCAGCATCTCTGTGATCACTTTTTAAAGTGTTATAACATGAATAGTAATATTTACTCCCTTCCAGGCTCATATCGACTGGGTCGCTAGCACAAGTGCTTCCACTGAAACAAGAGTTTCCACGAATATAAAGGCACATTAAGAGGATGTCAGGACTCAACAAAGATTTGAAATTGATAATTCAAACAAATATTGCTGCGTGGAAGAGACAATTTCAACAAAAATTGACAATTCAAGCGCAAACGTTTTATGCACGGAGATCTCGTACAATTTTTGAGAAATTGAAACGAGATGTAAATGCTATAAAAGTGTCGTCTGTTAGACATTTTTAATTAATGAAGAAGATTAATGAAGGACCGTACTAGAGTTTTGTTGATAAAATTATGCGTCGCATTTGTTCGACGGCGTGAGTTGCCACTGTGAGGTGTCTTCATCGGTTCTTAACGTCCTCATCAATATTCATGGAAATTATTTCGAACTCTTTAAAAATATTTTACCCCGTAGTTTCGATTACTACAGACATTAAATGTGTTCTCCGTTTACACAAGTGGAACTTTAGGGTTGAATTTAGTTGAATATTTGGCCCAGTTAACTCGACTAGGACTTCGAATCTGGTCACCAACTCTCTTGAAATATTTGACACGTGCAATTGTACGAAGGTTGCTAAAAATATGTTTCTCTCTGCTTTTAACTTCTTGAAAGTTTACTTCATCGGCCATCAAATAAAATTAAGCTTTTTCCAATGTGCCCGATCCGGAAGGCAAGAGGGAGACTAGGTATGATTAATTTAAATCTTCTGCGATGCCGGAATAGGCTAGTGAATTTTCCCAACACCCAATGTGGATGAAGTCTGACATGGAAATACGATATCCTTAATTGACATTCGAGCTCAGGAAGTTAAAAGACGTCATCCAGTTAGTTAAACTACAGTTAGTTAAAGAACTTAGGAAGTTAAATGACGTCGTTTTCTTTTCCTCAGAGTTCCCTCCAAGCTTCAAAACGTGACTCCCTTCTGAATATCATCAATTGATTCTCCTTTCTCTTGATTTCAACTGGAATGTTATGTTCATGTGGAGCGTGGAAATCTCATTCAATAGGGTTCAAATGCTTTAAGCAATGCAAAGGCACTTAATTTGTACTGTAAATAATAATGTATATTTCCTACCTCCCCAATTTGGCACAACAGTTTTCATTACCTATTTCCGTCCCCTCCTCAATCACCACCGATTTTTTCAACCTGATCTCCGCGTGACTGTTATTCGCCATGTTGACGGAGGAATCCTTTCTCACCGCTCCAATCAGTCCAAATTAGTCCGGTGTGGTTACGGTTTCAATCGTGGCGAGCTTGCTTGGGGGAATGATTGATGGATTGGTAGCCGTCGAGATAAGGCCATCGTTCGAGACGAGGCCTGCTCAAAAACAAAAGAGAGTGATTCTTGTTGCTCCTTACTTCCTGGAGGGAGGGACGAAAAACTTGGGCGCGTTGTCTTTCTTATTAAAACTTTGATAAATCTTCTGATGGTTACTCAATTCCGGAAAGTGAACCCGCAGAAGAGAGCTAGAGCTCGTTGGTCGGTTAGAGATTGGTTCGTCGGGTTCTTATCTGGCTCTTTCTCCCGGAGCACAATTTGCTTGGCGCGTGACCGGAAGAATTTAAAAAGGGAAAAGCAGATAAAATGTGCACTGATATGTTTGCATTCGCATTCGCTCTGAGCACGGACGAATGGAAAACAGTCGCATTTGAAGAGAAATTTTGCTGTAAAAAACGAATTTTTCCCTCTCCTTTTAATTTTATGACATTCTTGGAATTTTAGGTGGCTGGACGAGTAATTGCGATCCGTCCAGTGTTTTTGATTTTTTTTATTCCTAGTGACGAAATTTGAAAACGTCCTTCATTTCGGAACTCATAAACAAACTACAGTAAATTAAATATCTCCAGTAATTTATGGAACGTAGAGATCACAATTTGAACGTCTGCGTTGGTTGAAATTTACGTCGGCTCCGCTGAATTCGCGAGAACGCCAAAAGTGCAACAGCTTTTTGTTTGAAGCAAGATTATCCGACAAATACTGCTCGTAACGGGCACCGATAAACAAATTGTGCATGGTCCTTAAGATTAGAAGCCTCATGTTATAATTCACCGCAAATATCGATGCAAAAATCAGCATTGATGCTGAAATATAGCATCTGCCATTAGGTGACGTAGTTTAGTGTTTTAGAAAACTGAAATTATTGAGAAACCTAACCCAACTATTTACAATTTTTTACTCGTTCACACACATCGTTGTCAAAAAAATATATTTAACTAATTTAATGATTATTTTTACACATTCAAAAATGTATTTGTCACAAAAATACCTTTTTCTGTTGATCCAGATGTCCGTAAAGCACGTGGTATTCCGATAACCCTTCTCTTGCCTTCAAATGTGCCAGGGGCCAAAACTGCAGTAATGTTGTTTGGTAACTGAAAATATTGAATGATTTTTAGTACTTTTTTCAAAAATTCCATCATCGTCATACAGGGTTCGTCCGGAAAATAAGTGTACTGAGCTCAGGAAAAAAATGTATTACACTTTTACATATCTTAAACTAATATTCCTCAAAATAGGACGCTTTTGAGTCGATACACTTGTTCCAGCGGCGTTCCCATTCCTGGAACGCCCCCGCGAAGGCATCATCGGGAACCTCTCGAAGACACGTCGTCACGGCCTCTTTGACGGCGTCCTAAGTCCCGTATTGCGTTCCTTTCAAACTCCTCTTTATCTTCGGGAACAGAAAGAAGTCCGGTGGTGCCAAGTCCGGGCTGTAGGGCGGGTGCGGCAGCGTTGCCACGCCGTGCTTGGACAAGAAGTCCGACACGACAAGCGCGGTGTGAGACGGCGCATTGTCGCTCAGGTTGTCAGTCATACGGTTGATCGCTGGCCGGACGCGGGCGACTCGTTTTCGAAGCCTGTCGAGCACTTGGACGTAAAATGCAGCATTTACAGTTTGTCGGTCAGGTACAAATTCGTAGTGGACGACTCCCCTTTTGTCAAAAAAGACAATGAGCATCATAAACTTATTTTTCGGACGAACCCTGTAGATACCTGTACTTCTTATTAATGTACTAATATATTTTAAAATATTATAATATTCTTGTAAAGTTCATGTCAAGAGAGCAACTGGATTAAGGACATCTTATCTGCCCCCAAACAATGAGTAATCGTCGCAGGTTTGAGTTCAATAGAAACAGATTTAATTTCGGGAGTGCCATAGGCAAATATTTTAGGACCTCTACTTTTTTTATACGTTAAAGACTTAATTCTCCACCTTAGCAGCATCCTTAGGTCATTTTCAGACGACACAGTCATTTACGGAAGAGTAAAGATATCGGACAGGATTTAGACCACATATCGGGGTAAAGCAAGGAGTGAAGGCTAGAATTAAATATGCACAAATTTATAGGACTGAAGTTTTGGAATGAAAGAAAAGGGAAACACGACGTAAATTATAAAATAGATTGGATCAAATTAGGTATCACACAACAGTTGAAATATTTGGGTGTTTGCTATACTGACATCGGACCTACGCCAGAACAATATGTAGATTAGCCATCATAGAGTTAAGTTTAATCGTACAAGTTGTATTAAAAATGTGGTAAAAAATGTGTGTGTCAGAGAAAGAGAGAGATATGCTACTCCGCTTTATTTAAGCTACTTTTGAAATACCCGATAAGCATTTGGGATCCATGAGAGATGGGTCCCAAATGCTTATTTGCCCATATGCTAAGGAAATGAAAACGCCTTAAAGATTTGTTTAAATTACTGCCATTCGAGAGTAAGAGTGACTGTTATATGGGTGCAACTATGGATCCCCTTCATTCGTGAGGAGAGCAAGCAAGATTTAGACTTTTAGAAAGATACAGGACACTTGAGTTTTCTTGCGACATTGAGGGAATGACTATGGTGCCAAATATTCGACCTTCTGGATAAAATAAGAGAGCTAAATACTATCACCGACAAATTCAAGCACTCATTCTTCCCTCAAACGATACGGAGCCATAACAAAATCGAACCCTAAGCACCTGAATATATGTACTCCAAGACCAAAATACGATGATTAAGTTAAATAAACCAATTATTTCATTATGCGCATAGGTGTGTATGTGTACTAGTAATTGTGAATATGAGTAAACAAATATTCAAATGCATCTATGAACTAAAATTGCGCATGTATGGGTAGTACCCTAATACCCCCCGCCACACGCCTTTGTGGCGGCTTGAGTGGTATTTTTAGATGTATAAACGGTAGGTTTAGGATGTTTCTTCACGATTAATAGAACTAATTACGTCACGGACTTCCTCCAGCCTAAATCTTTAAATCTACATAATTTACTTTTTCTTACTTTCTAGCCACTCCTTCCAGGGTTCTTATTGTGCAACATCACAATTAATATAATGGTGGCTGTCATTGCGATCATTGTTACTTCAATTTACTCTTCTCCTTATACTTCCCAACTCTTCTCCTCTCTTCAAAATATCATTTTCACCCTTCTACTTCCTGTCTTCACTCTCACCACTGCTTTAAAATTTCACATATTCTTCCGTTACTAGTTCTTGATTAGTTCGTGGCATATCCCGTTCGCTTCTCTAGGGAGAAAACGAGTTTAAAAATTGGACTCCCTTGAGGTCAACCCTGCGCACAGCGACAGGCTCACCACTTTGATCTGAAAGATAATTTACTACCTGCGTTCCTCTGTCCTTATTCTTTTCTATGATGATCTACAAATCTTTCCTCTAAACTTTACAGCTCTCCACAATCTCAGAGTTAACAGATTCCAGCGGCACCCTCATGGGAATGCTTCCTGGCTATAAAATAGGCGGTGATGTATGGGTTCTTTTGTGAAAGAAATCGTAGTCGGCTGTATCCCATTCGCCCTCGTTATGCCCAATTTCTGAATCCGGTCTCATTACGTCATGCTCGTGCAAATTAGTGAGACTGAGGTCACCCGAGGTCATTGAGGTCCAGAGAGAGGATTTCTGAACATACCTTCCCACGTTTTCACTGTGATTCATAAGTAAGAACCTCAAATTAAAGCTGTTTAATGTATCCTATATAGTATCCCCACCAGAACCTAAGAATAAGTTTATGGAAGGGAAAAACCTGATGGCACTTCTTGTCCATAATGAGAAAATTGACATGTTTTACAAAAGAAATAATAGCTGATATACTTTAAATAATTTGTAATGTATACCTCTCGAATTGGGTAGTGATTTTATTCTTCCTGCGTTTTTCCAGTATTGGATTTCCTTTCCAACGTGAGTATCTCTCTCCAGTGTTTTCCCTATTTCTGTTGTTTTTTCAAGCATGCGTGCCCATGCAAAAAACCTCATAAACCTGCTAGTTTAAATATTTACACACATTTTTCTTCCTCAAAAGTGTAATAACACGTGAACCAACTTTTTATGTACTGAACTGGAATTTGACGAGGCTGAATAAATTCCCTTTTTTTAAAAAATATGCCCACTCCAACTTTCAGTGAAGAGAAACACCACGTCTAGGATCATTTCTGAGAGGCCGTTAAATAAAAAAAAATATATAAAATAATATAAAATAATTCGAAGAGGTGGATGATCTAACATCTCTGATGCTAGTTGATAAACAGATTTTTCTCCTGGAAATCCAGAGAAACTCCTTGCTTTTGAGAACAGGAATACTGTAGGCAACCTACGTAACGAATTTGATAATCAGGGGTCCGAGCAATGTTGGCTAAGGTGGTCATCCCCTGACCTTTTTTCCATCCACCAAGAGATTTTTGTCTCCATACATGCGTGGAAGTAGTTTGTCGTAACCCGTCTATTCCGAGGAGGTATCCCACTGCTATGGGCACGGCCTTCCGTAAATCACTAAAACTCATGGGAATGAATTAGGGGGTCGCCGCATCATGTCAGTTCACGGAATTATGGGCGTGTGCGTGTGTGTGGGCTGCTGGGGAGGACGAACGATGGACCCCTTCATGGGGTTCGGCTCAGCAGCGACCTAGCCATACGACAGAGGAGTAAGCCGTAAGTCACGGATGAATATAACTGTCGGACCAACTTGCTTCGAATACTAAAACGTCCTCCGAGTAATCTTTTGAAGAATCACCTTAAATGCCTTTATGAACCCAAGAAAAAACAAACATTGCTCCTTTCGATACAAATTCCACTCTTTATGACGAATAGATATGGCCGCAAGGAGAAAAAATGTTCACATCATAATGATATTTTTCCTGGTGATTTATTTGATTTCTGAAAAATAAGGGTACCGTTATTGGTCCACCCATAGTAGACTGTCGGTGGCCTTCCAGAACCACAGTATAGCTTTCATACGAATTAACAGCGCTATTTCTTATTTCCCCTAACCGCTAAGTAATTCACGATTACTTGTGCAGTAGTATCATAGTGTAAATTAAGACTGCTCTGATTTATATATTTATTTATGTATCCCGCAAGCCACCGCTAGGGTGCGTGGCAGGGGGTGAATGCACACCAGACTAATTTTAACCCGTACATGACCCTACCGCGATCAGACAATGTTATTATGACCCCCATAAAATTTAGCCTTATTACCATTTCGTTGAATGTTTTGGATTCATCAATAGTTGGGAGCTTGGCATGTGCGTAATTTTATTATTTAGGCTAATTTTTAAGTGTAAATAGTTTCAGAATAGATTATCTTTATAGATATCACAAATTACCGCACTAATGCTTCAGATTACATTGGCTGCTGCATCGACAATATGGCTTACAGTGGGAAATAATTCTGAGGAAATTAATTAATCTCTTTTCATTGCAAGTTAACTCCCGCCTTCCAAGTAGTAAAAACAACTCTGATGAATATGAAGAGCTAAGTTATGAAGATCACCTATATTTTCGTTAGTTTTGTAGGACATGTGAGGGTGTCGAAGGAAGAACAAGAGCACTTGTTCCTTTAAGTCTCCCGATATACCTAATGGACTCTCTAACCTTTCTTGAATGGGAAGCACGAGCCCTCCTTCTGTTGACATTTCATATGCCATTAAAGCTGATAGCTTGTTATGGGCTGAGACACTATGCAATCGGCACCGCTAAGGATTTTTCACATAAGCAGAGGTTGGATATTGAAACTAATATTTTCTCGCTGAAGGTCGCGCCATGTAATACAACTGTAAATTTTGAATTGGAAAGAGAATAAAGCAGTCACACAGTGAATATAAAAAATAAATACCTTGATCCAGGACAAGCCCAAAAGTAACTAGAGTAAAGTGGAAGTAGCGAGCTACCCTATGTGGGAAGTTGAAAGTAGAAAAAATTACTAACAATATATAGGGACCTCTTATTAATCGAAGAGACATTTAACAAACGACATGTTGCTCTACGGTAAAAATATCATAAATGATCAGAGTTTACTTATGTTAATTATCATTTGGTCCTTTTTCAATAGAGCATTTAAGAAATGTCGTATCTTTTCGATGACAATACGCTGCGAATGTATATAGTATCTTGGAAAATAATTGCTATTGGTATTCCACCGTTTAAAGCAAACATTCACTGGGGATAGGCTTAACACCAGTGCCACGATGATTCCCTTGCCTCACCCACAAAACAAATCCTGGAATGCCACATTATATTAAGCCCCTTTTCAATTCAGCATGATTACCTAAAATAACTTATTTTATTATTAATACCCATTGTCTTAATAATAAAATTGAGCAACCCAAATATTTTTTCCAGAGCACTTCCAAGATTGGTAAAATGCTCCACCTTCTCTAGTTTATTGACTCCTATTTTAATATTTAATTTAGCCTTTCTCGAAAACCGCATTACAAATGTTTTACACATACTGATTCTACTCTATACATATCACACTTACTTTCCAATGCGCTCAGCAATGCTTGTAGCCTATTAGATGATTAACAAATTAAAGCTTGATTATCTGCAAACCTAATTCATTTTATAAATTCCCCATAGGCTGACTTCTGTCTCTAGTTCTCTCTGTGCCTCTTTAAAAATGTATTCCACATATAGATTGAAAAGCACAGGTGATCATGAACATCCCTGTCTTACCCCATTCCTATAACTGCCCATCCCGGCTCTCTAACCGCCACTCGCACCTGAGCAGTTCGAGCCATGCCCAGATTGCGGATTAGTCTCCTATCACTCCAATATATATATATTATTTTATCCAATTTATTCTATTCAATTCAATCTACTCTAACGCCTTTTCAAAATCTAAGAAACAGGCAAATACGTCCTGATTGTTTTCTATGTCCCTCTATATTAGTGATCTCATTCCTGAAATAGCATCACGCGTTCCTCTTCCTTTCCTAAATCCAAACTGATCATCCCCTGAGTAAGCATTTGCCCTACACTCTATCCTTTTGTTGCTGATCCTGAGAATCACTTTAGCTGCGTGGGAAATCAAACGTATTGTTCTGCAGTCCTCACATGATGTAGCCTTTACCTTTTTTGGAATAAGAACTAACACTTATCTTACTAAGTCTTCCGGCCAAATCGGTCCATCTCATAAATGCTGCGGATTATTTCATAAATACTCTTCCTTCCACATTTTCGTAAACATTTAAGTAGTTTCGCAGGGATGTTGTATATCTCCAGGGCCATATTTGATTCAATCTCCCTTAATGCCGTTTCTATCTCACCGTCGAGAATGCCTGGACCTAAGCTATATTCATTTACATCATATTCTCTTTCTACGTCTGTCCTCGCTGACCTAATTTCTTTACCATACAGTTCTTCTATATATTCTTTCCATCTCTCTTGTATCTTTTCTGATTCAACTATTATATTTCCCGCCATGATCACCTTCTAAAGACGGAGCCTTGTCGTTGCAGCCATGGGCATCTCTATATTACCGTCCTATTCAGTTCATTTTAGGTTATTACTTTCATAGTACTTTTTATACCATCAATAAATTTCTTTCTTGGCCTTCCTCTTCTTTTCTTCCTATTATTTTCCTTCCATTGTATTTTCCAGGAAGATGTTATGGCTGAAAACATGTCCAACAAGTTTAATTTTCCTTTTCTCCAAATTGCAAGCGATGGGTTAACTAGCAGTTTGTCAATATGAGATCAGAACAGAGGAGAGACTTGGAATAAGTGCTGTCCGTCACACACATCTGGATGGATGATGGCCTGGCCAAGTGTGACAGCGTGAGCCTGCATAGTGTACCTGATTTCTTTGAATCTGTTCCACATTTTGAACTCTGACCTCAGAGGAAGCCAATCAGATGTGTTACTTTCTCACTCTCTTGTGCACTAAAAAGTCCAATTCTCAGCTGTGGACGGTATGGGATTCGTTTATCCCTAAAAAGTTGTGGAGGGGTAAAGTTGAAGTTGTGAGATAATGTTAGAGGGACAATTAGACAGTGACAAAGTGAAGCGTGGGTAACCTTAGTGCGGTGTCAGAGAAGGCCAAAATACACCAGGTGTAATATATGAGCCGATCTTCGCCGTGTGTTAGGTAAAGGCCGTGCCCTCACGTCTCCATCTGGCAACCACCCAAGAAGCGTATTCGGAGGCGGTGCTAGGCCATCATTACCAGAGGTGTCCAAATTCTAAAATGGACGTCAGTATTCAGTCTTAAGTTGCCACTTAATCATTTAGTTCATGGAAATATATTCTTTTTTGTCTCGAGATTCCTCTTGATAAGAAGAATCAAGCAAAAAAGTGTGAAAGGCTTAAGTAAAAAGCAAGAAAAGGCCCCTAAAATAAACGCTGTTCGTACCGTATGCAATCATAAGAGAAGGAATTAAGAGAACAAAAGTGTAGGGAATAAGGGGTTAGAAAACGACATTCGATGTGGAAAAGCAAAGTGTCTTCTTTCATCAGGTTAGAAATCATTAAATATTACTAAGCTTACGAATGAAAAATTGTACAACAAAGCACCTAAGCGTTTCCTAAAGAAGTAGATGATGATACAGGTGGGGATTCTACCCAAAAGCAAAGTAGGGAAGGGGACGTGGTACAATTTTTTGGAAAAAAAAGGTTGATGGGATGGAGGTTGAATTGGAAACCTTGAATTGTACTTGTTACCGATCCATCGTTAGTAATTGCACTTCTTTAAATTATTCTCCTATATAAGGTGAATTTAGTCTCTTAGGATTATTACCTTTTTGTATAAGAAGAACCTTCTTTCGTTTTCCCTACATTATTTCCTTCTCCATTTGTTCTACCTCCTTCATTCTGTCTAAAATGCCTATTCTCTTCCTTCCTCTACCCCTGATTCCTATCTTTGTACACTAGCAATGATACAGCATTTGTCTTTTTCTCTTTCCAACTGTTTTTTCTCCATTATTCGGCACTCCAACATCTCAAAAGCCTCCAATTTAAGCTTATTTTCCTCCTCCGAAGATCACTTCTCAGCTTCATCAAGCTCTATTCATATTGGAATATTAGTTTTTCCTTGGTATACCTGTTCCTCTCATTTTTCTCCTAGTAATTGCTTCGTTCACTGACGCAATTCTTCTCCTAATGTTCCCGCTCCTTTTGCTCTAAAATACTGCCAAACTACAACTCCTCCAACAGATTTAGTTTATACCTTCCGACTTTTTCTCCCACCTCTAGCCCTCCTATACCACCAATAACATTTTATGCTGAAACGAAACCAGTAATAACAGGCAAGCCGGTTTGCTACCTTTATCAGTAACGTCTGATTTCTGATGCCGTTGCCTATCTTTCCAGTCCGCTCCCATATTCCGCAAGTTCGCCATTAACTTTGTCGACTCTGCCCGGTCTAACACCTCAAATCCACGGAGCACACAAATACATGTTGATTACATTCGATATTCCTTTCTACTAATACTATCATTACTGAAATGGCGTGTCGCATTCTTCTAGGCGACTGCTTACATTATTTTGAAACATTCTATTAATGATTCTCACAGCTACCTATGTATGTTGCATTTGAATTTAAACCTATCGCCCTATAGTCCTCATTTATTGACGCTTTACTCTTTTGTGGGATGTAGATCAAAACTGATCCAAAGAAATCCAATTGCCAAATTCTGTCTTCATAAGTATTTCGTATGGTAATAACCAATTTTATGAAAAAAAAAGAAAACTGTATTCTTTCTCAAATTTTTGGGTTTTTTTAAAGTTATCTCATTCTTTGAAGAAACGAAAATAACATATATATCTCCAGTAGAATACCAATAGTTCTTTCGGGTCAGTTAAATACCAAAACTTAAATTATAGTATTTTCCTGAACATGTTCCTTAATTTTACAGTTCTAAAATATCAAAATATTCCAGAGATATTAATAAGTATTGATCGAATTTATTTTAATAGATTTCTAATGGGCTGCCTTGTATCTACCTATTATTGCGTATCAATTCAATCGATGCAGTGGATGCATTACCGTTTTTGCGTCTCTACGTTGCAAGCGAGAAAGTAGATATCAAAGCGCGTCATCGATAGGAAATAGTCTTTTAGATAGAAGTATATGAATTAGTTAAAAAATAAGGTTCCTGCGTCAGGCTCAATCCCGCCTATCCTGCCTCCTACAGTGTGGCGTTTCCCCTACAGGTACTAGTAGTGTTCAACATAAAAAAAATTACAATTAGTCGCAGTGCCGACAGGATCATTCCATATTGAGTAAGTTTCCGTAAATCTAGCCGATGTACTGAATGTTCTAAATTCTAACGGGTCATTTCATAGCTGAGCATACCATATGTTATATCAGACTGTGAGACTGTTTACACCCTGCTATGCTAAAATTAATCTTTGTTGCTACGACTGATTGTGGCAATCATTGTTAGAAATATAAATCGAATAAGTATCCTAACGCCATTAAATTATGATATAAGAAAAATGAAAGTACAAAATCAGATATTATTAACAAAAATGCACCACTCTCACTATTATATTCGATTCTCACAATGCGAAAATCGTTCTCCTAGCCCGCACTTCGAAACTATAAATACTCGATTTCATTAAAATGTGGAACATAGTGATTGGAAAGCAGGACATTTTTCTACCAGGAAAATTCTACGCCAACAATAGAACGATTTGCTCGGATCGCCGGTTTGATCGGTGTGTTACTCACATGCGGTTTTCGGTTACTTCACCCAACAAATCGGAACTATCCTATCATATGGCCCGTATCAATCATAAAACCTGGGTTGTTATATATTTCCAATATTCAGGAGGTTTTTAGATGCCTGTGAGACAGCTAGCAACGTAACGCCCGTTTGCGCAGCTGCTCATTTGTCGTGAAGCCTGGACCTGTAGGTACCGCAATAGTTATTTGTAGATATTCTGATTCGGAGCATGTTTATAGAGTTTTTGAACCAGTTTACAACAATATATAAGATATACATGGAATCGGATTTTGTCCAGGATAGGGACATCTTGAAAAACTGAAAGAATTTAATTTGTCAATTCAATTTATCGATGAAATTTCAACTTTACTTGTTAACTTATTTATTAAAAATATTTCAGGGAGGAAAAAAAAATTCCGGTACCGGGAATCGAACCCGGGCCTCCCGGGTGAGAGCCGGGTATCCTAACCACTAGACAATACCGGATCGTGACGAACAATGATGCCAAATACTATAAATATTCAGTTTATATTTAGACGAAAGGGTTATACCTAATCTAATAACTCGGTTCTACCGCCTTAGTTAACTGCCCCTACGAACCAATCCTTGGATCAATACGTAATGCTTATAATGGAGTTATTTTTCAAATATCTTTGCTTCTACGTTCTCCCGTAAAACCGATCTCTTAGGGAATATTTCGTTTGTAATGCTTTGATATACGATATTCCTTTCAGTGTCAAAGTGATTTAATTCCGTGGAAAAAGATCTCTATGATGAAATTTTTTCAAAGAAAACGAATATTAAGTGCTGTCTGACACGAAAATCGAGGTCTTAGAAGCCTTTCTTTCACTTTAGATCAAAGTCTCTTTCTTAGTCTACAGATATATCAATCAATAGTTACCATCTTTTAAATATACGCCCCTTTTGATCTATTAAGCTTTCCCCTTGCACAGAATTTTTTTTCAAAACAGCCCAAACATGGCACAAATTTCAAATATTCCAGAGGAAATAGTTTTATGCAAAAAAGTCCCATTTTATGAACTTACAGATAAATTTAGCGTAAAATAAGTGCATTATCTAGAAATAATTGTTACTCCCATTTAAGAAAAACTAAGTTAATTACTGCACCACTTCAAATAGTGCCACTGGAGAAACACTTTAAGGATGGTACTCCCCGGATGTCGTTATTGAAGCTCCGGCTGAACCTTACTGGGGCGTCGGTAGGCACTTTCGTGCCTATTACAGAATATTTAGCTTAGAGAGCAAAATAATCCAAATATACCTTTGAGATTACTATTAATCTCTGAGAAATCAGTGACTGAATTAGTTCGGAGCTTGGAGACTAAAACAACTCATTTCGTACGCTAGGTCCGGAGCTTCGAATCACTGAATAACCTACCCCTTTTCTGATTTTCCTGGGATGCCACAGGTGACGCAAGGAAAGATGATGGCCAACCTAACTTTTTATGAGAATATCTCACGCTTAATGTTAGCTATATCTTAGTACTACCAACGCGTTTTTAAACCAAAAACTTTTTGACTTTTATGTCAAACCTTTTTGCACCTTGGGTGAAGAGCAGGGAGTCAAACCATTTGGTATGGAAACTAAGCGTAAAATATTATTTGTTACGCATTAAATACCTCTGCCAGGAAATTTAATATCCGCTTCATTGCTAATAAATTTAACTCTGTAAATATCACTCCCCATTCCTTGTATTTTACGGCTTTCATTATAGTGTGGTGGGAGCGAGTTATATTATATTAATATTATTTACTGATAATACTTAAAATAATAATGTGAGATCCTCCACTACTTGCATCGACATGTCTGCGCTATGCGCGCATAGATTTGGATAAGATTTGATTACCTACATTTTTGAACCTTCCCTTGTAATTGATGTTTCTGACTTCGCAAACGTAATATATTAAATTATTGGTTTTTGCTGATTTTATTGCTATTCATGTATTCTTCTCAAGTCCCTCTATTAAGTTAAAATTAATATTACTGCTGTATTTATTAAATCAATCTCATTTGCCGCTGCAGGATGGTATAGTTAACCCTCAAATATACCATCATTATAGTTTATAAGTATAATGCCTCTTAAACTTAATTTAGGCTATTAGGCTCCTAGGACTTAAATTCTAACTGGACATACCATGGAAAACTTATTGCGGGCCGTTTTGAGATATCCGTTGGTCAGGATCGAGCCTGCGAGCCTTAAACTAACGTCCTTCCTTCAAAGCAGCGATTACCAACCACCAACCGGTGGTCCACGAAGAAATTTTTACAAAATCGCGCTAATACATTTTTTACAATTAAATGAGCTTTAATTTTTTGAAATATTTCGGAGTGTATAACCTTTCCGTATTAATGAAATGGTAATTTTGTGATCAATATTTTACAAACGCCAACTTTTTTAGGGGTGCTGTAGAGCGCTGCTGCTACTCCGCAGCAGCCCTGCTAGAGGGCTGCTGTGCTGGATTCGATTTTGGATGACACATCTGGGCACCCTCAGTGTCATCCAGACGGCTATTTTCGGATATCTGACCTTCCTGAGAAATCATAGGAGCCACAGGTAAAGGAACTGGTCTAATGTATGAATTCCACTCACCTTTGGACTGACGTAGTAATAGATGAGGGCAGCCCTCACCTATCAAACCACCCTTAAGGTTAATTTTTGTGTCTTTGTTTTATAACTTTAAAATTATTTTCATGCATGTGGTCCGCAGAATCCAAAATTGTGTGTTCGCGAGGTCCCAAAGGTTAACGACCGCTGCCTTAGAGGGCGAGTCAAAATATTTAATTGACTAAACATAAGTAAGATGGGTTGTTAAGCGTCGCCACCATCGCAGCCGGGTAATAACCCCCCAAAATCGGATATCTCCTCAACATTTTCACCACACATCAATTGCGCAATCGCCTTTTCCCGCGAAGGAAATCGGTAACAATTTTTTCTCCTCCCGCGTGGGATTCATCCATTCTAGGGGTTAATGGGGAGAGCGTGTCCCTCGGATATTCGGGGCGTGAACATTCGGCGTGGGTGGTTCGACGAGGTTGCGCAACCGCTTCGGAGGAGGAGGGCCGCGCGGGAAGATGGATAGACAGGAGGAGAGAGGGACGGAGATGAACGAGGAGGAAGAAGAGAATGGAAGCGGTGGGAGTGAAGAGAGGAGGGGGATGGAAGCAGTGTGCGGAGGAGGGTTTTCCTCTCGAGATCCTCGCCCCCTTCCCTCTCCCCCACCAGTCCCCCTCGTCCACGCGACCCTGTCCAAGCGAAGGCCACGGGCGTCGATCCTCATATTTTGACCACCGACTCCACCCACCTGCCAACACACCTCATTATCCCCCTTTAGGGCGCGACTGGAGAACTGGAATACGGATTAAAAAAAAGACGAGAGGGCAGAGATCGGATGTGTGCAGTGGCCTGTGGAACGGCTTCCCACGCGTCGGTTTAAAAATCTCGGTTTATTCGTGGGAGTCAAAGTGCAAAGCGAGTTCGACAGCGGTCTTCCTATCTGCGCTTGGGCGCCACGTGTGGAGACTTTCTCAAGTACAGGGCGTAACTCGAAAGGATTCTTTACCCTCCAAGCTCAGTCCATAGGGTTGGGTGTTCAAGTATGGACACCCTCGGAGCCTGTGCTGGAGAGCAGGTTGGACCCGATGCTTAAGTACATTTATCCAGGCAATTCCCTGTGAGTAGCTGCAAGAGCGAGTGGCAGGGCTTGTTCGGACACAAACAATGAAATTATAAAAGAAGTTTTTCGAGAGTAGATTTGGTATTTTATTTATTTTTTCCACGTGCATTCTACTTATCATATGGATTCCTTATGCTTCACTTTGCTTATCTCATTCCTGATAGCTCTTTATATTCGTTATTAATCTCTATCTCTTGATGTTGTATTCGTGAATTTTAGTGGTGAAAGCGATTTCTCAAATCTATTTCGACGCCAGTATATCTCCTTAATTTTTTTCATCACCGTCCACCACGTCAATGACGTGTGGGACTTTGACAATTCCTCAATGTCGAAAATAAACCGTATGTTAGTAATGCAGCGCGTAATTTCTAATTAGTCTAAGCCATTGTTGAGCCTCTGTAGGGGCTCTCATCTCAAGTTACAAAATGCTTGTTGAAGTATTTTATTTCCTTCCACCATTCCTCCATAAACCCATATCGAATGACCTGCCTTTTTCGCTGTGTATATGCTTTCAGCCACTGATCTCATTTTTTCACCCTGAGATCATTTTTGAGAAAGTTTTTTGCCTGATTGATACGCTCTTTTCTTGCCACTTAGACCGACCTTATTTCTCCGAATATTAACGACTCGTTAATATTCGGTGAGGTGAAGTGATGTCGATGTCCTCACTCAAGTCATCTGTTCTAAGTTCGTCAAGTTTTTATTTATTCTCTAACTTTAGCTATATTGCAATACAATTGATAACATTTCATGTAATGTCTACCATGCAAGTCCATGCCAAGTTATACTGCTGTCCAGATAGATGAAGGATTCCACTTGCTCTTGTTTCGCTCCTCGAATTATGATATCTGCCTTCAGCTTCTCTCTTCCCCAGACAAGGATTTTAGTGTTCTTATTGTTGAACCTCTTAATATAATCCCGAAGTACTTGATCCATGGCATTCAGATTTGCTTACTCTTGCGTTTCTGCAGCTACTCTATAATGTTATCCGCTAATCCGAGCATGTAAATTTCTTCGCCATTTATCTTTGATGTCCACATCTTGTGCTTCTTTGGTTGCCTCCTCTAAGTATTGATTGCATAGTGCTGACGAGAGGTTGCATCCTTGTCTAACCCAATTGTTTATTAATGTATATTTTCCTTCCGTTTTTCATTTGCATGGTTGCTACCTGCTGATTTTTGAAGAGGTGATGGATTGTTCTGTCGTCGTGGTGCATTCGAAGCGCTTATAGTATGTTGAACATCTTTTCTATTTAACATTGTGGAAGGCCTTCTCTAATTCCACGAATTTCAAATTAATTTATATTGGACCTCTGATTTAGTATCTTCCTATTTTTCGAGTTGATTCTATTCGAGTGACTTATAAAATTGGTTTTCAGCTCCAATCATAGATCAAGTTTACGTATGATAAACTGCAGAAAGTCGCTTTCTAAGCATTCTTTTTGCATGGCATTTGACTCACGAAAAATAAGCACTCAATATACTAAAATGATATAATATTCCTTACTTAAATGTAGCTCTCCTCAGCCTAATATATAGGTAACTGTAGTGTATGAAATACTCCATTGTGCCATACATTTAACTGCCTTTAAATTAATTTATAACATGAGAATATCACTCGTACCACTAATACAGGAAATGGAGCTGTTCCAATGTACTTAATTCACAATTAAAAGGGATTCCTACCAGTACATGAATTACTAACAGTAGGCCAAATCTTTAATAAAATAATCCTTAAGAACGAAATTGGTGTCTAAATCGTCGTTTATTTTTCGTTTATACATTTTTACATGATTTAAATGTTAATGTAGAAAAATTGAGACCCTAAAGATCTAAAGGTCCTAAAGAAATTGAGATCTTTAAATTTTAAAGTAGGTAGGAATTTGCTATAAAATTATTCTACATAATTTGTTGTTCTATAACTACGTCAGGTATTTGGGGGGTGTGCTATTTCATTACGTTTCCTTACAAGGAATTAGGGGAGGGGGTTCTGTATAAATCTAGAAAATGGTTAATTATAATATTATTTCAGGTCTTGTATGTGAAGAAAAAATTCAAATAACCTTGATCACCTAAGAACACATAGTGCATATTCTTACTAATAAAACTGTCGATTCAGAATTATTTAAGCATTTATCACTCTCCTATCAGAGTTTCGAAATATTCGTTTCATCTCACTGTGTGCATTTTTATATCGATAAAATGTTTGAATCGTTGTTCATGTCAGTGTGCTATTTTCAGTAAAAACATGCAATTAGAGTGAATAGTAGATAATCGCAGTGATGAATGATTTCGTCGACCTGGGTGAGCCCTTTCATTGCTAAGAAAAATGTGCCTCTTGAATAATTAACGGTATTGCAGATAATTATATAAGAGGGGAATGCTCACATCTTGCCGATCCTCTCAATGCGAATAGGGGCAAAAAAACTGAAAATTACCTCACGTAATTTAAGGGCGGCTCCCATGGATACTCAAGGATTCGGTTTTATCCCAGAGCAAGTTAATTTTTCACAGATAATACATCATGAAGGATATCCTGATGCCGAGGTCTCGATGGCTAACTTATCGAATTCTTACAATCATCGTAAAATCCCCATATATCTTACTTGTCTATGGGTCCGGCTTATCGAGAAGCAATTGCTGTTATTCGAGCAGTGTTTTATCATGGCACATCAGGAACTGATATCGTCCATATGATAGATAATTGAACTCCTTGATTTTATCAAACCGAGAATAAAACGTTTGCGTTCTTTCCATTCTGCTTTGTTCGAGTTATTATTTATAAGTTCGTACGCGAGTTTATTTATCACTTTTAGCTGGGAAAAACTCAACCGCCGTTATCATTAGCTGCAACACACTCGCGTAATATCTCTCACAAGGACCTCTTTCGGACGAAGCTATTGTGATTTTCAGATTGTTTTCCCATTGTTTAAACGGCGAATGTAGTGCCCTCCGTTTGAGCGCCCATTACTCCAAACCACATGCCACGAACATATTATCATTCGACACTAATGTTGCACTTGTGTCGGGTTCACTATAATGGTGCGACCCTCGAGATCTTTTGAATTTGAAGTTTCTAATTCTGGGCCAACGGAACCCTTTCCCTCTCGTCTTTCCCGTCACCATTCTTCCTCCTCCGTGGTCCCGTCTCTTTTCCCACTTCTGGCCCATCGTTCACAGTCCGCCCACCCGTCCACCATTTCCGTTTCGTCAGAGTGAGAATTCGAAATTGTCTATGTTTATCCGTCCCCCTCGCTTCCTTAAATTGTTTGTAATAAGTATATGCTCAACACGGTCCCCAGAGGAAAAAAAGTCGGGCGTACAACAATGCGCCCCGTGACAAATGGTGATCCGGGGAGAGAGAGAGAGAAGTGAGTCCTAACGGCGATTTAGGGACTGGTCCGATTAGTCACGCCCTTGTTCCAGCTGTCGGTGATGCTCTCTCCGGACCGCCCTTCAGGCCCGTGTTCTCAAATATCCGAACCCTACTCCCGGAATTCCACCGATTTCCTGCACCCCCTGCCACTGGAAACTGGGTGGCAAGCCCCTTTGAGACAGGAACGGACTTCTGAAAACTGTCAAAAAAATTATGCCTCCTTCGTTGCGAGTTGATCACCGGGAGGGCAAAGGAAATAGGAGGGGGGGGACATTTCCAGAGAGGGAAAGACTGCTTGTATTTTTCCTACCGCTGCCAGCGTGGATTTACTTCCTACCCTCATGCGGCAGTGAAACACTACATTTTCCAGAACCGTTTCGCCCAGCCATAGGACCAATTCTGCGGAGCCATCTTGATATTAGCCGTTTGTAGCAAGCACGAAACATTTACCCCTCTGATTTCTTGCCCTGGTCCTCGTTTTGATGTGATGTTCCTGGAAGTGTCTCCAAAGGATTCATGTGACGAAACGAGCTCGCTCTTCCGGAGCATTATCTAGTGAAATATTGTTAAATGTACGTTCGACATGCTTCAAATAGGAACTTCTTCTCGGACGAAAATTAACAGATTAGGTCCATTTCGTTTTTCACAACCCCTTCCCAAATTCAGTAACCTGATATAAAGGCGAACTTGATTGTAAAATCAATTTAATTTCTTTTGGGATTTTTTACATTTATTACTATAAGAGGTAATCTACTGGTTTCAGTAGGTTTGGGATGGAAACAACTACCGAATAAATATTTTGTGATTCCTAACAAACCACAACCCAACATCCTACTTTATAACAAGTCCCTCTTCATCTCTGTGCACTTCCTTCCTCCCTTCATCCCGTCCAACATCCCTATCCTGTTCCTGCCCATTCCTCGTTTACCTAACATTCTCCTTCTATCACTGTCTTCCACATCCCACTGCTGATCAATTATGCTATTCTTCCAATCTCCCTGCCTCCTTGCGATTTCTCCCAAGAATCCTCCAAACCCCTCTCCTTCCTCTTCATTACCTACGCTTCCTCATTTGTTTTTCTTTTTGCCCCCTTCACCTTCGCCATCCTCCTCCACACCCAAATTTAAAAAGCCACCAATCTACATCTATCATCCTGCTTCATTGACCATATTTCCGCACCGTACATGTCTACGCTACATATCAAAGTTTTTACGAGGCTTTTCTTAACACCCATACTAAACGTCCCTGTCATCAATTCCCTCCTTCTTGTGAAAGCCTCTTCCCCTGATGCAATTCTTCTCCTTAGGCCCCTACTACTTTGACCATTTTGGTCCAAAACACTTCCGAGATATGTAAACTGCTCTATTTTTGCCCTTCTATTTCAACGTTTAACTTAGCTTTTCTACTTCTGGAAAACCGCATAATCATTGTTTTACTTACATTAGCATGAGAAATTTGAATTATGCCAAGTTAAAGTGTGGCGCAGGAAATGTCCCATTCCGCGGTGAGCGACATGAGCGTAGAAGTTGAGTTGATTACATTTGGTCATGCTCGTCTTGCAAGTCCATTATATAATTCGTTCATTTGAGGTCATGTCAATTTTCTTATGTGGCTCATTAAGGCCCATAAACACAGAACTCTTTTTTCGTGGAATTAATAGCAAGGAATGAGTTAATACCCGCCTACATTCGTCATAGCAATCCAAGGAAAACTGTTTTCAGCGCTAAGGTTAACTCAATGTGAGAGGATGGATGTCAGTAAGAAATTTTATCCTTAAGGAAAGAGTGTGATACAATTAAATAAATGAAAATACCAATCTTTTGGTCTCCAAGAGGATTTCAAAATGTTTAAAAGGTTAAAAAAATTTAAGATTTCAGTCAAACTGATATAACCTTTGATTAGATTCAGATATGAAACTGTTATTTTTACGTATTTTCAAGACATGATAGGGTAGATGAAGTGGATTTTGATGTTTGAGAAGTTGTGAGACGTTGAAGGCTGACAGAAAGAGAGGATAATGGAGGAGCGGGAAAGAGGAAGGAATGGAATGGTCATTTTTCATGTCATAAAGTGGGAGGGAAAGTATGAAGACATAAAGAGAGAAATAATGTAGACTAAGTAAAAGTTTAGGATGAGAGAGAGCGTATAAAGATTTTTATAGTCCATAATAATTTTCAAGCTGTCCAAAAACTGTCTTTAATCGGTTGACAACCTACGGCGGCGATGTTTGAAGTCCCTTTATAGCAATTCATCTTCCATATAAGTATATGCTCAGGATATTAATATATTTAAATGAATAAGGATAGTATAATAAATAATGGTAATGAAACGAGTAAGAGAAAATGTGAGAAAGAGTGTGGCTAAAAATCTTCTAGGGAAACCGAGAAAAGTGATTTATTTCGACCAGATAAGTTATTGACAATGTCACTTACTTCTACTTAACGTTTATGCTTGGTTATACCTTGTATTTGGATGGGATTAAATTGGAGGGTGGTGCAGATACCAGCAGGAGGTGGTGCAGATACCAGCTAAAGAATACAATGACTTATGGGAACGGTGGATTGGAATGCGACGGTAGGCGAAGGAAGAGATGAGGCGGAGAACTACATTTTAGGTGCGAGGAATGACCTCGGGGAGCAAGAAACTGAATTTTGCAGGAGAAAGGGGTTAGTCAATACCCAAAACTTGGTTTAGACACCACAAAAGGCGTAGGTATACATGAAAAATGTCAATTGATTCAGAAAGGTATCAGATTATATTATGGTTAGGCACGGGTTTAAGAACAGTGTGATTAATTTGCACAGCGTCCCGGGAGCGGATGCAGACTCTGACCATATTTTAGTTGTTATGAAGTGTACCGTTCCTTTCGAAAAGATAAGGCAGGGGCGGCGGGTTAGGAAATGGAATGTAGAAGGAATAAATGAATTGACAAGGAAGGAGTGACAGCAGGCTGCAGAGAAAATTATGGATGAGGGGAACGCATATGCGGAGGAAATGATTAAAGACGCATGGGAAGAATTTGAGATAGGAATGAAAGTCGGAGGGGAATTCGTAAAATCAGTTAGGTTTGCTGATGACCAAGCTCTAGTCCGTCAGTCAGGTAAGGGATTGCAAGCATTTCTGAGTGAATTGGAAATTCAGTGCTATAGATATGGGATGCGAATCAATATAAATGAAACAAAGGTAATGCAATTTTTCAGAAAGAGAACTTAGGCTAAGCTTAACAATAAAATAGGAGGGCAAAAACTAGAGCTGGTGGTACAGTTTACTTATCTCGGATATGTTTTGGACCAAAATGATTAATGTAGTGCGGACGTAAGGATAAGAATTGCGCTAGGTAAAGAGGCTTTCACAAGAAGGAGAGAGTAGGAGAGAAAGAACAATAAATGAGGAAGTGTAGGTAATGTAGGGTGGGGAGAGGGGTTTGTTGGGAGAAATCATAAGGAAGCAGGAAAAATGTATGAGAAGCATAATGAGCGGCAGTGGGGTTGAAGACGGTAATAGAGTGGAGAATGTTAAGAAAACGAGGAAAGGGCAGGAATAGGATAGGGATGTTGGACGAGATGAAGAGACAAGGAAAGTATACAGAAATAAACAGGGGCCTGTTGTAGAGTAGGATGTTGGGTTGTGTTTCGTTAGGAGCAACAAATATTTACTTGGTAATTGTGTCCATCGAAAACCTACCTGACGATTGCCAAACAAAACCTACCTGCGCAATTGCGCCTCGTTCGGTGGAATCGAAAACACAGAATGTGACGATATAAAGACGGGGTTTTCGGTCCGCGTTGGAATTTATTTTCCGCCTGACGACTTGACGGAGTAATGCCCATGATGCCCGCTAGGCGAGGGCGGATCGTCCCGACGCGACGGCTCCGGCCGGCTCTCAGGGCCAGCAAGGGGAGAAGGCTCCAACGGACACCCGGTTTTCCCCACCCTCTCTCCTCCCCTTCTCTCGAGCCAAGTTTTCATCACCCTCGAAATCAAGCTCGGAAACGTGTCGACAATTACGTCGTTAGCCGCTTTGAGGACGGGTTCCTCCCGTTCCCTTCCTTGACTGGAGGAATGTAAAACTTTTTTTCTCGGGCTGAGTACCCCAAGGGATGTGTCGGTTTGGCAGAGTGGGGTCGGATGAGAAACAACTATTTTTGACCGATTAATTGAGTACCGGTGTTCAAGAGATCTTCCCATTTGCTGAGTTAATTGATGACGCTCTGACTGTCTGAGCCCCAGGGACTCGAGAGAGAACGGAAGAGAATCCTCGCGTGACGGGGCTTTTGGTAGGCGCCGGCCGTCTTGCTCTCGCCAAGAGCGGTCATTAGAAGTGGAATGGAGTGCTAGTTATGTCAAGGGCTCCCTAAATGGAGAGCGTGCACCCTTTTAGGACTGCGGACCACGCGGGCAAGTTGATGCTCTTGTTTGAACCCTTTTTGATTTTAAGTTGCCCAATACAACATTTTTTTTAGCTTATTTCGTAATTACGGAGTGCATATAGTTTTTCTTAAGAAAATAACTTCATCACCGAATGATTTAATGGCCGCTCTTAAAAAATTCTTATTTTAAAAATTCGAAAGAAAATAGTTGTTGAGAAAAAAGTAGTCGTTTTCATAAAAGATGTTTTTGAAATTTGAAAGGCACGAGTTTCGGAAGTGCATAACAATTTATTATATTTTTTTCTCTCATACTGTGATAAATGTTACAAATGTGTGAAGTTTGTCCCATTTGTTTCCAATTCCAAAAATACGGGTATATGTGTGATTGCATGTACAAATACTGAGATTGGTAAACATTTTCAGTAATTAGTGGGTAACATTAGTTACAAATATTGGAAAACATATTAAGTGATAAGGAAATGAATCAAATTGAATAACAATAGTTTATATTACGTAAAAGGTGTACATGTCACAAATACTATTTATATAAAATGCCAGTCAATGAAAAAGAATGATGAAAAGAACTAACGCAAATAATGCATTTGATCTGTTCAACTTCCTGTTGATTGAGAAACTTGACGTCTAGTTTCTTTGGTGCTGACGTTAGTACGAAAATACTTATGTAGGAGGAAAGATTGAGTGGGCCGGAGAGACATCAGAAAATTTTCTTCTTTCCGAATATTTTCTTCAAAAGTAAAATAGAAGGTTACACGTATTGGAGAATACGGAACTGTCTTCGCGACATAGAGAAGCACAAAGTCAATAAAATAAAAATCGGAACTACCGGCCAGGAGCCTCACAAGATATAAGGCTCCATTAAGGAATACGAAGTCTCTCGTCGCTATGGCCAATAGTAGGGGAGACGTGGTACGCGGTCCATGTGGTTCCATTCTTGACGGTCAACCCGCCAGGCGACGCATCGTAACGCGACTCAAGCGGACGGATATCCCATCCGAGTTGGGGCCGACCTATGTTGCATCCCAGTTTCAGGGATGGCTAGCGTTTAGATACTGATTTTCTGGCCCAATGGTCAACACTTATCAGCCCTAGAGGTGGGGTGGTGCGACTCAGGGCGCTTCCGGCCTACCATTTACATCGGAAGGGGAGGGGAGAGGTGGCCGGCGAGGCTCCCCAGCCTCCCCATCCAAGTGCCGACCACGTGCGCATGGCCATGGCCCCCGCCGACCTCCGGCGTGCGAAGAATGGGATTATCAAAACAATTATTAAATAATATGAGGGAATTAGATACCTTGTAGGAATAATATGCCTTACCATGCACCGCCTAAGTCAACTCCTTTCCCACGGTTTCCCATTTACATTTTCCTTCTCTCTCTCTTTATGTAAATATTCTTCGTCAGGGAGTCAATCTTTTCATTTCGCTTTTAGCATCTTCCTGTAGTTCCTCATTTTGATTTATTCCGTTCCTCTTTACCCGGCCGCTGCCAACTTTCACGCCTTGAATCTTTGGAGGAGTATACTACACATATGCTCACCAAGTCTCTTCTAATTTTTAAGCCTGCCAATGTCCCATTTGAACATTTTTATATCTAATTTGGGGTCTTCATTTATATTTGTTCCCGTTCAATTCGCCTTTCACAATTACCTCCTCAAGCCTTTGCTTTTCCTCAGATTGTGTCCGATGTGTTTGTTTTCATCTTTTCAATGTTCTTCAAAGGTTTCTTCAGCTACTCTTCGTGGAAATTCTTCAACTAGTCCATTTAATTTTAATCATTCCCTTCTTTACCAGCTCAGATTGAAGGAGCCCTATTCCAAGTGTTTCATATTGTATTAACCTCCAAGTAAGCCAAATACTTGTATGTTATATCACATGAAAAGCTACTTATTCAAGTAGCTTACCTTTTGATCTCAAACGCATTGTTATATTATCATCTAGTCAACAGCACATTAAAATATATAATTAGTAAAGATTGGCTTCTGTTCTCGGTAAAGAAATCTCTTTTAGGAAATGAATAGGTCTACCACATGGAACCTAAGATTGAGGGGTGGAGGGCAATTTCTCTGGTTAAGTGCTTCCCAGCTAAGTTCCCTGTAATACGACTGAGACGAAATGGAGGAAATGGGAGTCTGCTTGCCATTTGTCAACACATAGCATGAACTGGGTAGCCTTTTATGCTTTCGGATCTTCTCTATTTCTTCTCCCTTTCTTGAGATGTGTATTATTTCTTCATGTCTATTGCTTGTTGGCTTGAAGCGTCTATCTCCATCCGGCACCACAGAACCTGGCCTCGGACGCTCCCCATATGTGACGAGAACCTACTCAGTGGTGGGCAAATTTATAGTAGGCATCAAGTGTGCCGGTGTTTATGAATACGTGCAGCCCACGCATTTAAGATGGAGCAATACTTGCGAGTGTATTCAGCCTGAGTTTGCGAGGAGAGAAAAAAAAATGGTTTCCTAAAAAAATAACTTTTTGCTTTTCACTACCATTTTCTTTGGATTGAAAGTTATACGTTTCATTGAACATGTAACGAATAGCATCATAAATTTCAGACAAAATTTTTTTCCATTTCCAAACAAATGGAAAAGACATCCTCTGAAATAAAATAAATAGATTCATAATGATACTGCCCACCAAAGTTCGTTCGATTTCTAATTCTAACCAACGCCGTTGACTTATGTGTTGAAGTAAATCCCATTTTTATTTATACGGTACATGCTGGGATATAAAAATCTTCTCACTTTGCGAGTTGGTTGTACCAAATAATGCACTAATGTCGAAAACATTGCTGCGACCTCTTGACTTTTTACTTCTTTCACTGTACATAGTCGGCGAAAATAGGTATCATAAAGAATATATCATTCTTTATTAGCTGTCGTCTAAGATGTTTTTATAAGAATAACACAGGTAGTGTAAAAGAAGAAAAACAATTAATGGAACCTCGCAGATGAGTTTCTCAATCTTCTGATTTCTTCCCCATTATGCTGGCGTATAAACAAGAAGGATAGGAGGCGTTGAAATGCAAACGGCAAGTATAGAGAAGGGGGTTATATTTTAATCCAGTCATGATTCATCGTGGCCCTATTGTGAAGACCGCCTTAATAATTAGAAAAAAATGCAATCATACTAGGACTCGTGTTCTGCCACTTCCTCCCTGTATAATGGCATTTGGTGCGGTTTCTCGCGAAAAGGGACGGAAACTGCGTATAAGGCCACTTCAAACCACTCCGCGGTCGCACAACGCTCGCGATAGCAAAATTCATCTGAAAGTCCAGCCGTAAGCTTCGTGACACGTCACTCGGTCGTTATCTTACGGTGTAAATTTAGTTTGTTGCATAAACATTTGAGTTGGCGTGACCATGCAACAGGATGCTCTACGTGGTAAAGGGTCAATTTAATGAAATTAGCAGGATATGTCACCCCTTTAAGTAAAAATTCCTCTGAAAAATATTCCCACGAATTCGAATCCAAGTATTTTGCTTAATATTAAAGTTTTAACTGACTATGACGCATAAATGTGCCACATTTTCGTCGACTTTGGTTGTGTATTCATTGCAGTATCCGCGAGGTAATTTTAAAATTAACTTTTCGTGTCACGTCAGTCTTGTGATTACCTGTTTAAGTATTTTCGTCCCTACCGTTTTAGTTTACAGCATACATAGTCCACTGCTGCAGTTATGATTATCCCTCTGGTGTATTCATATTCAAGCCGTTTTAATGCTAAGTATAACAATTACCCAGATGAGTTGGTTTGATAGGAGGGGGTAGAGCTTAACGGTGGACCTCCTAAGCCCAACGATATGAAATTCAAATATTAATGAACGTAATGTTTTCTTGTACCATAGCTAATAAACCTATAGGTACAAATCTTGACTCACGATTAGGAAGGAAATTTTTATGAAGATTCAAATAACTACATAATGACTGAACCTCGAGTTTTCCGTGTCGCAAGACTGAAGCCAGGAAATAATGACTGGCACTGAAGGTACACTATTAGGCACCTTTGTCAAGAGGAGGGTGCCTAAAGTCTACGTTTCCACTTTTGCTAAAAAATGTTTCGAGTTTCCTCTTTGCCACAGCAAGCTAAGAAAACACTCACCACTCTTCCTTAAACCGTAAAGTTCTTCGACAAATTTTATTGACATTGAGAATATTGCACATATTAAACTGCAGCACAATGGCCATTATATTTCTTGGGTTTCTTAATATCGATAATAATTAAGGGGATCCATTGGTTACAATTTTCTCATATGAATCTTATAGTTGTTCTTTAAAGAAAATGCTGCTAGATATTTAAAGCCGAAGAAATTATTAGCATTAGTGAAAATTAGTCGCAGGGTACCCGCCAATCTTCTGAGGTCGGAAAGGCTCCTATGCATAGAGACTAGTGTACATCTTTTGTTGTTCTTGGAGAATTAGGCTAAGATTTGGTTTTCATAAAATGGGACATTCTCCACCGTCCAAGGCTAGAGGACAATATTATACCATCAAATGACCACTCGTTAAGTCGTGCAATGGTTAGCTTAAGGTTTAAAGTCACAATTTAGGGAACGGTGATTGTAATTATTGGTTCAGAAAAATATATTGTGGACCAATAGGGAACCAATCATCAACCTCAAATGCCGATTACGGAAATCAACGGAGAACAACTTGAGATGGTACATTGGTGCGAAAGAAGTGGAGCCACGGTTATTAAAAATTACGGTAATTTCCAAGACTCAACGATTTATCTCACTAGTAACACAGCGAGCGTCTTCTTACGCGATTCCTTGAAAGCATGTATTGAATCTACAAGGTAGGAGTCTGTGTGACAGAAAAATTCGCAAGAGTCCTGCATTTTAGTACCTCGGTTCATAGCCATACAATATTAAATCATAGAGTGGAGCGTTCTAAGGCAACCTCGAGGTTGGTTTTCACAACGGAAGAATGTCTCCTGGCGCGTGCCCAACTTACAATGCACACTTGTGGCTGGAGACCGCATTTAAAAGGTGAACGATATCCACGATGTGAATCGAACCCGGTCAGGTGAATAACCGAAAAAAACGTAAGAATGTTATTCACGAGTAATTAATAACCCTTTGACTAGAAGCAGGAAATCGAGGATGTTTCTGACTTCTTGTTCTTCTTATCCGCTTAGGCATTTAATGTGCATTTGATGAAGTAGCTGATCTGGAAAACCTCTAAAGAGTAGGGTGCGGTCTATATTTTCGTTTATGGATGGAAATAATATCCGAGTCTATTTTCCACAAATAAAGCTAAAAGACAAGTTACATTTCAACTAATTGCACTAATTTACAGACCGCAATTCACCCGGCAGCAGATAATTTTAACTTTGGGGAAGAACAGATATTCAAGAGGACAGACGGACATATACCATAAGTCATATTCATTTTGAATTATAATAAAGAAAAAAATATTTCGCAAGGGCCGCGACCCCCTTCCCCATTGCGGATATGAAGTAAAGCTTG
The DNA here is from genome assembly GCA_037158775.1 of Hetaerina titia. Taxonomy (NCBI): domain Eukaryota; kingdom Metazoa; phylum Arthropoda; class Insecta; order Odonata; family Calopterygidae; genus Hetaerina; species Hetaerina titia. The sequence continues at coordinate 23,456,126 of CM073774.1, forward strand.
ATGTAGCATTTGCCGAGCGTCAATGAGCCATAAAACCAATGATTTATAAATTCAATACTAATGAATATGAGCCTCTGAAAAAATAAAAACTCTCGATGAGTTATGTGTCTAAGTAATGATGAAAAGAATGTAAAGGTTAAAAATCATTATAATTGTGACTTTTTGCGTAAATTCAATGGGAAATATTGCAGGGTTCGCACAATTTATAGAATATAACCGCTCTCTCACCACTCATGTATGGGTCAAGTTTGTGTCAAGATTGTGAAATATTTCGCGGCCCCTCGATCCGAAAAGTATTTCAACGAAACTCAACATGATTACGTCTCGTGTTGAAGAATACATTTATGAACAGGATACTTGAATACCGCACCATGAATCAACGGGAAAAATGGACATTTTAATTTACCGAGCTTAATTTCTCAACAGCTCTCATCGAAAAACAGGTCACACTTTCCTCATTAATTGCATGGACCAGCATTGCGAAAGAACTTCAGAACGGTCAATGTACATATAAATACATGCATTTATCCCGTAAGAACCCCCCTTTCTCATTCGGAACCTCACTTTGGGTTTCGAATAATTTAACATGACTCTGCTCTACCAAGTAATCGATTTACTTTCTAAAAAAGTAAATGAATATGACTGATTATGAAGCATTCCTTTTCTAAATGGCATACTTTGAATTAATTTTTGGGCATAGATTTATTGATGAGAAATACTGCCAGATCTTATAAATAATAGAGACCGAATCAAATAAACTTATAATTTGTAAGGAATACAAGCATGCACAAGATCTCTCACTTCTTATCTCGAGAGCTCTCAGTAGTACGCTCAAGGGATAATATTAAGTGGACGTATCACTGTGATGATGAAGAAAAACAATGGCATATTTCCCCAGGAATGCTCAAAATTATAATGAAAACTATGCCTTTGGGTAAAAGGTATTTATTAAGTAAATTTTATCGAATATAATTTTAAATCCGATAGCTTTCAGATATTTGGGAAATAATAGTATCTTTAATGAAATCCCATACGGTAACAGGACCAGGCGGTTCAATGCCTTCATAAGACGCAAAGGTGAGCTTTAGAAAATTGAAAGTTGTAAATCAAGAAGCTCTGGCCACAGCTACCGTGAAACAACGTCACAGCACATTGACGGGTTTCGAAACGGAAATAAACACGAAGTCTCGTCTTGGTTACTTGGCACATTTCTCCAGGGACTGTCTCTCTTCGAAAAATCTCCTTCTCTCTAGATGCCACGAGGCGGTTGCTTGTCGTGTGAGATTATTTAAGGCATTGAAAGCATCCTTTCACTTTTCACGAAAACATCATCAATCTCTTCGCTAAGATAAAGAATTATGCAAGGGTAATAATTGGTACACGAAGCTTGAAAACGAAGAAATATATTCATGCACCAAGAGAAAATCCTCCTTGCTTGGTTCTCAGTGCGTCCAAACATAATTAAACGCTGAATGTGTGCTCTATAAAATCTGATGCATCATCAATATTTTATCGTTATTGAAAACAGCAAATCGGAATAATGAACTGTTTTTTTCAAAATTATAATTACGTGTACAAAGGAATGATGACACAGCAAAAGCAGTGTATCTCTTTTCAGCTCGTGATCTCCCTTATTCGTCCAAAATCCTGCGTTCATGTCTGTGACACTTTCTCTTTCATCGACTAGGCCAGAAAATTAAACACTCATATATCGCCATTTCACTTCCAGGGTCAAAGAATGAGGGCTTTTTCCGCGAATTTCCACTTGAGAGCTATATTTCGTAAAATTCGTGACACAAGTGCATTGTGATCCTTGTATTGGAAGTATAACTGTCGCAGGAATCTGATGGCGATCTTTCCCCCACGCTCCTTTTTCTCGGATATAAACGGCTTACAGAAAGCAAGAGGGGAGTTATTTTACGAGGCGAGTGGAGTTATTGTTGGAAATGAGACCAAAAATTCCCACCCGGAACACAATGCTAAATTCATACTGGAACGGGAGAATGAATGCCATTGCTACTGTATGGTATAATGGTGTCTATAACCTCGAAGCGATGTTTGAGGAACTCAGCTCCAGGTGAGTATTTTGTGAAAATGTATTATCCTTTTTGCTTCCACTTTTTTCTACTAATATTGTCCTGAAGCGTATCAATGAGATTTACAAGTTACATTTACTTGTATAATGGCATAGTCACCCCGTGCATGTAATATGGTGGTTTATAACTCCTATTAAGGTAGATTTCAATCCAACCAACACAATAAATGACTTTATACAATTGCCTCATTCCCCCACACGAGTATATAAGATAAAAACCAGACTATGAGGGATGTGAGGGTTTGTGTAATATGTTATTATGGCTGTTTGACACAGAGGATCAGAAAACTATGTGGGTGGCTTAAAAACTGAATTTTAACTGAGTTTTTGAAAAAGCGTATCGGAGACATGCCTTACATGACTCCATAGTTTTCGCGTTGCTCCCGTGTTGATCCATCTCGAAGATATTGGCAGGGTTTTTCCAAAAACCCTGTCAACATTTTCGAATCTGAATCTTATATGCAGGTGAAATAATCTTCCACGAAGATGGATTTCTCTGCCTCTCTTAATTTTCTAATACAACTATCTCCTTCCTCGACCACGTCTTCTCACCATGCCCTCCACCATTCCTCCACCACTGCCTTTCGCTTGTTTTCCTTTCCCATCATTTTATTTTTACATTCTTCTCGAAACCCGTGTCTCAAACTTTTTCAAATTTACATTTATTCTCTTGATTTAACGAGCAGATTTCTGAGCCGAAAAAAACTATGTTCATTGTCAAAGTTACACTAATATTTTCTTCACGCTTTAAATTAAGTTTCTCGTCATCAATCTTCCCAAAATATTTTGCTTATTCGCTCTTTTTGTACACTTAAGAGTTCATGAACACTGTTCCTACTAGGGCCTTTTTTATGCCCCTGATCAAAATCCCTTTCGTGTGAAAACATCCTTCAAATAAATTAATTTGCCTTAAGCATTTGCATGCGACGCAAGGAAAATTCAGCGCTCGTGTAGCAAGGACACAGTGTTGTCCCCTTCCATATCCTCCGAGCGCACCGGAGAGGGCATCTTGTGCAAGATAATTCCTAATTTTTCCCCTCTCGTGAAGACACATTTGCAATGGGAGTGTGCGGGAGGTATGATCATTAACTCCCGCGGAAACATCGCCGCAAGGGAGCGTGTGTTGGTGGAACAAGCAGCGCACGGACGCAGGGGCGTGACCAAGCGTGGAAGGGACGATCGACGCTGAATAGTAAAACTCCTCCGAAGACCCCGGAATGTACGGCTCGGTGAAAATTTGTCGTGGGGAGATCATCATCTTTCACATGCCAAGACTGCATAAGTTCTGCCAAAACCCACTCCGTAAGAGCACAAATACTATACCTATTTCAAAATTTTGTCTGGTCTTCGTTCAGGGCTAAAATTTCGCAGGCTTAAGTGTTATATGGCACAACATTTGCATGAAAACTCGTCCAAGACGACCGATCTTTAACCTCTATTCAACATGTCAATACATTTTACTTGTTTGACCACGTTCCAATTTTACTTCTATTATTTATATTCTCTTACTGATGTCACGTACACATAAGTATAACAAAATGCAAAATCAAACGAAGAGATCTCACAGATCATCTGAATTAATTGACAAAAACTCATACACCAGCAATTAATTGTGCCAGCAATATCCCAGAGGTGAGGTGGGGGGTGGATATTACTAACAACACTCGACACATCTGGCGTCAAACCAAAGATGAGGGGATGTTTCGACCTAAAATGTTCCCAAAAAATCTCTAATTTAAGGATAAAAATATTTTAAAACGTCAATCCTCTGGACTGCGAAATTAAATGTAGGCACATTCTAGCGAATGGGATTTCACGCTGTTTGTGTGAATTGAACGAACGCCAGGTAGTATTGTTGTGCAACACTTCCATCAGATATTATCTAGCCTCACTAGCGGATCCAAATATGGCATCTAAGTGGTGGTAGCTTTAGGCTTGGATAAAATAAAAAGAAATATTGATTGTGTTATTATTATTAATATTCCAATGGTCTTGGTGGACTTTATATAGACACAACCAACACAAGGGTAGATGGATACATTCCCTTGCTTCTCCTACAAAACACAACCTGACATCAGGTACTTCATAAACCCTTCTAAATTAGCATAGTTCTTTCCTCCCTTCGTTCCGTCCAGCATAACTATCCTATTCCTACCCTTTAATCACCTGACTAACGTTCTCCCCTCTATCACCGTCTTCAACACCCCACTGCCAATCAAAACACACTCTATTCATGTTTCCTGCTTCATTCAGATTTCTTCCATCAATCCCCTCTCATCCCACACCATGCCTAGTATATCTTCGCTTGTTTTTCTTTCTGTCCATTTCATCCTTTCTATTAGTCAGTACGATAAGTATGGGATGGGAATTAATGTAAACAAAAGTTTTGCAGTTTTCGAGAGAAGGAAATCTTAGTTAAATAATATAATAGGGGTTCATAAACTAGGAGAGGTGGAACAGTTTACTTATTTCGGAAGTGTTTTGGACCAAAATGGCCGAATGTGTAGGATCATCAGACGAATAATTGGATTAGGAAAAGTGGCTTTCGCGAGAAGGACATTGATAACAGGGACGTGGTGTAAGGATGCTACGAAATACTTGCTAAAACTCTTCTGTAGAGCGTGATTTTGTACGACGCGTAGACAGTTGTTCGAGCAAGGATACTTACTTTTGAATACCTTCCTTTCCTCGAGCATATAATTATTTACTACATGGTGAGTTGCGATCCTAAATCAGTGCGATTTAAAAAAAATTAATAATATTTTCCACTTTCAAAGTGATTACATCCACAGTAATGGAGGTTTTCTTTTGTTCGGCTACTGTCTAGAGCTTTATGAAGTCTAAAGGTCTCGGCACCACTTATTACAAATTTATAATGTATAAGTTTTATTTCGATTGTTGCCGAAAAGAAATGCGTAAATTCTCTCTACTCATAAAATATTTTTCTCACAGTTTAAAAACTTTTGTTTCATCCGGGGTCCAGCTTAGAATGTGGGACCTTGGGTTCCCAGCGCTTGGATCACTTCATAGGAGACGACGTATTTTTGAGAGTGGGAAATGCTAAATTGTGGTCAAACTTTCCCAAAAAATATTTCAAACGAACACTATGTGATTTATTCTTTCGCAGGCACACTGCCCCTGGATAATATTTATACAGCGGTGGTCTCGGCCGTCACTTTAAGACTCTCAATAAAATTTGCATAATTGGAAAATTTATGAATGTGCCATTTCTCTTATACCGTACTATCGAATACTTCGTACCTTTCAGTTTCGGAAGAGTAAATTTAAATAATCAGATGATGTGGCGTAATTAATTGTGATTTTGAAATCCCGTTCTTGGCCTGGGAGAATTAAGCATCCCGAGCTCAAGACAAGGTAGTCATTCTCAGGATAAAAAATTGAGGATTTTGCTCTTTCTTTAAAACCTTTTAGGGAAATTAAAGGCAGATAGGGATTAAGCGTCCGAATAGAGTGGACCCCCCCCCGAAGGGCAAGTGAGTCCTTTCTTCGGAAAATGTATGTGATTATTATCTCTGAATTTTGTGCGTTAGAGTCACTAAAAAATTATAAGGGTGAAGAATCGAGTGCTCGGCTCATAAAGGTGTTATTTCCTCTCTCATTTCATTGACAAATTTAAATTCCTCTTCCTCATAATCCAATATCCCAAACCACAATTCTGTCTTTCTGTTAATTTTTCCCATGACATTATTTTTGCCATATGACAGAAAAATTTTCGAATTCGTTTCGGTGTCCGTCTTTCATTATGATTCGTGCATTACATATATGTATCTAAACATTTTACAAACCCACCGCGAGTTATTTTATGATTTTAGATCTAGAACTCTCTTCGCGCTTATCATTTTGATAAACCTCAAAATATCTAATTAACCCATCCTTTATGCTAATACGCATCCTTGTCGAGGTCTCTAGCCGAAATTAGAGCTGTTCCTTATTTTCCATCGCGATGCTGCAATGGCTTCATAATGTTGTCTATTAATTGGTGGTTCGACAATAATAGCTTCAATATTTTAAAACTATGTGTCCAGAACAGCTGCAAATCAAAGGAAATGTTTGTGATAAATATTTCACTATCTCGTGCACTACCATTGGCATCAAGCTTGAAAAGTGGCTATGAATTATATTCGATGCAATATTATAACATTCTACTGCGTGCAACAGAATAGGATTTCAGTTATTTACAGAGTTGTTCGATTGGTATAGTTTTCGCCTCTTGTTATCCTACTTTTGCGCCACTTACTCTTACGCCATCACCCTTTGGCTCAATTCGTCACCCCCCGGGGTCTGGGACTGCGTGGAGCTATGGTACCGCTAGTGGCTCCTCGGTGTCGAGTAATCTCGCATTAATGAGCACTGAGAGTTGCGGATGTAGAATGTTGAATATGACCCCATCTCTTAGAATTCAAGAGACGTGCAGGTATTCGTGAGAGAGAGTATTTTATAAGTATGAGAGAACCTCATATATCTTCTTCCCATAGCTTTCATTACTGTCTTTCATAATTACAGTCTCACTTTGATGATTTATCAACGGCATATTAAAATATGAATGCGAGTTATACCTGTAGTAGAGACGATCAATCGTGTTACCTTATACACGGAAGGAATTAATCGACATTTTTTATTATTACTGATTACTACTGAATTAAGTTTTTCTTCAAGTATTCGAACCCTAGTCTTGTCTATGAGAAGTTAAATCATTACATTATATATATTATTAGGTAATCTACCGTTTAAGGTATGTTTTTGGATGGACACAACTATCAAATAAATAGTTTGTAACTCTCTTGTAATTATCTTTGTAACTTTGCTGCTCCAGCTGCCGGGCAGGACATCATGGAATAATAATTGAGGTGGTTTCCCATTGCCGATCTCAATATTGTTTTTAACAGAAACCATCACTCAATGACCACTCCACTGGGGTCAGACGCCTCTGCAGCCACCTCATTGAGGTAGCTGCTCTCCTGATGCTGCATGTACTACCTTTCGTGTATCTTCTAACCTTTGACTTTTCTGGCATGGGTGACCCTACCAGGAGCAATTATTTATTATTACTCCCGCCAGCACAGCTCTAGGGGTCATCGGAAGGCACAAGATCTTCCACCACGACAAGGTTGTAGTCCATGGGAGGGATATATATATATATATATATATATATATATATATATATATATATATATATTTAGTCTTCTTGTAGCTTTCCTAATGCAGAACGCTATATCTTCTACGTATTTAGCTATAAAATCTTTTACCATTAACTTGAGATGTTACAATAATGCTACGACAGTTTCATACGGGTGATTTGAAACAAATTGTTCATGAAGAGCTGTGCAGGAAGATTGAACGTATTCTGTACTAGATAAATAATTGCCGCTAAGAATGTAATGGAAAAGTAATCCATAATTAAGAAGAGACTTTTTTCTTCTTTCTTCTTTGTCTCTGAATTCGATGACTCAGGCTCTAGGAAACTCACAATCTGCCCAGAATAACTTCACCCGAGGATATCAATAGCCAAGGGTCGCATTCACGTCTCTCCAAGAGAGAGAAATAATATAGTTTCAAATTTCCTAATATTTTGTGCCTCCGAAAAAATCTGTCCCAAAGTCTTATTTTTCAAGCGCATATTATTGGTCATTTCAGTCCCGATTCCTTCCCAATTCGGTGATGAAGAAATTTAATGACATCGAGAGCTCAGATAAACACTTAATAGAAAAAAATATATGCATGAAACTCCTTCCGGTGGGAATCAGAGAAGCAGAGTGGGAATGGTAGTAATATATATTGGAATTTTTTCACACAAACTTGACGGAGAGAAATCGGAGCCGATGCAGAACGGAAACGATAGGTTTCCATAGATATTACTGGAGAAGCGCCTGGCCGCCGCGCTTCGTTTGCTGGAGGCTTAAGTCATCAGGTTGAAGTGATGCCAAAGTGTGGGTGGCAAAGCTCACTGAAAAGGTCACACTCGATTGCGGAGAAAACTCCACGACCGCCTATGCCGTTATTAGAAGGGACGTCGCCCATAAGGTGACACGTCGGTGGTCCACTCTAATGCTCGCAGAAAAATGTATTCGATATTTTCCTGTCAGTTATGCTCACACATATGGTTTAATAGAAATCCACATAATTATTTTATAAATATTCCTAAATAATGCTAATTTAAGAAATTGGTTTGGGCGCGTATTAAATGGCGACGATATTCACATCCACTTCTTCGATGAAGGAATATTTTTCTCCTTTATGACCTTTCTCAACGAAGTAGTGTGATAGAAAGGTATCGTTCGAATTAGAAACAGCTTGGTACTTCCTAAAATCTACGTAAGATGAGGAAAAAACGATGAAATCGACATTTTTTTCTTTAAGACAAATGCGAAATAGCGGGAATTAGTTTAAGTGCCAGTGTGCCCTCTGTCTTGTTGGTTGCCAGTACTCTCTATCGCCAATTTTTAACGGAATTCAAAATTGCTCAGTACCTCTTCAATGTTGCATTATCAATATTTTTCATCCCAAGTTTTAAATATAAATCTTAAAATATAGGAAATTATTAATATATAACAGCAAAAATAACACAAGGAATTCATTTTTATGTCCTATTCTTGGAAATCAAACTAGGGATGGATATAAATCCTAAAGTTTTCACATTATTGAAATCATGTTTTCCCACTAAATTAGATGAAAATCAACCTCTGAACTGATTATTATGATGCTAATAGAGATAATCCGTTGTGGATTTCTGTGAATGTTTACTTGGTGTTTGATCGTGTGCTCTCACCCGCGAGTAACCTGCACATTCCGATTTTTGGGATCGCCTGAAGGCAAATGTTAATATACGTCAAATGATTTTGTTTTTTCAGCTATTTCGCTTTTAAAACATCCCAATTTGCTAGCATTGAATTCTATTTTTCCTAACTTCTCTATTATCTTTAAAAATATGATAGCAAAATCACTTAATTGGTCTATATTAAAAAGACTTTCAATAGATATGTTCCATATTATTGCGCTATTCGTCTAAGCTTCAATTTCAATAAAATTATAACCAATTCGAAACTTCCCGTGAATATTTTCATCTGTCTAGAATACAACTGTCTTCTAAGGAATTATTTTGGGTTTAGAATGACTATTATTATTATAAGGTAATTTACTGGTTAAGGTAGGTTTTTGGATGGACACAACTACCAAATAAATATTTTGTGACTCCTAACAAAACGCAATCCAGCAACCTACTCTACGTCAGGTCCCTCTTCATCTCTGTGTATTTCCTTCCTCCCTTCATCCCGTCCAACATCCCTATCCTGTTCCTACCCCTTCCTCGTCTGCCCAATATTCTCCCCTCTTTTACCGTCTTCAACATCCGACGGCCGCTCAATACGCCTTTCATCCATTTTCCTGCCTCCATAGGATTTCTCCCACCAAACCCCTCTCTTCGCTCACCATCTCCAGTACTTCCTCATTTGTTTTCCTTTCGGTCCGTTTCACCTTCTCCATTCTTCTCCACACCCACATTTCAAAAACCTCCAATCTACGCCTCTCCTCCTGCTTCAGTGACCACGTTTCCGCGCCGTATAAAGCTACGCTCCAAATCAAAGTTTTTACGAGTCTTTTCTTAATCTCCCTACACGTCATCAACTCCCTCCTCCTTGAAAAAGCCTCTCTACCTAGCGCAATTCTTCTCCTTACGTCCCTACTACTTTGACCGCGTTGGTCCAAAACACTTCCGAGATACGTTAACTATTTTACCTACTCTACTCTTTCCCCTCCTATTGAAATGTTTAGCTTAGCCTTTTTCTTTCATGAAAATCGCATAACCTTTGTTTTATTAATATTGATTCTCACCCCATAGCTATCGCACCGAACCTCCAATCCACTCAGCAATGCTTGCAACCCCTTGGCTGACTGACAGACTAGAGGTTGGTCATCAGCAAACCTAACCGATTTTACGAAATCCCCTCCGAATTTCATTCCTACCTCCAGTTCTTCCCATGCCTCTTCAATCATTTCCTCCACCTATACGTTGAACAGCACCGAGGACAAAGGGCAGCCCTGCCTTACACCTCTTCCTAACACTGATGTAAACATTTAATTTCGACAAAGAACAATTGACCAAACAAAAAAGATGCCGCTGTTTTAATATTCCGTAGTTCAACATTGTAGGCGTCTGGAAACAGTTGTTTCTGTGGTCAAGGGGAATGTAATGTTTGCAATCCGGAAGAAAGCCAGGAGTGAACGCTACGAGAGCAACGAATTGTCTGTCGTATCACACGCATCGGAAATGGTAACCAAAATTCTCTGTTGATGGACGGAAGGGAACTTTGAAGACCTGATAGGCTAGAAATATCGCAAGAAATTAGATTTAAATAGGTCGTGGACTTTAAGACGATATTATGCAAATAAAACGTGATATATCAAATGGTAGGGAAAATTTATAATAGATAATAGAAACAAAATTTATATCCATATTCATAATTGCCGGGCTCGGTGGCGGCGGGATGACGTCCTCGTCTGCCAATCCAAGGGTAACGGGTTCGATTCCCGCCTGGGTGGGTTTTTCTGCACCATTGGGGTTGGGTGTTCGTAATCGTTTCCATTGTTATCACTGTAAATAGTCAGATTGAAAAGGCCAAAAAGTGTTGTTTTCGGACTAAGACTAAATAAATAAATTGCCTGTTAGCTCTGAGAGTCTGTGAGTAATCACCTACATTAAAAATTCCAATGAGACATTTGATGAGTCTTAGTCTGAAACAATCTTAGTGGTGGGGAAGACTATTATTAATACGGGTCTAAATATAAATTCTCTACGAAGGAGGCTATCACGCTGTGGATGAAAGACTCGAATAAAATGCAAGCTAAGATAAATGGAGGAGTCAGAGAAAGTTAGGCCTGAACCGTTCGAGTTCATCATGGAATATTCATTTAGAGAATCGTGAGGAATGGGTATCAAATGACGGATGGCGTAAGGGGAAGGACCCATATTCCGGAATCGTTTACTGAATGTTCTGCTCCTGAAGGTTCTAGTGTTCCGTCTCCAGTTTCTTCTGTTATCCTCTTTTCTATTCGTATTTGCAAATGCACTTGGTACTTGTTATACACCTATCTCCTCCTACGAGATCACCCAACCATCTTTGCTCGTCTATTCCTCTCCTTCCCTTTCCTTCAACCGTTCCTATATTACACCTATCAGCAGACAATCCCTTCTTAGCAAATGTACAGTCCAATTCCTTTTACTTTTCTTAAGTGCCTAACATACACATACTTTTCTCCTATTCTTCTGCGACATCACGTTCTTAACCTTATCATTCCACTTTATATTGAGCATCCTTCCCAACTTCCAAAACATCCAAGATCTCTTTTCTTTCTTGGTCTTTTTTAATGTTGCGCATTTTTCCCACTCGTACAAGAGTACACTCGAGACAAACCAGTTGCTAATTATTTTCCTTAGATCAATCTATTTCCTACTATTTCATCTTCTTGAATGCATATTTCACTAAACTTGTTCTCATCGTTTCCAATTCGTGGCTTATTCAATTCTCCGTCGTCTCTGTGCCCAAATATTAATATCCATTCCAATTTCATAATCTTTCCGAACTCACATTCAGATTAGTATCCTCCACTTATCCTCTCATCACTCAAATATTTTTCGATTTATTTTCTGGGCACGCATTTAAATCTCTCATTCTCTCAATTTGTTTTAACATTTCTTTCAGATCAGTGATAATTTCGGCAAACAGTATTATGTCATCTGTGAAAAGAATGCACGCTAGCCTCCTCCTTCCGCCCTAGCCTTCCTCTTGAACTCGCTCCTTTTAACTCCTAGCACTCTGCTGTCATTTCTTCCGCGTGTACATTAACGGGTGATGGAGGTAAGTTCCTTAATATGGCAGATCAGCATATTGTGGGGTAGAAGAAGTTTGACGGGCGTTCTATGCAGAATTGTTCCAGCTAATAGGTATCCGTGATGAAGCAGAAACCTGAGTACGCAAAGAAGATACATAACTGATAAAGAGTAAATGTTTGAAAAGATTCGTATGAAATACCAAGATGACTCTTGAGAAAGAGATCGACAGAAAAGCCGAATAGAGGGAAAAAGTACTCTTAAGAAACCTTCTGGTGGAGACAGATGCTGAAATACAAAGGCATGAATAAAATAAAAAGTTAATAGACCTGCAGACGAGTGTAAAAAAGAAAGGCTAATTGCAACACTTAACCTAAAAAAACCCAATAGGTCGAGCATATTTTAAAATATAAAGCCCCTTCGGTTAAGACCATGGTGTTGTCACGGCTACCATATTGAGAGGCATCAAAAAGCTTTTAGGGCCTATGAAATTTAACATTGGAAAGGGAAAAATGGAAGGCTGAAATAATCTAGACTTTGGATTAAGACTTCCCTCGTTATTCGTAAGCATTTGTTTGGATATCAAGCGGCACAATGAGACTTCCTAGAGCAAGTGCTCAAGGTTAGTAGACTAAGTTTTCAGAAAAACCTGGCATGAATGCGGGAAAGTAAATTGCATTATTATTGTCCTTTCAGATTCCACCTGTAATAAATCTTTTTTTTAACTTTGAACTTGATTTTCTCAAAATTAGGTTTCCCATATGGCATGTACTATATAGTATGTTTTGGCTTCCAAGCGCCTTATGTACATTCTGAAATAGCGGGTAATTTGCTTTGTATAGTAACTTCTTTTGTCAAAATAATTTCCAGCCAAGTATTGCACCATTACTTAAGAACTCAACACAACAGTATAACTGTAGTTCCAGTAAATTAACTTTTATGTGAATTTTCCGAGCAATTAGCATTAAAAGATGGGCTGTACACAGACGTTTGTTGGTTCCTATGGTGGTGATGGTATATAAATAGAAATCTAAGCGCCCAAGTCCTTTGCCATTATCGCAATAAATTTTCCACGGATCATTTATTTCGATTCCTAAGGAGATTTATTTTTTTAGGTAGCATGACGCTGACAAACATGTGTATTATTCTTGAAGAGGTAATTTTTCTTACATTAATCTGAAAATTTTCATTGAACAAACTTTTTTTAGTAAGGTATGGAAAGCCCACAAATCGCACGTGGTAAATATACACAAGTATGATGCATTTATTTTCATTCCAAATTTAGTTTGCCAACGAAATAAATTATTGTATTCTTCCACGAGTGGATTCAGTGCGTATTTCAAGTTGAAATGATAGGGTGAGATAGTACTTATGCGCACCTCCTGTTGCAGTGGTTGCCACTCCTTGGCTAACTTGATAAAGTAAGGCTTAATCATCCACAAACTTGATTTTTTTAATCGTACATGGAATTCGCCTCTTTAAAGATACCCTCCACAGATACATTGAAAATCATAGGTGATAATGGACACCCCTCTCTTACCCCTTTTCCTAACGCTAGCCCATTCCGACACGCCATCCGCCAATCGCACCTGAGCAATCTGAGACTTGTACACGTTGCAGATAATTCGCATATCCCTCCGATATACTCCCATTTTCGGCAATACATACATATACATTGATTCTTCCCAATTAACTCTATCGAACGCTTTCTCGGAATCTACAGAGCAGACAGATACATTCCGATCATCCCCTAAGTATTCATTTGCTCTGTTCTCCGTCAATGAGAACTACTTGATCTGCGAGCAAAATCAATCATTATTCAGTTGTCCTCAAAAACGACTGCCTTTCCCTTTTATGTAATAGGAACTAACACTAATCTGATGAAATATTACGGCCAAATTCCTTCCTTAGAAATTCTACTCATTGGAGCGCAGATTTCCTAAACCCTAAGTAGTTCCGCGGGATTGTTACTTTATCCACCACCACAGCCTTTTTTGATTTCATATCCCTCGCTACTCTTTCTCCCTGTATATCACAAGTAACTATTTATGAACCTAAGCTATCCTCATTAACGTTATATTCTCTATGTGCAAGCTTGCTGGTCGTAAGCCAACATTATAGCATATAGTCCATTTTAAGCCTCAATTGGAGTATCAAGTAAGTCAGAATCATCACCGTATATATTATTTCTGTGAAATCCCTTTCTTTATGTTCCTCTCTAGACCTGAACTACTACACATTTCTTTGACTAAAGTATCGTTTACAAACGCCTTCCACAAGATTTGAAAGAACTTTATCTATACTTCCTACAAACCGTTGTTTATTCAATGATCAACGATTTAACAATTAAATGACCCGTCCATAGGCTCAGAGAGAACACATGAATGGTAAGCTTTATGAAAAAGTTTCAAATAATTAGTTTAAATGAATGCTTTTTTTTATTTTGAGCTGAGAGGAGAAGTTTTAAAAAGGGTGAGCCACGAGAGTAAGTTTCTGGGGGAAATTCAAAACAGGGAAGTGGAAGAGGATGGAGGAAATGCTGAAAGGTTGTGGTATGTTGGCGGCCAAAATGTAAAGGAAAATTTTGGGTAATCAGAGAAGGGGAATCAAGAGAAGAGACTTTTTAGACAGCATGCAAATGTAAGTTATGGAGAAATAAGAAAGAATAAAGGTAGGTGAAGCAAAGAGAAATTTATTACGATATTTGATACCCCTTGGACCTTCCAAACCAACCTCTAAATGCATGACATTTGGTTTTACATAGATTTTAACGTTTTGAAGAACATGTTTTTTTACATGCTAAAAGCAACGAACTTCCTAACCTCGCAGCGGCACTAACTCGCCTGGGCCCAAGTGGGTCTTGAAAGTGTCCACACTTCATTAATATCCTAATTACTATTATCAACTATTGACCTGATTATATCCCGGAGAATGTTCAAGAAAGTTTTACGAATGGGATAACAACAAATGAATTTGGTACTGTATCTGTCTAAAAACGCTGCATGAACTTTTTATTTATATTTCATCTCTTTATTTATTGAAGGATTATGCAAGTAAAATTAAATTAAAATGGGAATTATTATGCACAATGGTTTTATTCTCAAATGATTCACCTATTAAAATACAATCAGCGTCGAATTCTATCTGATTATAATCGCACGAATCTCTTACTAATTAAATGAGGCAATTTTCTGAAATTTAATTAATGTTACCTTTTTAATAATATTAGTACGTTGCATTAGATTTTATTGTTTTTACATTATCTTTGGAAAAATTAATTCATATAATTATTGCAGACTTCCATTTAAGTATTTCAAACAGGGCCATATTAAAGAGAGCTAATTATTGTTTTGTAAAGATTATTTTATGAAACCGAACTGCAACATGATTTCATAACGTAAAATTACATGAGACTAAAGAGCTCTCGTAGAGGACTAATGAGCGGATAAATCATGTAGGCATTTTTTAACGATTTAAAAGCTAAATCAGCACTTAAATTCTAATCCAGTGACTGAGACTTTAGTGTCCTTGTGTATTTTTTTCTGAAATTACTGTTTTCGATTCACCATTTGAACATGTGCATTGCAATTCATCGGAGATCGGAATGAGAATGCTGAACGATGTTGCAAGAGGGGCATTCATTGGCGATGTTGCATAAATATATCTCTGTTTAAACCATCTCAGTTATGCCCTAGAATATTTGTGCCGTTAATAACTTATCTTCGGATAGATTCCACTCAGTTTCGCTTCGGCATTCAATCTTTCACTGTACTCACAAATATTTTATTTCACACCGCATTTACCTCGCTAGCATGTTTGCGAACCCTGAATCCGAAATGAGGATTCGTGTTTGAATCCGTGGTGCGAACGTGGGATCGTTGGCGGAATGTGCGGGTGGAGGTCGGGGAGAAGGGGGCATCGGAACGAAGGCATGCGGGAGAGAGCAGGGCGGTGACCTCGGCGCACCCCGTTGTCGTGGTCGCTGTCGCCGCGTTGAATACCGGAGGGGCGCGGTGCGTGCCATCCATCGGCCTACGCCCTCCGGGAACGCTGAACCCCAACAACCTGCTCACGCCTCCACCTGTTTTTGGGGCGTCCGTGCCCATCCAAAATATAATTTGCAAGACAGGGTGAACTTGAGGAATAGAAATGAATCTATAGAAACCCATGTCTTGCCAGAGATAAAACGCAACAATCAACCCGAAGACTGGCTTGACTGATGAGGGTAGATCTCAGACACAAACGAACTTAATACTACTATGCAGTAATAATACTAATAGCCATTGAACTTCTCACATCAGGGTGGGAGGGGTCAGATGCTTTCCCACTTCTACTTGTGTTTTCCCTGGAAGACGAGGTATTCGAAAAACCACGCCGCTTGGGTGAAACTTAAGTTGTCCAGAGGCGTTACCGGAAATAGAACTCGAGCCCTCCTGTCAGTAGCCGTAACCCACTGAACTATTTCAATCGAAAACATACTCGTGCGAGGATAAACTGAAAATTAATGCACACATGCTTCTAGACCACAAATAAAATGACCTTCCGAAGCACTCCTGGTGCCATGTGAAAGTAATATTTCCCCTCAACACGCATGCGCAGGTTTGAGATCGTTACACCCAGTGTATTTTGAGAAGCGGAAGTATGGAGACGTTTTCTAGTGCTGTCAACGCGAGTTAATAAGCGTGACTTAAAAAAAGACTCATACTGAAATTCGTCGTCGTTTAAAGGCTGTTTATGGTGACGATGCTGTTGATAGGTCTAATGTAAATGGATGCGTAGTAAAATTTCGTGGTTGCAAGCCTGGAAAAATTATAATCGTTGATGAAACACACAGCGGACGTCCGGTTACTGCCTGACGATAAACATTGCAAACTCTTCGAAGACTTGATTCAAAATGCCCGGCGAATCACTCAAAACCGTATCGCAAACCATATTGGTCGAGTTTTTCGTGTTAAAGGCTCGTCCAAACACCTCGCGCGCAACTGAAGAGGCTCTGCGAAACCTGAAATTTGAACCGATTCCATACCCTCCTTATTCCCCAGATCTTGCGCCTTGAAATTTTAATTTTTTTCCTCAACTCAAGAGACACCTGCAATCATTACACCTCGGATGATGAAGTGAAGTCAGCTGTCAAATCCTGGATTCGAGAAAAGTCGGAAGAGTTTTTCAGTGAAGGAATGAAAAAACTTGTTACACGCAGGGAGAAATGTGTTAGCCTTAACGGTGACTATGTTGAAAAACACCTATATGGTTTTGAAACTTAAAAATCGTACTTTAATGTACTTTTTGCCCAACCTTGCTATTTGTTTTTGGTCTACAAGCATATTTGTATTACTTTTCAGTCTACCCTCGCATAATTGGTGAGAGAAGCTCGAGGATACGATCAATATGTTAAAACCGGTGAATTTTGACCTTATAGCAAAATTAAAAAATGATCAGAAGAAAACTTATTTTCTTCCTCTTTGGAAAAACAACGGAACAAACCGAGACAAAAGCATTGTGATTTGAATTCAAACGCTTTATGAGACGGATATGATCCTATTATTCTAAACGTAATCTATCGGTACGGCAAACGACTCGGGAGCTCTAGCTGATGTTTTATTTAAACCTCCGGTATTAATTAATACTTGTATGTATCCAAAATCAGGACAATTGTAACAGTTTCGCGTATGAACAAGGATGCGGATTTTGTGGATGCTTCCGAGTTTGGCCAATATAACAAGACTTGTGAAATCATTCATCGGCCTGGTTATTGATTATTTTAAAGATTCAATATCATCCTCTTGGTGCGTGACAAAAGGATTGCGATAAAAATTGGACTTTTTGAATTATTTCGAAGTTTACATAAAACCGAAAGGTCATAATTTCAAATCCACACTATTTGATTTACGAATGTTTTACGAATAGCATACTTCTAAAATATGTTGATATTTTACAAGTGCATTCAAAGTAAATCAGTGTGTCCACGTTGTTTCACCATCGATCAGACGCGTCTTGTTGGTCCGTGGGTCTACTCCGCAGGAGGATTTCGTGAGTGGTATGTGCTCTCCGACTCCTACTACTTAACACTTTGCTTGTGAGAACCCTTTGTATTCATATTTTAAATATTCAACAATCTTCAACCACCCATTAAGGTAAATGCCTTAATAGTCTTCCAAGGTTTCTTCAACATTTTTTGACCGGTTCTGTCTTAATTAGACACCGTCTAGCCGCGTATTGAAGTTTACATTTCATTATTTGAGGAGGTGAGGATGAGGTCGGAAGGAATATTTTTAAGATTAACAAAGAGGATGGTAATTAGGCAGGCGGTTTTTGGGTGAGAAGTTCGAGGGAAAGGAGACGCGGGTGCGAGGGTTTGAGGAGCATCGCACCTCCCATCTAACTGCTACATGCGTCTTACCTGCATTGTGTCCAAAAATTCCTGTGGTTGTTTCTTCGATAAAATCCATAATTAATACTGCTTATCTGCCCGAAAGTACTTTTTAAATGGGGTTTATAAACTAGTGCGATTAATTAAAAAATTCATTTCCGTTGATTCGTGAAAATGACCCTATAGGGGTTTTGTATGCCCGCAACTGAGAAAAACTGTGAGTAAGTGCTAAGGATGGCAAAAATTCGTTTTTTTCGACATATTTACGAAACTTCAATCAATTTACGTCTGAAAAATTGAGTAAAAACACAAAATAATTAAATTAATACGGAAAACTGAGATGAATTTTGCAGTCGAGTCTGATGGAGATTTGGGCTGGTTGGTTTCCCTTTGCTACAAGTAACTAGCAGGTTGCCCTATGGTATTACTATTACGTACTATTACTGCAGGTATCGGTTAAATGTAAGTAATGGAAGTTTGAATTCTCTAATATTCAGGGTATCAGAGAAGGTCTATTTCGCATGGGCGCAGAAATCTCATTACCAGCTACACCGTAAAGAGTTTCCTATTTCCTGGTCATTCTTTATTCTGAGAAGGGTACTACATAATTCCTTCCAATGAATTCTTCCCAAGTAATCGTATTATTTAACTAATATTCAATCTAAATTTTGGAGTCATTTATTAATACTATTCCATTGCTCATTCGAAAAACCACTAATTCTTCCCAAATCGATTGGTTTTTAAGCAAATGAGTGAGAAAAGTATAAATATACATGTATGCATAAGTAGAAATACGTATACTATCGCCGTTTTCTAGAATGTTTCAACGTCCACAACCTTTTCTCCCCTGGCCCAGGAAAAATGCTAGGGAGGGAATCTTCTGTAAACACCAGTCTTTTTCTGGGAACCTGTATTAGCTTTCATTGATATCTTCTTTTTTACAATTAGTTTCTTGGAGATATCACTAATATGCACCATTATTTTCGTATTAGCTTCCGACTCAAACTATTTTCATGAAATGGCCGACAATCATTTCCAAATTCTTGCAGATAATTTTGGTGAAGGAAAGATAGTGACTGGGAGATTAAAAAAAATCAGATTTGTTATTGCAACAAGGAATAAATCATTGTTCAGGCCTCTGCATAAATACGTTAACTCATTTCATCTTAGTGAGTCACCGCAAATCCATGCATTAATGGAATGCAGCTTAAAAACGTTCTGTAGAAAAAGATATATATGTTGTCTCGTAGCATTAACTTTATGAGCCAGAAATGAATTAAATACCTCTGAAATGCACCCACATCCCACGTTGCCACTTCTATCTTTCAAATGATTAGTAGCCGACCTTAAAAGAAGAATAGATGCCTTGTTGAAGGAGTTCGATTTTGACAATATCATTCTATCAAATTGAACGACAAACATGAGAAAGAATACTCCCAGCGACTCGCGTCAGTTGTAATATTAAATCTAGAATAGTAAATGATAAGATAAGAACTAATCCATTTAGAAAAATTTCTTGAATATCGCTATTTATTTAATTAATGAAAATTCATCGTAATCCTTCGAAGTCGACCTGCGACATTTGGTCAAATTCAAAAAGACATCAAGGACCACCTTTCTTTCCCTCTTACATGAAATAAATGCCACCTAAAACTATATACAAGCATAACGTAAACATTATTAATATATGATTGAACCCTTCAAGAGGTATCTGGGACTCTTATAATACGAAATATGACTTGAAAGTATCGACAAACGTTTCCGAAACGAAACTCATTGTGGAAATCTTCCCCGACCGTTCAATAGGACGACTAAATAAAGCGTGTGAGGGCTCCGACTTATGTACGAGTGTACAAGGCTATAAACCTAGTATCTCGGAGGTAACGATTCAAGGGAGTTTGTCGCAGGAACGCCCGACACGCTTGTCGGCACTTCTTCCCCTTCAGATTCGTTTTGCGCCTGAAACTATTGCTACGAGAGAGGACGAAACAATCTCCCAGGCTGTCTCAAGCACACTTCGAGACTGCTTTTAGTCGGTCACTATTCACCCGACGCACGGTGTACGGGTACGTGTAGGAACGGGTACGACGTTAGGCGTACGGGTTAAATAAAAATCCAATGTCAAGGGGATATCTGTTAACTTGAGAGCCCTTCAGATTTATCGAAGGAAAGCGAGAGATGTGCCACCACGGGAATTCGATATGCATTTGTATCGCGGATCTCGGATCGTGGCCCAAGTGACATAATCATAATTTCGCATGCGTGTAGTCATCTGGTAAGCTGAGGATTACAGCCGTGAACGAACGGTAATATGTGATCACTTAGGAAAATCCGAAGGACACCGCCATCCGAAGTGAAACAAACCGTACAGGTAATACTTAATGATCAGTTGACAACAGTTTGCTACTGTTGTGATAGCAATTATCCTAAAATTCAATATTAAATTAATAGAGTCTACACTTAAGCTCGACCTTGGATAGACTAAATGGATTTTAAAATGGCGGTGCAGTAGTGGTAAAGTCTGTGTCAGGCAACATTTTTGGGATTGATCCCTTTTCTGATTCCAAAAAATATTGCTTTGTAGTTATCTGATGTTTTTCCCGTTAGGTTCAAGCGGGAGGCTGAGGGTCGGCTATACGCCACCTCTGAAGCCCTTCGGACTTGCCGCGAGAGTTTTTACTGAGATATACAGCCCGATTTGCGAAAAACTACCATGAATGGACACTACGTTGTCTCACCCAATTACCGCTTAGCCTGGGATAGAAGCCTTTATTGACGCAAAGTATCAATGTTTGATCAAACTTTTTGCAAAAGTTTTTGTTCTTCGATTTTACACCTTATATCAATAACATTTTCTTCGACTACAGTAATTTTATGGACTGCATTCTTGGCGAGGTGGCTAATTTCACGAAAATGAAGAAAATTTTATGATACGAGTATTTTACGAGTAAACCAATTGGGTTGAAATTTCTCAATTCCCGGATAACAATTAAGTATAACACATCCAATTCATCGCTTTATTGCGGCATATTTGCTGAATTGGCTCAATTTGGAAATCTTGTGAGGTCTGAACTCCAAGAAGAATTATAAAACCCGGGCCTAGACTTAAATTTTTGGGTCACTTGCCCGGAAAGTCTTAAATTTACCCGAGTACCATGGTGCATCGAGAGGGAAAATCGCCGCGGCTGCGTCGAACTGTTGGTGGCGGCGCCGTGGTCTCCTCGCTGCGATTATTTCTAGCAAAGCTACGTGAAGGAGACCCTGATTCTGCCAAATGCGCCCGCACCACCTCCCCCGCACCCCCTTCCAACGCCCACGCCGTCCGCCTCCACCTCCGATCACCCCCGTCCCTTCACCGCCAGTCTTCCCGGAAGGGAGCGGCGTGGGGAGGAGAGGAGAAGGAAGAGTCTTGGAGGATAGGAATGGGAGCGGAGTCTCGAAAAGAAGATGAGAGTGATTTTTGGAGTGAAGGAATTTGAGTAGAGACTCGTCCGTACATTGTCGTAGGTCTTTCAGAGGCGAGGTCTGCAAAGACGCTCATTTCTCCGACGGAAGGAGTAGGGGGATTTCCACTTCCGTCACTCTCTCGTTTCCCTAATTGTCTCGAGAAAAATTTACTAGTGTTTCGGTGGGTGCTAAACCTCCATAAATATCCCCGACGACCAGGAGCTCATTTTTCAAAATTACAACTCGATTTCGAGTCCTCTGAATGCAATCTTAAATGAAATACAATTTCGCATACTTTCAAATTCGATTACTGTGTAATGCAGGCAAAGCAATAATCCTACACCATTATTACCACATCTGCTGAGGAAATTGTCGTTCAATAGGTATGCTGTTGAGTCCGGTTTCCCCTTCTGCTCGATGGAAGTCTAAACTCAATCGTCTCTTTTAACGATTTAAGTTAATTATAACGTGCGCATTTGGTAATGATCTTGTGCACACCAAATATCATATTTCTGAACAGCTTTAAATTTATAATGCAACCATTTCAGAGAGTAAAAATCATTCACCTTCACCGGGATTCGAACCCGGATCCCTCGATATCCGGCCGAGTGCTTTAACCAAGTAAGCTATCGAGACGTCCTCTTACACTTTGAAATTTTGGGGGCTTTAAAGGAACAAGATGTTATGACGAAATACCGTACATACAATGTCACAGGCATTCGTAGTCGTGCGCGATGCGCCACAGTCCACGATGTTAATAAAGCCAATTTCAAACACTTAGGCTGTTCATACCTTAGACAAATTTCAAGAAACTATAACAGTAACTTTAACGGAGTCACCCGCTATGTGTGCATTATAATGCAACCATTTCAGAGAGTAAAAATTATTCGCCTTGACCGGGATTCGAACCCGGATCCCTCGATATCTGGCCGAGTGCTTTAACCAATTAAGATACCGAGACGTCCTCTTACACTCTGAAATTTTGGGGGCTTCGTCATAACATCTTGTTCCTTTAAAGCCCCCAAAATTTCACAGTGTAAAAGGACGTCTCGGTAGCTTATTCGGTTAAAGCACTCGGCCGGATATCGAGGGATCCGGGTTCGAATCCCGGTCAAGGCGAATGATTTTTACTCTCTGAAATGGTTGCATTATAATGCACACATAGCGGGTGACTCCGTTAAAAGTTACTGTTACAGTTTCTTGAGCTTTAAATTTATTAATATCTTGGAGGTACCGCGGTAAGGCCAATGTGCATTTGAGTGATTGCTTTAAACGCAGTCATTGACTCATCGTTCGATAAGGCCAATGCAACTGGGGTTACATTAAAATGGAGAAACATAAGATAGCGATCAGAGGAATTGTAAAGGAAATATAATAAAATACTTATGTCATCATCTCCACATAAATCCGCAACGAAAAATATTTTTTTTCTGGTCCAGCTTTTGTATCTGGTGCTACAGAGTAAAGTCGTTATTTTCACTTCAAATTCCATGATGGGACCATCGAATTGAAGAATTCATCATTCATGGAGCGTGAGTAAATATGTTGATCAAAGCCTCGAAGACGCCCAATGGTATGACTAATTACAGTATACTACCCGCCATACCGAACCAATAACATTATTTACTTTTTAAAAACGACTATTGTGGGAGATGCTCTGATAATGTCGGATTTGTTCCACCAAAGGACAGCGCTCAGTTAATCGTAAATTTGCAAACGTTGCTGGGATAATGGCATTCTCAATTATTTTTTCCATTATTTCGAGTGTTATATTATCATGATAATTAGTAACCGTTGACACTGTATAATTATCCAGTGCCAACGGTGTGTTATAATCTCCACTCGACTCACTTTTCAACAAAACTCTCTGCGAGTTCATATATTTTTTATATCGATTTCCAGCGCATTATTGATACTTAAGGCATCTTCTCTATGCACGAATATGCTTCTTCCAAATCGCTTTGCCTTCTCTAGTCCATTTCAGCAAGCTATCATGCCGCAAATTGTTCTTCTTTTGGTTATTCCATTTAGACTTGGAATTTAGTGCTTTAAATGTCTTCTTCCTTCTCCTGAGCACCACATTTGAAATGACTACGATCTTCTCATACCCCTGTTATTTCCCTCCATGCCTCGAGTACTTAGGGATGTGGAACGTCATAAATTTGTCTGGACGTTTATTATACACAGTTAAACTTTTTCTTGCAGAAAACCTTCAATACTTATGCTCTTATGCTCATTAATTCATTTTACTTTTCCAACGCTAAAGATCTTATACCTATATGATATTACCTTTAGATTCTTCGGTTTTTAGTGCCCTGTTAGAATAATTATAAATACCTACGTGCTTAATTAATAGATAATCGAACATTACTTTGAATGAAATTGTAATGAAACTAATACAACTGCTATTCTACCGGTTGAGGTACATTTCGGACAGGTGAAGTCTATTCTATAGTATATATTTATTTGCGTATTATAACAAAACTTAACAAGACAAGACAATATAAAAAAAACTTGCCTTATATTCCGCTTACTGCCTTCCTCTCTTCATTCCGGCAATCCCATCAGGCCAATTCTACTCCTAACCCTTCATCGCTTACCTAAAGTTCTGCCATCTATCTGTCTACAACATCCCCTCACCAACTAAAACGCTCTGCATCCATCTACCCTGCCTCCTGTCTTCTCCCAACAATCCACTCTCCTCCCAGACCACGACTAGCACATCCAAGTGTGTTTTCCTTTCTGTCCATTTCACCATTTCCATCTTACATCAGTACCAAATTTCAAAAACCTTCAATTTACGCCTATCATCTTGTTTCAAAGATCATTTTTCCGCGTGTGCAAAACTACGCTCCATACCAAAGTTTTGATGAACTGTTTCTTACGATAACATCCTATCTGACCGTCCCTGTCATCAATTTCTTCCTCCTTCTGAAAGCTTCACCCAATGCAATTCTTCTTCTCATGTCCCTACGACGTAGACCTACCACCGTCTTGGTCCATAACACTTCCGAGACAGGTAAACTCTTTTACCTGCTCAAGTATACGAACACCTATTTTAATAATTAACTTAGCTTTAAAACATCTATATTTCCTCTCTCAATCCCTTGCTTTATAGTTTCTAACTTCCCTGCCCTCAACGTCCTAACATTCCCTATTATAATTAATTCGGTCCCCTTCCTTATCTTCTGTGCTGCTTCTGTTACTTTCGCTTTGTACGTAAGAATTTCGTGAGATGACGACCGCGAAAGCCTTACCTCCCCAACTTCCAGGCACGACACACGGCCGATTGGGCCGAGTTCCGCAGTTGCCCAGACTCATTGTCACCGTACTATCAATCGCAAAATATCATGGGATGAATAATTGAGGTGGTTTCCCGTTGTCCCTCAATAATGTTTTTAATATGACACCATATCTCAATGGGCGCCCCACTGGGGTCAGACGCCTTTGCTGCCGTCTCACTGAGGAACAGACGCTGCGGAAACTACCTTTCGTCTGGCTCCTATCCTTCGACCTATCTGGCATGTGTGACCAACCTGGAGCAAATATCATTTCTCCAGCCAGTACTGCTCTAGAACATACAAGCCCTTCCACCAAGTCAAGGTTGGAGTCCATGGGGAGTTTCTTTTTACAACATATGTAAACGAAATTCTCGAAAATATTGAATCATCTATGAGCATTCCTGTGACGGGAATATACCATAGAGATAGAAAAGATAGAGTATGCATCTAATGTTAAGGGACAGAGAAATTGGCGCCATCTCAGTCACTCGACATTGTTTTTACACATTGTGCTTTGCGTCGCGACGCTTCAAACATTTTTACGTACAAAATTGATTTTACGCCAATATTAAGATAATCAATTAACTGGATCGACGCGAGTAGGATTGATGGACTATCAGATTGACGGATTCTCAAAGACGAATGCTGAAAGAAAAATGAACAAAAGGAAAATGCCGAAGGTAAGTATAATAAAATTACTGTAATAAATTAAGGTTTGGTAGTATGCGGTTATGTTATTTTCTGTGTGGCATAGCAACTACTTTGGTGCTAGTATCGGGTACCTCTTAAGTGCTGTCCATCCCTTTAATCGTCATCACTCGTAATAACTACTAGAGCGATCAATGTGCCCTATTGTCGTATATGTAGGCTAACCATTGAATCCTAATTATTTTCCTATGTTGTCAATGCCTGGGCTGAAGCAATGGCCGTATGTCACGTGAGACATTTCGACAGCGGTATTTTTGCCGCCTCGGGTGAGATCTGGCGCTCTCAACATTTTCTTAACTCAACAGAATGCAAGAAATATTATGAGAAATTTATTTTTTATTGTGAAAGTAATATGCCCACGGCATTTCTGTACGAGTTATGCAAATAGCCATTGCTATACACGCATACGAGGGTCCGATCCAAAAATTCCCAGATTAATGCAGCAACATCTTAAGTACTAACTACGAGTATTAGGTTTCGTGACTCACGTCCCCGTCAAAGTACGAGTAGTCCCTCTGTACTCGAGTAGTAGTAGTTTTAGGGGAGATGACCTTGCACCGTTTTTTTCGGATTATCCTCGCGAAGGGGTCTCAGAATGGCGCCATTGAATTCACTGTCCGTCCTACAGGGTTCGTCCGGAAAATAAGTGTACTGAGCTCAGGAAAAAAAATTTATTACACTTTTACATATCTTAAGCTAATATTCCTCAAAATAGGACCCTAGTGAGTCGATACACTTGTTCCAGCGGCGTTCCCATTCCTGGAACGCTCCCGCGAAGGCATCATCGGGAACCTCTCGAAGACACGTCGTCACGGCCTCTTTGACGGCAGTGACGACGAAAAATTTTTTTTAAAACATCAGTACACTTATTTTCCGGACGAACCCTGTAATTCTGAATGAACGACTTCCTTCATGTCAAAGATAACGAATTTGCTCTTCACGTTTCTCTTCACCTGTCGGCATTTCTTGTTTCGGGGATCTTCCACTGCGGTAACTGTTACTTCGTTTCTGGATCCAATCCGTTTATTCTAATTCTATCACCAATAATGAATGACTCTGGACAAAAAGATTTCATCTTTGGGAGAAAATTCTTTCAGTTCAGCGCTAAAATCAACTCATCGCTGCTTTTGGCCAAATCACAACAGGTTAATTATTCCCCTGGCATATGTGCCATGTGCAATAAGAAATTGGCCATACGAAAATATCCTGAGAGTCGTCCGACGTCGGTATCCACGAACGATTCGTTGCACTTTGGCGACGACTGAAGGCGTGGTTGCAGTAGAAGGTCGTCCAGACCGCTCGTCGTCTACCATCGAAGTTCACTGGCCTTAAATCGCAATAACTATTCAAAGTTTTGCGAAAATCTCAGGAGTTGGTCGCCAAATACTTTCCGGATCATTTTTTTGACCAAGTTTTAGTCGCACTTTTTCCCCGCTTAAAAACTAATTTCACACACACGTACTCGCTCTTTTATATCTCTTCGCAAATTCGCAGAGAGATATGATTCGACCTTCATACAAATGGGTATTCTGAATTGGGAGGATGTCTCTTTAGCGATGATATTGAAAATATATTATTAGCCCCATCGTACCTCGTTATGAGAGATTATTATTCTTTTTAGGTAATCTACCGGTTAAGGTAGGTTTTTGGATGGACACAACTATCAAATAATAATTTTGTAAATCCAAATAAAACCCAATCCAGCAACCTAATCTACATCAGGTCCCTCTGCATCTCTGTGTACTTCTTTCCTCCCTTCATCCCGTCCAACATCCCTATCCTGTTCCTGCCCTTTCCTCGTTTGCCTAACATTCTCCCCTCTATTACCTTCTTTAACATCCCACTACCGCTCAATATGCCTTTCATCCATTTTTCCTGCCTCCATAGGATTTCTCTCAACAAACCCCTCTCCTCACCCACCATCTCCAGTACTTCCTCATTTGTTTTCCTTTCGGTCCATTTCACCTCCTCCATTCTTCTCCACACCCACATTTCAAAAGCATCCCGTCTACGTCTATCCTCCTGCTTCTATAGTGCCCATCATTACATTCTTGGGAATGATAATTGAGGTGGTTTCCTGTTGCCTTCCTCATATGAGAGATCGTATATATAAATAAAATTACAGATATTAAGTGTAGAACAGATTGATTAAGGGTGTCATTTTTCCCACGAACGATAAGGAATCAGAATAAAGTTGTCCGAACAAGCCAGGGGTGAAAAGTATTTTGTGTCACAAGTAGTCTGGCGTGTAAACACCCTCTTCTACACACCCTAGCGGTGGCTTGCAGGGTACCATGTACGTATGTATCTATGTATGTAACAAACTGAATTAGCTAGCAAGATGAAATTTGGCACTTGGCGCTATTTTTAGGCCGAAGTCGATGCTGACATTTGAAAATGAAGCCACTTGGCTTTTCCACTTAAAATTTTTTATATTCTTATTCTTCACTGCCTAGGTTTCGTGGTATTCCATCATCAAGAATAAAAAAAAATTTCAAGTAGAAAAGCCAAGTTGTTTAATTTTCAAATTTCAATATGAAGATTTTCCACCAAGTTACGCCAGAAAGTGTTTTATTTACTAAGTCGATACTATTTCCCGCTCTCGCCGCATGGCGATAGTCCGGAAATTTTAAGATCGCACCTCTAACGTACATCCATTTAAAGGTTTTAATGAACAGTTTGCCAACCAATATAGAGAAATAATTTCTACAGAACAAGAATGACAAAAATCACCAGCCACTTCCTCTAGCAGGTAGACAACTTAAAACGGTCTTCGACCTCTCTATATTTTTATCGTTTTGTTCGGATCTTGATCGCGGGATTTCACAGTGATTCATTGGAGCTGAGGCTTACTAATGCCAACTAGAATATTGCCATTGAATATACATTAATGCCAACGAGAATATTACTCTAGTGGACAGGATTGAAATGCATTTAGCATATCGTTTAACTCATTAAACACATGGATCCATACAGTGTAACGAAAATGTTTGTCAGTTTAAAATCGATTGGGTTAAAACTTCTGAGATTAAATAACACTATTTTAGGCTTAACATGGTGGAAATCCTTCATGATGAAAGAAGACACTTCCCTTTTCCACATATAATATTTTGATTACAGCATAGGTTTCGTTATCACATAACACCTGCAGATGTTACGCTGTAACGAAACCTAGGTCGTAATAAAAATAAGCAAAGTGTCTTCTTTCATTCTGAGATTAAGTTTGAACGCCGGAAATAAAATTTTATTCATATTTTCATTATTTCCTATCCCAAAAAAATAAGAACCAAAAAACCACCATAAAAATAAATTTCCAGTTTTAGTTATTTTTTCTATTTTTAGTTTCTACATTTTGTTACCTTTCATTTTAATTCTCTTTCGTAGCGTGAAAATCATTGGATTACATTGTCTGCAGAGAGATTTTTGATTATATTTTTATGTCCAGAACCTCTCTGTCCAAGACTGTTTAGTTCATCTGGGAACTCACTAACGTGCCACGACTGCAATTTGGGTACTGTTTGGAACATGATCCTTTCGGTGACGCATCCCTCTTCAGTTCGCAACCCCTTTCAATTCGCGCATCTGCACTCCGCGCCCTGCGTCGACGCCAACGAGTCGGAGCCAATGACCGTCCCGCGTTTCCCATTCAAACCCTATTTCACCAGCTGTTTAGACGTAGAACGCGGACCGGCTTGAATGGCGCCCCGTCGCTCATACCGCCGGGCCTCAAGTGCCGCTCGCGACACCACGGGTCGGGGCAGCCTCGAGCGGGCAAGAGCTAGCGAGCGGGTCCTCTAAAAGAAGACAAAACTCCGGATGGCACCCACTAGTGGCGTCGGCCTCGCTTGGCCCCGGCCCAACTTGGGCCCTTTTCGTTCTTTTTTCCGCAAACGCATATTGGGGTCAGGTGGAATGGGGAAGGGATCTTCCGCCGCCTTCCTCCCCCGTTTCCATCCTCCCGGCGTATGCACGTATGCCAGCACTGGAAATAGTGACGGGCCACGGCTGACGCACCACGGAGACATTCGCACTCGAGGAAAAGTGTTATAAACCCGACCAACATCCCTCTATTTTGAACCTGCCTTTTCCTCCGCAGCCAGCTTCGGATCATTCACATCCCGGCAGGTAGCGTGCCGAAAAGTGTGTATTGTTTGTAGGATCATGGCTTCCGATAAAGACCTATGAAGGGAGGGCTCTGGTAACTTTTATGTGTTTCCTCACGGGGTTATTCAAGAACGGCATGGAAAGGGATCTGCTGAGTGAAAAATTGTTTTAATTTCCGGTGAAGGATAAATTCCACAAAGCCGAGCCCGAATTTTTAAGTAACCAATCAATGGCGACACTTAATAATTGATACACTTAAGTGAAATATATAGCTCGTTCTGACGAAAATACCAAAGCGAGCATATAATGCGTAAAAAATTATTCCAAATAAATGATTTTCAGTGTGCCAGCCCGGGGTTTCTCGACGCTGCCGTGGACGGAAGAGAGTTCGTTCCCCCTGCCTCCAAACCGTGAAATATTTTAAATAGGCCTCAATGTCTTACCTCGTGTGTGCACTCACCTGATATGACCTTGTAGGTTGCCTCCTTTCGTCCTAAATGTTCTGTTAATTCACTTTGTCTTAATGTTACGTGACCTTATGGTAAAGCCCAGCTACTGTGTCCGGATAGAAGTTATACTACTTTTTTCTCCTAAACGAGAATTCGGACCTGCTTTCCCACGGATGATCACGCACACAAAGATGTAAGATGGCCTATGTAAGAGAAGCTGTTTTCTTGCGACGATATACTTCGTGGGCCTCGTTCCTCAAGGTCAAAGTTAAGGGTCGACTGCCCTTTTTTTGACAAGCATATCCTTGTCCACCTCTCTCCTTCCTTACAGTCTAGTGTGTTTTCATCCCCTGCCGAACACCCTAGCGGTGGCTTGCAGGGTACCACGAAAACTTAATAATATCAAGCTTGTGGTATCTTAAAAAAAGTATCTAATCACGCACAAGTTACCCTCCTCGTGTTCATCCGCCACTAATCACAATTATATAAGCGCGGGGTTACCATCGAGTTAACATTAATAATTCACATTATTATATGAATAATAATGTTGTCAGCGTTGTAGTAATATTCTAAAATCCACTAATGTAAGTAAAAATGAACATTAATAATGAAATCAACAACTCTCCAAATAAAACGGCTACATTTCTTCAATCATGCTTCGCATTGCACTGTCAATGACATGTTCGATACTCTGTCATATTTTACTATTTATATTTAGTGAATGCATCATCCCGCCAATCGTATGGAGAAAAAATTCTGACACATATGATTAATCGTAGCGGCTAATAATACCTACAGTTTTCGAAACATCGTTTTTTTATAAACAATTAAAACATTTTCATCGTATATCGGTGTATTTTGTCCATTATAGTTTTCAGAATGTGACCTCGGTAGAGTCGACCGCATTGCGTGGTTCCTATGACACGAGTCCACTCTTGTGCCCACGAGCGTTTTGTGCTGCATGTTCTTGTGGTGGTGGAATTTCGCCTTGCTACTTACCAAACTCTAGCTTGCACGATATTGGATAAATTTTTACTGCATCCTAAGATGCAATTATTTGTTAGATTAAAGCATATGTAATTGCATGCGTGTAAAATGAAAGGAGGTAGATATGTATTTGCATGCGTGTAAAATGATAGGATTTTTCCATGAATGTGTGCACCACTGTGGATTTGGGTTTGCATGTAAGTGTTGGTTATGAATGCGGTTTTTTTCCCTCTTTTGGGTGGTGACCTAACATCTCCCGCCACACGCCCTTACGGCGGCTTGCGGGGTATTATGTAGATGTTGTATGTGTGCAGTCACTGTTTCATTTCAGTTATCGACAACAAACAAATGCATCGAATGTGAACATTAATCGAAGGGCATTTAGCACATCGATTCGAAATCCATTGACGCCCAAGCGTAGGGTTTGCAAGGTTTTATATTGTTATGTGTATGTGTGAACCGAGATAAATTATTTCAACAGTCATTGCATTTTTTATCCCAGGAAATGATACTCTCATCGATAGAATATATCACTCGCGATTCTTGGAAAATCTTTGCGCCTCAATTGCAAAGTGCAATTCCGTGTTTCCCGAAATCCTTCATCCATTCGCAAATACGTATTCGTGTCCATGACCGAATGAAGCATACAATGCGACAACTGAACTTCCAGAAAATGAAATAATGACCAATGCCCATAATCAAGACATATGATTACTGGCTTGAAACCTCTTGCAACAAGTCCTCGTGACGACTGGCGGCCTTATACAACAAAATTCCAGAATGGACTCTTCCTTTAGAACTTAACAGACAAATAGCGTTAGTCTAATTCCGACTACCAACCTAATAAAATTGAGGGATCATTTGATATTCCATAACAATGGGACATTACAGGGATTGTATGAAAAGTACTGGTAACGATTACTGAATGTGTTTGCGTGAAGTGCAGAATGAAGACCAATGGTTAAGTGTGCGCATGACTACAGATTGTATTGGCATTAACAAGAGGGCAGTACACAAGTCATTTTTTAGGTAATCTACCGGTTAAGGTAGGTTTTTGGATGGACACCACTATCAAATAAACATTTTGTGACTCCCCACCTAGCAAACTAATCTATATCAGGTCCCTCTTCATCTCGGTGTACTTCTTTCCTCCCTTCATCCCGTCCAACATCCCTATCCTGTTCCTACCCTTACCTCGCTTGCCCAACATTCTCCCCTCTATTACCCTCTTCAACATTCCACTACCGCTCAATACGCCTTTCATCCATTTTTCCTGCCTCCATAGGATTTCTCTCAACAAACCCCTCTCCTCCCCCACCATTTCTAGTACTTCCTCATTTGTTTTCCTTTCGGTCCATTTCACCTTCTCCATTCTTCTCCACACCCACATTTCAAAAGCCTCCAATCTACGTCTATCCTCCTGCTTCAGCGACCACGTTTCCGCGCCGTACATAGCTACGCTCCATATCAGAGTTTTTACGAGTCTTGTCTTAACATCCCTACTCAACGTCCCCGTCATCAACTCCCTCCTCCTTGAGAAAGCCTCCTTGCTTGGTGGAAGGGCTTGTGAACACACAAGCCCTTCCACCACGACAAGGTTGTAGTCCATGGGAGGGACACAA
The DNA here is from genome assembly GCA_037158775.1 of Hetaerina titia. Taxonomy (NCBI): domain Eukaryota; kingdom Metazoa; phylum Arthropoda; class Insecta; order Odonata; family Calopterygidae; genus Hetaerina; species Hetaerina titia. The sequence goes on from CM073774.1 coordinate 23,489,033, forward strand.
GTCATTGTCATTGAAAATTTGGCAATGCGAAAGATCTGTGCGAAACTAGTCCCAAAAGTTTTTAGATGGACCACCATACGCAGAGTCGGGAGTGTCAGCTTGCGAACACCTTCTGCAACGACATGGCGACGATTCCCCAACCCCCTTACAGTCTCAACTTGACACCTGCAGATTATTTCATATTCCCAAAAGTAAAATCCTCCCTCCAAGAACACCACACCGAGTGCCGTCAAAGGAGCTTGCTCGCGTACCCTTAAAGACCCTTCCGGAATCCGCCTACCTAGCGAGCCTTCGCTAGACTAGCTTCGGAAAAACCGCTGGTAAAAGTGAGTTGACGCTCGAGAGATGTACTTTGAAGAATTTTGAGAGAAATTACAGCAATATCTGAAATAGGAGACATCATTCGGACAGTTTTTCGACGATCGGTAAGGAAAAGGGACCGCACACGATCAATGTTGTCGTCAACACCAGTGTTTGAAGGTCGTCCCGGCCTTGCGTCTTGGTGGCCATCTTTAAAACGTTAAATCCACTCGGAAACGGATGTTTTCTTCAGAGCATTTTCACCGTACACAGCTGTCAATATTTCAGTAATTTCTTGAACCTTTATCGAACTTCACCAAAAACCGTGATGTTGATTCGTTACTCCGTGATTTCGTCAATTTCCATTTTCGACAAACAGTAAAAACAAGGACAACAGAAACTAACACAACTGGCACCATAGACACAGCTCGACGATCCGCCAAGCACAGACGGCTCATTGGGTCTCAGGCAACTCGAGCTGCTAGTGGGCGGGGCAATATTCCGCGTCATGGGTGCCAGATTGCATCAGTTCGTGTATTTATTGGACATACCACTTATATCTCCTTTTTTCCAAAAAAATTCCTGAGACTTTTTATACAAACCAAGTGCCTTTGCCAAATGAGTGCATCATCCGGAGAAAAACCGTTTCATCCCCCAGAGCAATATAATTTAAATCGTTAATGTATATTACAACAAGTGAGCGAAAAATGTAATAGTGAGAAACAGAAAAATGTGTTTCAACATTTTTCTTACCATAAAATACCTCAATTAGCAAATGATTTGAGTGATGGTAAGTCTCCTGAATTTAACTCCATATTCAGCGGGTACTCGAAGCGAGGCAGAGACGCCAATTAACGGGAAAGTACTTCCGAACTGTGTTCTAAGGTGCTCTTCATGCTGATCCTCTCATTAAATCAATAAAGGTGAGCAGGTGGATGAGGTATCTTCTCCTCTGGTTAACAAAGCCGCGGTTTCCCACTTCCTTCGCCATCGCGGTGCGTCGGTCGCTTAAGTGATTTCTCAAGCGGGTGTTCCCGCACAGAACACTGCGGAGTCCACCTCCACTCCGCGTGAAGAATGATGGTAACAAAATGGATGGAGCGAGAATGGAGAAATCATTTAAGGGGTGGGTGGTGGCGGTGGAGGGGGATAGGGGTGAAGAGGGAGGCGCAGAATGGGATGAAAATTAATTGGGAGCGGCCCGAAGCAGCATAGTTCACTGGAGGCCGGGATGAAGGGGGCGGAGAGAGAAAGGACGAATCTCGGAGGAAGACCGGGGGTAAAATACGTACGGTGGGCGGGAAAGACCAAGCCAGCGCAAGGATTTCGGAAGGAGTTGAAGGGATTCGCGAGGGAATCGAAAAGACACCAAACGTTGCACAAATGCAAGGGATCAGGATACCACTGCAAAATATTTGTTGTCTCCAGGATTAGAACCCAGGCCTTCGCGGTGGGAAGTCTGTACGTTAGCCTTCTTACCATTTCGATCCCCTTCAATGTGGTTTAACGAAGATATTTATCATAATGTACATCAGTAAAACAACATGGAATGTCAATTGCTGTAATGTGCTTAACTAAAGATGTAAAAGGCATTATTGGCCCCGACTAATAGTAATCAGATTACCAACATAAAATCAGGGATGTTTGTAGTAAAACAGATAGATTTAAAATGTCGTTTTTTCCTCGAATCATTAAGAAAAATTAAATCGATATGACAGCTAATCGCGTAAGAGAAAGTTAGAATTTGTTAGGAATGATCTGGTACTTTCCCGGCGAATAATGTTTTCCAAGGTTATTCGGGTCTCCCACCGGGTCCACGTTCAACAGGCAACTCTACGAACGTGGACCCGGTGGGAGACCCGAAAAACCTTGGAAAAAATAGAATTTGTTACATTTGTCAATATCCTGCAAGTTATTTTTTTATTTAACAGGCCCATCATTTTAACAGTTCTACGGCATAATTTGAAAATATGTATCTTATCATAAAAAAAGTGGTTTGATTATTAAAAGTCAGTATGTATCTTATCATTAAATATTGCTGCATTAAAGCACTTTCTTTCGTGTGGTTAACATTTTTCGAGTGCATGATCGCGCTAATATTTGTGTGGAGCTAACATGATTTATCCGCCCTGTCGCGCGCATTTGAAAAAAATAAATCCGCCATCGCGTGCGTTTCTGTAAGCGATCGTTCCATTCCAAAGTCTCTCCTTGCTCACGAGTTCCCTCTGCCAAATCCCCACTCTCAGTGGTGGATTAACGAGCCAACGACAGATAACACAGGGAACGGGACAGTGTGGTGGGAAGGGTGCTGCATCGTGTCGCGGCGGACATAGGTGGGGGAAGGTCGGGTCGATAATGCGTGAAGACAACCTTACTTTAAATACATTTATTGTTTAGAGACATACATCGAGAACCAATTCCAACCAAACCATCGAGAACAAATTACAACCAAACCATCGAGAACAAATTACAACCAAACCACCGAGAACAAATTACAACTAAAGCTAGTGGACACCCACGGGATAAGTCGGGAGCGAAGCCGATCAGTAACCCGTGGTCCCGTGCTCGGTCGTGATGGTCACCGGCTGGTCGCACTGGGAGCACGTCCGAACCAACGATCCTATCCGACGCAAGGCACAAGACTCCTGGATCCTTAAGCATGAGACCCTTATATACCGTCTTGTCCAGTAGGGGACGCCGTTAATCTTCCTCAAGGAATGACGTCGCCTCGAGCCACGCATGGACCCTTGCCTTGCGGAGGTTACCGAGGGTCAGGGACTCGTGGCTCGCACTGGCAGGCTCACATCCGGTTCATGTCCTGTGCAGCATCTGGACACCATCCTTGCAGGACGGGTGGTCACTCGGGTCTTGGCCTGCCTTTGGTCACTATGTCTTTGCAACTAATAGCTTGCAGCCGCGCGGCAGGATGATGCGCGTCGGCGGCCAATGTCCTTGCGACAATCGTCCGGAGTGGGACGAGTTATTTGAAAAAAGAATGGGATGCCATGAGTGGAGGAGGGTGGCTATCATCGCGGCTCGTATTGGAGAAATGCAGAGGGACGGTCCTTTGCATGTGGTGGATGGGGTATTGAAGGTTTTTTCGAAAGAGACGGAGAAGGTCCTCTGAAATGGGAGGGAATGCTTCCATGCTTTTAATTCGGAGGGCTTTAAAAATCCACTGGAGAGGAAACTAAACGTTGGGAGTGGAAGAAGTCTTGTCAAAAGCTTAGAGTTCACACAATATGAAGTCCTAAATGGTATTATGTAAAATTCACCCATTAGTAGGGTATCAATAAGGTGAGAGGGTCATATTCTTTTCCTGTGCCATCTACAGTTTCCCAGGAAGACATCTGGTACTCGGTTAAAAAACAGACACTTCCAGTGAATGGCAGGGGGTGACCTGTTTTGTGTACATGGGAATCAAACCCAGGTCTCTCAGTCAGCAGTCCAATCTCTACGCTTTGACTATCATATCTCCAACTCATTTTCATAGTTCCTATGAATCTCATTCAGAAAAGAAAGAAGCATTCTGCATAGATAAAATTTCATTGAACATTGAATAATTCATTGCACAAACCTTTGCTTTGAAGGTACGTATTAAATGGACCCTGGCATTAAAACATATTGAGCCCCAAAATCCTGAGCAATCAAGACACTGAATATCAGGGTGGCAATAACATTGCATAAAAATGTTGATAAAAGCATAGTTAACATAGACCTAGCTACTGATAGTATATCATCAGGATAAGTGCATAGAACCGACAGACTTGATCATTTTTTATGTTAATATACAAATTATAAATCAGGACGTATTTGCCTGTTTCGTAGATGTCGAAAAATTGTTTGATACAGTGAATTGGGAAAAATTAATGCATGTATTGCAGAAAATAGGAATGGATTGGAGGGACAGGAGACTGATCCACAACCTGTATATGTCTCAGACTGCTCAGGTGCGAGTGGGGAACGGAGAGTCCGGATGGGCAGTGTTAGGAAGAGGTGTAAGGCAGGGTTGCCCATTGTCACCGGTGCCCCGCAACGTATATGTGGAGGAAATGATTAAAGAGGTATGGGAAGAACTGGAGGTAGGAATGATAGTCGGAGGGGAATTCGTAAAATCGGTTAGGTTTGCTGATGACAAAGCAAAGTTGCTTAGTCAGCCAAGGAGTTGCAAGTATTGCTGAGTAAATTGGAGGTTCAGTGCGATAGATATGGGATGAGAATCAATATTAATAAAACAAAGGTTATGCGATTTTCCAGAAAGAAAAAGGCTAAGCTAAATATTAAAATAGGCGGGGAAAAAATAGAGCAGGTAGAACAGTTTACATATCTCGGAAGTGTTTTGGACCAGTACGGTCAAAGTGGTAGGGACGTAAGGAGAAGAATTGCGCTAGGCAAGGAGCCTTTCTCAAGGAGGAGGGAGTTGATGACGGGGACATTGAGTAGGGATGTTAAGACAAGACTCGTAAAAACTCTGATATGGAGAGTAGCTATGTACGGCGCGGAAATGTGGTCACTGAAGCAGGAGGATAGACGTAGATTGGAGGCTTTTGAAATGTAAGTGTGGAGAAGAATGGAGAAGGTAAAATGGACTGAAAGGAAAACAAATGAGGAAGTACTGGAGATGGTGGGTGAGGAGAGGGATTTGTTGAGAGAAATCCTATGGAGGCAGGAAAAATGGAGGAAAGACATATTGAGCGGTAGTGGATTGTTGAAGAAGGTCATAGAGGGGAGAATGTTGGGCAAGCGAGGAAAGGGCAGGAACAGGATAGGGATGTTGGACGGGATGATGGGAGGAAAGAAGTACACAGAGATGCAGAGGGACCTGATGTAGATTAGGTTGCTGGATTGGGTTTTATTTGGATTTACAAAATTATTATTTGATAATTGTGTCCATCCAAAAGCCTACCTTAACCGGTAGATTACCTAAAAATATACAAATTATAATGATTGATTGAAGTGTTTACATTCTCCTAAATCACTACTGCAAACAGAATAACCGGAACTGCAGTCCTTAATGGCCGCATGAGGTGAAGTGGAATGAATGGATAACAAACTACAAATTGCAAACTTCATGGTAAGGGAGGGGACTGTTAAAATTCAAACAGCCAAGTTTTACTTTGAATGACACTGGAATCAATCTGCAATTGACTAGTGATGCACATGACTCGAATATACATACTCACCATGTTTCCTGCTTCATCATTGCCGGACCGAGGACTGTCACCTTCTTGCATTGATGCGATTATTGGCAATTCTACATTCTTTTCTGGAGCAACAGAGCATCCACTGGCTGTGTCAATCTCCTCTTTGATAATTATCATGTCATCTTGGACATCCACAGCACTACTCTGAACAGTGTCACTGGTGATTCCATCCTCATCAATGTCTTCCTTGATCTCAACTGGAAACTAATTCAAAGCATACACAGGGTACAATTTATTAATGGCAGATGTTGAACATTTAAAAATAAGAGCACTTTAAGACAATATAAAATAAACTTTGGGACAGAGAATTTGATTTGACTGCAATGTATAATTTCTCAATTTTTTCACCTAGATCTTTAATTTGTTATAATTATTAGCATCCATCCCATTAATCAAAGTGCTCAATTTATACATGTTATCCACCATAACCATTGTAGTTTGAATCAAATGATTAACAGACCCCATTGCACTGCTCAATGCCCAAAGGAACAGCTAGTGATGAGGTAGGGGACAACAGCTTAGGTAAGAGGAGTAACTGTGGGGTGAGGGAGAGTAAGTGAATGAGGTGGGGCGTATGGTTAAGCAAAAATTTAGGAACACATGAAGCATTTGTAAACACAGTGTTTGGTAGAAGTAAAAATAGTTAAATAATAACCTGAGGTAAATATAATTTAGATAAAAAGAATCATTTTGAATACACAGAATGAGAAATGGAGGATCTAAAGAGTAAGGCATAAATTCGTGCACTGTACAGGGAGGCAGATTGATTGTTATTTGGTAAATTTTATGAGCTTTCCACTGTTATTAGACGAAATAAATAAAGAAATAGTTAACATTTTCTTAAGAAGTAATAGGGGAAAAGTGTTGATTTAATAATTCAATCTAAAAGCCAATATTTGCGCAGTTTCTAAACAATTGTTACTGTCTTTTATGGTAAGTAATATAGAAACTGCATTTTTAAACTTTAATAATAATAATAATTTACCGTGGCCAATTATCCGATAATTTAAAATTAAAATGCCTTCATTTTATCCTTCTGGAGGAGTGAGTATTTTAGTCAAACTTTACAATATCACGATTAATCATAATGAACGCATTCGCCGAGAGAATGGTTTTTCTGAATATTAAACACAGAAATACACCGAAATATTCCTTATTTCCAAAAGATGTATTCACTGCTGACATAATTCAATTTATTCAATTTGATGAATACAACTGACCTCTTGATTGGGTATCCAGTCTTTCGTTGCAGGATTGCACTCCTTTTGAATGCGATTATAGAAAACAAACAAACACTCGGCACATCGACGCTTAAACAGACGGAATTCTATAAGCATATCCATGCAGGTAGAACACACTAACCAGGGATAGTTTGCATCCTCCACAACCTATTAAATATTTCATAAACAGATATTAACAACAGAATGCACGAAATTTCTTTGGCACAAATATCACTATACTTTTTGACAACAGTCTAGGGAATATATAATCCAATTTCTAATTCATTGAAGATTTCTTACAAACGTAATTTTAAAAACACGTAACGCAGACAACTAAACTTACGTTAACATCTATTAAATCCTCTAAAGTCTTTTCCAGCATGAATTGTAAATTATTCATCTCGCCAAAAACATTAATCAACAGTCCACAAGTGTTTAAACACAATTTACAAACTTCAAATTTGGCTTTAGCGCACATTCTGATCGTTTTAAAGTACTCTGAATGATTTACGGGAAAACCTAACATTAAAAGTATAATTACATATTTCACTATTTAATTGTAGTCGTATTAAAAGTTAGTACAACGGCCCAAAGCACAAAATAAATAACTTAACAACTGGTTGAAATATACAAGGAACTTAGCTACGGTGGTGGATCAATGTAAACAAAAAATACCGGGACCGTAAACTTGAAACATTCAAGTTAACGGTCCCGGTATTTTTTGTTTACATTAACAACTGGTCATTTGCATTTCATTCTTCATCTGTTTGAATCATTTTATAAGTTCTTTCGAATTTCAATGGTTTAGATTGATTACGAAAGAGTGGATCTTAATCCGGGTCATCATAATAACCACAGTTCTCGGATTTGTTTAGAATCAATCACATAATTGGCTTAAGCATAAACGCAATCAGTCTATTTGAGATGTCAATGAGCTGATAGAGTATCACAGCCATCAATACGTATTCAATTTAGATGTACAAAAATGATCAGTTCATCAATGTCCCATTCATTAGTTTTGTAGATTCGGGTCAAAAGATTCGCCACGAAGGGTTAACGACATCAACATTGAAGAAATTTATGCATGCATTACCTGTTGTAGCTCTAGGTTAATGAAAAATATTCAAAGTTCTACTGCGCGATTATTCTATTTAGCTCATTCCTAACGATATCCTTCTTGGAGGTCCTGCAGCGGGTACGATAAACCTGTACTGTAATTCTTGGAGCATGTCGATTTAAATACGGTCCCGTGAATTTAAAAGTCGAAACGATAATCTATCACCTTGTCGTAGTTAGGAAAAGAGTGATATTATGAACTAATGGAATAATTACCAACTAGTTATTAGCATAGGAATATCTGGGACGTATTATTTTAGGATTAAATCATAGTATTGACTTAATGGTGCCATATGGCCGAAATAATTTGCTAGATTATTACTAGTTCATACTCCAAGAACAAGAAAGGCGTCAGCTTATAAGGAATAGGAAAATATAGGGAGTTTGATTTTGCTCGCTGCTAACGTGATTCTCAAGATCATCTACAAGAGGATGGAGAGGAATAGGAAATGATCAATCCTTGAGGATATTGAATTTGGGTTCATGAAAAGAAAAGACATTTGTACGGCTTCAAATTCAAATGCCTAGACCTTTGGCTGAAAGACTTTGTTTTTGAATGAACTATACAATTAGTTCATTTAAACTATTTATGTTTAAAGACTTTATTTCCAAATAAGTCTGCCTATTTATTTTGTTGCATTGAGTTCATCTCCACATTTAAAGGTAACTTAATGTTTTACGCCATGCATAAGTTCATGAACACTATTTTCACTTTGAGCAATTGGAGTCTCCGGAAATATTTATTCCGTGAACCTAGTTATTAAATTACAACATCAGGATTAAAATTGTGAAAAACCATTTATAATAGGTTATACTCTTATGTTTTACCCAATGTAATTTTAGGTTTGATGTTTCATATTTAGATAACCAAGTACTATTTAAGTTCTGGATATTTCAATAGTATTTTTAATTAATAGGAAACAGTACACTCTATTGAGTGAGAGTTTAAAAATAGTTGTAGATGTTGAAATGTATTTGAAAATCGTGATCAGCGATTTCCAAAACAAAACGAATTCGATTATCATTCAACGCACTTGACAACTTGCACTTTCTAATGGATTCAGAACGAACGACCCATCGAAATTTAGTGGGCCATTTTGAAATTATGTTTTTTGGTAAATATACTATTGGCAGTTGGAACTGATACGAAGATGCACCGTAACGAAAGTAGAAAGAGTAGATTATGTCTTGGCCGTGGTCGTCGGTTGACACATTTTTTAGGACCACGATGATGCTGAGAAGCTAGCGCGGGAAGCAATAGAAGTGTTATTGGAATTGAAAGTAAGCTATTCTTTGCATGTTTAAGTATCTTCATAATGAGGTTTTATCATAATTTTTCCACCATCCATAATTTCGGTTTCGCCCGGTTTAAGCTTTAGAAAGCCTCTAAATTACTCTGTCAATGATTAGAGTTCCGTTGAGTGATACTGTATATGGTTTAATACTTTGATAATCTTGTTTTCATAGGTAGTAGTATAGTGGTTGATTTGCTATCAATGCTTTAAAATGCTGACCGATTTCTACGTGTTTACGCAGCATTGCCATGAAAACAACGTTCTATTGGAGAGGCAAAGGATTAAGAAACATGAAGAGAGAAAACTTCGTTGCGCAAAGGTAAGTCGTGTACAACTTATGTTTGTATATAATCATGGTGTGAGCAATGTCCTTGATAACAGTGTACATCAACGAAAATGACTTATAATAAAAAATGAACATGTTTATATAAAGTGAATTTCCTTGCTAGTGTACAATTGTCCAATGACTAAATGAATACTTCGGGCATTGATGTAAAAATTGGCAATATTGTATTCCTTAAGTATTCCTTAACTTATAGTCCTAGGAAAATATAAAATGCTCATGGGTTTTGTCAGAAGGACATGTGTAAGAGTGTACTTAGAATGGCTCTTTAAATAAATAGGAAAAATATTTATTAAAAAAGGCAAGTACATTGCATAATTTGTAAAAAAATATTGAATGTCCATATATGAAATAAACTGTCGTGCGTAAAAAATATCTTGTGTAACTTTTTGTTCAAGAGTCTGAAATCGTATTGTTTTAAAGAAATGACCTCATCTTTTTGAATCTCCATCTATTAATAAGTGAAATATGCAAGTGTATAGTTATTGTTAAGTCCCATCCCAAGATACCATCTGGTCTCATAGTTGTGCAAGGAATATAAAAAATTGCAGGTTCCAAAGTGGTGATTTTTGAAATGTGAAAAATTGATAAATCCTTTTGATATGGTTTATTTATTCATATTTATTAGTATTATTTTGAGATCTTCTATTTTAATTAATAATATGTGTGAAGAAATAATTTTGTGCTATTTTTTAAGGGTTTAAAGTTTTAAAAATTATTTTGCATTAAAGTTTAGCTTCTTTTTATCTATAATAATAATTTATTGATGTTTTTTAGAGGAAGTTAAAGGTGGCGAGTGAGTCCAATGATTCCTCCAATGACAATGATGAGGACTTTGCCAATCGTGGAGTGGTCACTAGAGCTGCAAGTAAATTGTAGGAAAGAAGCATCCTAAGTGTAAACAGTGTAAGTACTCATTGAATGCCAAAAGGGATGCCTTTGTTCTTATATAAATGTAAATTAATATAAATATAGGTTAATGCTTATAATCTTGATCCAGTTCTGCTTATGAATAAACCTTCAGCCTTAGGAATCCATTGGCACATTTTCTGAAGCGGTATTTTTTAATGAGTAGAGGCCAGAATTTAAATTATAATTGTGGTGTTTTTCATCAATATCTCTTAGCATTCATTTTTTGTTCTTTGTAAGAATAATTACTGGGAGTTAATAATATTTCCAATACATTGACATGGCACCTCTGCATGGTGGCATATTTTTATCGGTCATATTGTCTAATGTACTATTTTTTAAAAGATGTACTTGTATACAGAAGTATTTCATTCATTTAATATTGAATTTATGGTAGTTTTTCATTTAACTTTGAGACATGAAATGTACCCATAAAATACTGATGTTTTCATAAATCAAACCACTTTACTTTTCCTCATAAACTTTTTAATTTTCACGACCCAGGTTTCATTATAGCATGATGTTATACTGATGTTAACCTGATGATGTTATGTTATAACGAATCCTGGGTCATGAAAATTAAAAAGTTAATGTGGAAAAGTAAAGTGGTTTGATTTATGAAAACGTCAGTATGAAGATTTTCCACCAAGTTACGCCAGAAACTGTTTTATGTACCCATAAAATGGCTAGCATCTTTTCTTATATGGTTGAAGTGTTGGTTTAACATGTTCAACACTTATGGCTCTGAATAAATCAATAATATTGAAGATTTCTCACTCAGTCATTGTGGAGTGTCTGAGATTTATATTATCACTTCATATATTTCAAATGATAACCTAATATTATTCTCATTTGTTGGAAAATATACTTAGAAAAATTCTCATCTTTAAATGTTGAAATCGGCAAACATATAGTGTCTAGTGGTATAGGCAATAGTGTATTTTTGCATTTTAAAGTTGTTTTTCTTAATAATTAGTTTTTGCTGTGATATCTAGCACTGTTATAGACATATATGATCTGCTCACAGGTTAAAATGTCAATTTGTTTTACCGTAGCCTTAATATATTAGCACAAACGCATTGCTGTTAACTTTTAAATTGCATTTGTCACTATAATATATATTTAATGGAAATAGTTGGTCATCCTTTCAAATTTAATTTCAATATTGCTGCTCACATATTATATATTTTTTTAATATTATAAAAATTTTAACAATTATGTGCAGATCACAGTGAAATGAGATAAAATGGATTTTGAAGAGCAGGAAGCTCCCAGCTAGCCAGGAAGTAGTGGACCACAATTTGGAGATTCAGGGAGGGACTTTTCTTGAGGTAAGGGAGAAATAGGAGCAGTGATATTTGTGTCATTGTGGCTAATGATTTATTCTAGCATTCACGATAACCACATGGAAAACTACTTTTATTTGTCATGTGTTCAATGGATAACTATTTACCAAATCTTTATGTTACAGTATGGTTTTTATGGACAAAATCTAATTGTGTTGGGCCTTATAACATTATTGTGATGGTCCAGATGTGTTAATCCTTGGAAAAGACAACATTATGGAATTACTGTTCATGATATAGGGAATGTGTTCATCTAGGTGAATGTAAAGAATGCTCAGTTTCTTGGGATGATAGAAAGTATGCCGAGGATTACATAGTGTGGTAAAATGTTAGGATAGGTAATGGCTATTATGTAGCATTGCATGTAAAAGGTTTGTGTAAAAATTATCCTGAATAATTATGGAAAATTAATTTTTTTATCCTATTGGTAAAAATCCTCATATTTAAAGTAAATCTTGGGAGGGTTGAGAAACTTCTTAAGCAGATGTTCTACAATTTTTAATCTCCCTGGCATATGCATTTTGGAAGGTCATATGGGGTTACCGGTAAACCTCTTTGATGGCCTTTAGAATCCCATGATTGTGTCCTCTAAGGGTGAATTTTCATCTTAGAACAGGAAATACGAGCCTCATATATAGCCATGTGAGGGCTATTAGTAGATTTCAGAAATGTGGAGGTGCTGTTTTTTAACAGGTATTCTGTTACTTTGAAGCTGATAGTGCTGGGTGCATTGTGGTGATACAATTTCAAATTTTGGATGTTGGCTTGAATAACGTTGTCGACCTATCTCTTCAGACGTTTTAGCACTTCTAGGTAAAAAGCACAATTTACGGTGTTCCTCTCTTGCAAATTTGTTATTGACCACCCCCTTAACATTAAATAAAATGATGAGACTTGCTGTCACACTGAATCAGTTTGATAGAACCTTTTTTTAAACAAGGTGATGTCACAGTGTGCAATTTGAGCTTACCACTTTGTTTCGAAGGATATTCAAGTGTTCAAATTTTTTTTTTCGTTGTATGTTCAGTTGGTGTCTTGCTGAACTGGTTTCATAAGACCTTTGCAAGCAGACATTAGACTCTGCTTTTGGTTGTCCTTTAAAACCTTCAAGATGAGAATAGTGCAGATCATTAATCTTTGCCAATTTTAGGTATAAAGATGTAGACAGTCATGTTATCAAGCAACACAATCTGCTGTCATACAGACCATTACATGATGGTTTGAATTCAATGGCTTACTAACACTTTGTGCATGATCCTCGGGTCTTCATGTTCACAATTAATGATGGGAGACATTGTTAGATTTTATTTTAAAACTCTTTAAAGTGAAGTTTTACAATTTGTAATGTCTAAGAGAAGTCTATCATCTAAGGATTCATTGCTTATCATCCTAGGATACTCACTTCTCAATTTGAGACTGTCTTGCTTAAAACAATTTGCTGTTTCTTAGAATAACATTATTCAGTCTTTCTTCCATACAAATCAGACTTGTTTATAGAACCACTGTTTTTTTTTTTTAGGTAATCTACCGGTTAAGGTAGGTTTTTGGATGGACCCAACTATCAAATAAACATTTTGTGACTCCCCACCTAGCAAACTAATCTATATCAGGTCCCTCTTCATCTCGGTGTACTTCTTTCCTCCCTTCATCTCGTCCAACATCCCTATCCTGTTCCTACCCTTACCTCGCTTGCCCAACATTCTTCCCTCTATTACCCTCTTCAACATTCCACTACCGCTCAATACGCCCTTCATCCATTTTTCCTGCCTCCATAGGATTTCTCTCAACAACCCCCTCTCCTCCCCCACCATTTCTAGTACTTCCTCATTTGTTTTCCTTTCGGTCCATTTCACCTTTTCCATTCTTCTCCACACCCACATTTCAAAAGCCTCCAATCTACGTCTATCCTCCTGCTTCAGTGACCACGTTTCCGCGCCGTACATAGCTACGCTCCATATCAGAGTTTTTACGAGTCTTGTCTTAACATCCCTACTCAATGTCCCCGTCATCAACTCCCTCCTCCTTGAGAAAGCCTCCTTGCCTAGCGCAATTCTTCTCCTTACGTCCCTACCACTTTGACCGTGTTGGTCCAAAACACTTCCGAGATATGTAAACTGTTCTACCTGCTCTATTTTTTCCCCGCCTATTTTAATATTTAGCTTAGCCTTTTTCTTTCTGGAAAATCGCATAACCTTTGTTTTAGTAATATTTATTCTCATCCCATATTTATCGCACTGAACCTCCAATTCACTCAACAATGCTTGCAACCCCTTGGCTGACTGAGCAACTAATGCTTGGTCATCAGCAAACCTAACCGATTTTACGAATTCCCCTCCGACTTTCATTCCTACCTCCAGTTCTTCCCATGCCTCTTTAATCATTTCCTCTACATATACGTTGAACAGTACCGGTGACAATGGGCAACCCTGCCTTACACCTCTTCCTAACACTGCCCAACCGGACTCTCCGTTCCCCACTCGCACCTGAGCAGTCTGAGACATGTACAGGTTGCGGATCAGTCTCCTGTCCCTCCAATCCATTCCTATTTTCTGCAATACACGCATTAATTTTTCCCAATTCACTCTATCAAACGCTTTTTCGAAATCTACAAAACAGGCAAAAACGTCCTGATTGTATTCTATATTCCTCTCGACTAGTGATCTCATTACTGCAATGGCATCACGCGTACCTCTTCCTTTCCTGAACCCAAACTGATCATCCCCTAAGTAATCATTTGCCTTACTCTCTATCCTTTTGTTGATGATCCTGAGAATAACTTTAGCTGCGTGGGATATCAAACTTATTGTTCTGTAATCCTCACATGACGAAGCCTTTGCCTTTTTTGGAATAGGAACTAACACCGATCTCACAAAATCTTCCGGCCAGATTCCTTCCTCATAGATACTACGAATCAGTCCATATATGGCCTTCTTCCCACCTTTCCCTAACCATTTCAACATTTCTACAGGAATATTGTCCACCCCCACAGCCTTATTTGCTTTCATCTCCTTTAATGCCCTTTCTATTTCATCGTCGAGTATGCCTGGACCTAAGCTATCTTCTTCTACGTCATGTTCCTTTTCTATGTCTAACCTTGTCGGCCTAAGTTCTTTACCATACAGTGTTTCTATATATTCCTTCCATCTCTCTTGGATTTTTCCTGGTTCAACTATTATCTTACCCCATTTATCTTTAACTGTTAGCACACATCTTGCCTTCTTACTTCCCGATAATAACTTAACCTTGCTGTATAGAGCACCAATTTCACCCTTCTTCTGTAAACTTTCCATATCCTCGCATTGCGTTTTCCACCATTCTTCTTTTGCTTTATTTGTGGCCCTTCTCAATTTATTGTTTAACTCTTTGTACTTCATTTTGCCTAACTCTGTGTTTACATTTTTCCATCTTCTTCTTTCATCCATCTTTGCAATCATCTCATCCGTTACCCATGGTTTTCTTATCCTTTTCCCGTTAACGGTTCCTATAGTGTCTTTAGCGGCTTCCAATATCCCTTTCTTGATACATTCCCATTTTTCTTCGATAGTACTCAGTTCTTTACCGTCATCCATCATTTTCTCTACAGCCTCCTGATACTCCTTCCTCGTTAATTCATTTACTGCTTCTAAATTCCATTTTTTAGCCCGCCGCCCTTGCCTTATCTTCTTGAAACGAACATTACATTTCATAACAACTAAATTGTGGTCAGAGTCCGCATCCGCTCCTGGGAAACTGTGCGAATTTATCACACTGTTCCTAAACCTGTGCCTAACCATAATATAATCTAACTGATACCTTTCTGAGTCACCTGGCATTTTCCATGTATACCTACGCCTTTTGTGGTGTCTAAACCATGTGTTAGTGATGACTAACCCCTGTCTCCTGCAGAATTCAATTGCTTTCTCCCCGCGTTCATTCCTCGTGCCTAACCCATAGTCCCCCACCTCACCACCATCTCTTCCTTCGCCTACCGTCGCATTCCAATCCCCCATCACTATCAAATGTTTCCCTGCAGGAACACTAGCGATGATATCCTCTAACTCATCATACATCCTATCGACTTCTTCCTCCTTGTGGTTGCTCGGTGGCATGTATACCTGAACAATGACCAAGTTCGTCGGCTCTGCTCTAATCTCTACGAGTAAAATTCTATCTGTCGCTTGTTCTATGTTGACTACGCTTCTTCCTACCCCTTTATTTAAAATTACGGCAACCCCTCGTTGGCTCTCGTCCCCGCCGCTGTATATTACTCTATAATTGTCACTCCAGTAATCCCCGCTATCCTTCCATCTCACCTCGCAGAGACCTGAAACATCTATGTTACCTCTTTCCATCTCTCGCTTAATATTTTCTAATTTGCCTCTCCTCAACATTGTCCTGACGTTCCAGGTTCCTATTCTAACTACTTTCGTCTTCTTCTGCATCTTTTTTCCTGCTGCTGTTATTTCTCCCCCGCAAGGATTTCATGGGATGACGACCGCGGAAGCCTTGCCTCCCCCGCTGCCGGGCACGACACACGGCCCCTTGGGCCGAGTCCCGCAGTTGCCAGGACTCAATTTCTGTTTTGCGTCCATCATAATATTCTTGGGAATCATAATTGAGGTGGTTTCCCGTTGCCTTCCTCAATAGTGTTTTTAACGTGACACCATCACTTAATGGCCGCCCCACTGGGGTCAGACGCCATTGCAGCCGCCTCACTGAGGAACAGACGCTGCGTGGACTACCTTTCGTCTGGCTCCTAACCTTCGACCTATCTGGCATGGGTGACCCTTCCAGGAGTAATTATTATTACTCCCGCCAGCACAGCTCTAGGGGTCATCGGAACACACAAGCCCTTCCACCACGACAAGGTTGTAGTCCATGGGAGGGAGAACCACTGTATATTCTATAAAATCTTATGGAAATTAACCCCTCTGTGTGGTTCTCAGTATATAGTACATTGCGGTTGGCTGGCCTCATTTGCAGATCAATGCACTCCATGTGTCCTGCTCTGGTCTCTTGGTTACGAATTTTTTTCTGCAATGCCATAGAACTATTTTAATATCTGTGATTGTCCATTTCCTCATATATAATGAATCTTGCCAATTGTTTTTTTCTAGATGAATATATATATATATATATATATCACCAGGATATATATAAGTGACCTATATACCTGGTGACTTATATATCAATATATATGTCACCAGGAGAAGATGGGATAGTATAAGAGATGTGGAAATTAGGGGGAAAACTTGCAAGGAAAAAAGTACATGGAATCATTCAAAACATTTGGCTAACAGGAAATATACCAGACGATTGGAAACAAGCACTAATCTATCCACTCCACAAAAAAGGGGGTAAAATTGACACAAACAATTATAGAGGTATTTCCCTATTCCCAGTAACATATAAGATACTATCTAAAGTGTTATTAAATAGAGTAGAGGAACAAGTAGGACACATTAGGACACAAGTAGGAGTCCTGATTTCCAACTGCGTATATTGTATGGTTTTCTCACACAAAAGCACTCTTCTATTTCATTTTTCATGTTTTGGCTTAAATAGCTTTATTTCTCTAAAAATTGTGCCTTTTGGAATTTTGTCTTATTTTTTCACTGTTTGTAGTATATTTTAGCAAAAAATTGGGGTTTGATTTCCAACTGCGTATTTTATATGGTTATCTCACACAAAAGGGCTCTTTTTTTTCGTTTACGTGTTTCGCCTTAAATAGTTTAATTTCTCTCAAGCTAGTGTTTTTTGGTATTTTGTCTTACATTTTTCACCATTCGTAGTAAATTTAGCAAAAAATACCAGGGTGCTTTTCCAATTGCCTGTGTTGTACAGTTTTCTCACACAAAAGCGCTCTGCTTTATCATTTTTCGTCTTTTGACTTAAATAGTCTCTTTTCCCTAAAAATTGTGTTCTTTGGAATTTTCTTATTTTTTTCACCTTTCGATGGATTTTCCAGCAAAAATTATGAGGCTTGATTCCAACTGCGTATATTGTATGATTTTCTCAAAGCAAAGCTCTCTTCTCTTCATTTTCATGTTTCGCCTTTAAACATCTTACTTCCCTTAAGTTAGCTCTATTCGGTATTTTTCTTACTTTTTTCATCATTCTAAGTATATCACGGCGTAAAATATGGGGTATGATTTCCAACTCCATATTTTGTACAGAAAATGGATAAAAGGCGTATTGAGCAGTAGTGGAATGTTGAAGAAGGTAATAGAGGGGAGAATGTTGGGCAAGCGAGGAAAGGGTAGGAACAGGATAGGGATGTTGGATGGGATGAAGGGAGGAAAGAAGTAAACAGAGATGAACAGAGACCTGATGTAGAGTTGGTTGCTGGATTGGGTTTTGTTTAGAGTTACAAAATGTTTATTTGATAGTTGTGTCCATCCAAAAACCTGCCTTAACCGGTAGATTACATAATAATAATAATAAAAAATGCAAAGAATTTGTAAAACCCATGTGATTATTATTGATGGGATGGGATTATATTAGGGATGTTGGATGGGATGATGGGAGGAAAGAAGTACACAGAGATGAACAGAGACCTGATGTAGAGTTGGTTGCTGGATTGGGTTTTGTTTAGAGTTACAAAATATTTATTTGATAGTTGTGTCCATCCAAAAACCTGCCTTAACCGGTAGATTACGTAATAATAATAATAAATGCAAAGAATTTGTAAAACCCATATGATTATTATTTAATTCCAGACATAATTACTGGGAAATTGAAATGAAATACTTTACTTTGTAATTCCACACAATTTATTTGAAAAGCACGACCCAGGTTTTGACGTTGAATGTCATCATCAGGTCATCCTCATAGAAGCACATTAGGTGTATATACCTTCTGATCAAGGGAGGGGGGATAAAAGGTTACAATGTAGCCAGGAAGAAAAGAGAATTATATCTTTCGGTGTTGATCGTTGACTTGTAAGAGTGGTAGATTGGGAGTGGGAGGGATACAAAATTTCGTTGGCAAGTTCATCTTTGCAACGGACGCCTTTCAAAACTTCCAACTGTTCCAGAGCATTGAGGCTGTGACCTTTAGTTTCAAAATGAATAAATTTAGTCATAAAGTCACTTTTATGGTCACTTTTGATTAGGTGCTTTGCAAAGAGGGATGTTATTTTCTTATTTTTTACACATGTTTGGTGTTCTTTAATTCTTTCTTTAAATTTATGTCCTAGTTGCCCAATATACTTCGTATTACATTCTGAGCACTTTAACTCATACACTCCACTCCTCTCGTTTTTGGGGACTTTGTCTTTATCATGAGAGATCAGGTTCTTAAGGCGTGAACCACTGTAAAAAGCACATTTAATTATTTATTTACGTAAACTTTTAATTACTCTTTGAGAAATAGTCCATAGATAGAGTATTCTTTGACATTTGGCAGCGGGATCTTTTAAATTTTCGGGGTTGTAAATTTGCCTAAGGCTATTTTTGTAAGTTTCTTCCGGGTAAGTTTATTAATTACGTCTTCTGAATAGCCATTGTTTACTGCTAACGATTTAAATATATTAAGTTCCTTATTTAAATTGAATTTTGACATAGGGATAGTAGTTAAATGGTGGATCATTGTATGAAATCCTGAAGGCGAAGATGGGTGAAGCAATTGAAGAGGAATTCATTAATTGATCAGTTTTCATTTCCTTCCTAGAAATGGTGTACTGTAACCCATCTTCGTCTTTACAAATAGATAGGTCCAGGAAATTCAGGGAACCTTTTTCCTCTTTTTACACGTGAATTGTACATTAGAATTGACAGAATTTAAATGTGCTAAAAACTGATCTAGTTGCCTATCAGAACCTGTCCACACATAGAAGACATCGTCTACATATATAAACCAACAAAATACATTATAAATGAGAGGGTGAGCTGAGGAGAACAAATATTTTTCAGAATTGTCCATATAAATATCGGGCAGGAGTGTGGACAAGGGCGAGCCCATGGCTAAACCATTGGGTTGTTGGAAATATGTGCCATTAAAAATAAAATAGTTTTGGGAAACACACGTCTCTAGTAATGAACAGAGTTCACTAATAATTAGCACTGGGATGGATTTCCGGATGAGGATGTTTTCGGCGAGGTTCACAGCTTCCATGGGTGGCACGTTGGTGAAAGGGTTGCATACATTGAAGGATACAAGCATGCACTTTTTCGGAATAACCTTTTTAATTAGTTTATTGACAAGGTTCAAGGAATTCACTACACCATATTCCGTGGAAAATTCGGAAACCTTCCTGAAGAGTACATTAAGCCTTTTCCCTAGTATGTGGTTGAGAGCTGACATATTTGATACTACAGGTCTGATCGGAATCCCATTTTTGTGAACTTTAGGTAGGCCGAAAAACCGTGGTGCTGTTTTGTATCCCTCCCAATCCCCACTCTTAGACCTATCACTCTTGCAAGTCAACAATTGACACCGAAAGATATAATTCTCTTTTCTTCCTGGTTAAATTGTAACCTTTTACCCCTCCACCCTCCCTCTCTGACCAACCCCCCTCCCTTGATCAGAAGGTATGTAAACCAAGTGTGCTTCTAGGAGGATTACCTGGTGATGACATTCAACGTCGAAACCTGGGTCGTGTTTTTCAAATAAATTGTATGGAATTACAAAGTAAAGTATTTCATTTCAATATGTCATGCAAATTACATAAAGTTACGCCTGAGACAACAAAAAATAATTTCTGGGGACAAAAAAAACTTTTAAAATTTTATCAATATACTATTAAGAGCATTGTCTACATTGGATGTTTCCTTGGTGCCTTTTCATTCAGGACAACACATGTCCACTTCATGGACGTCACTGGGGACATGCTGAAGAGGTATCTTCATTCATGGAGCTGGGATTGGGAGCTAACCATTTTTACACAAGAGTGATGAGTTCACTCAACCGTTTCTCCTTTATGGCCGTGTACAGAGTTGAAGATTCAACTTCCCCCGACTTACCATAATTTCAATTTCCTTCATTCCCACATCTTGAAAGCCTCTAATCTACATAAATGCCCCACGGTCCAGCAAATAGTTATGTGTCAGGGGGTACAAGAACCAGGTGGGATTGGTAAGGCATAAGGGAGAGGAAGGGTGTTTAAATGTGTGAGTAAATGGAACAAAACATTTCTTAAAAACCCCCAGGAAAATATGGACATCCATATGCATGCTGGTGGAAAACCTAGTTCCTAACAAGTGTGAATTTCACTCACTAAAAAAGTTCTATGGTGAACAAAAGAAGATGAAATAAAAATAAACCTTGTCAATTTATACAATAGACCTCAAGCATAACAAGACAGGTCATAGAGAACTGGAGAGTAAGAAGGGGAAAATTCTGTAACTTAATGGCCATGCAACCTATAGTCCCCCACCTCTGTTGTCACAGGTAGATGTTATGATATCCTGTTGTTGGTAGCAAACCCCTTGAGGCATGACCCCTGCGAAGAGGGCTGAGGGAGGGAAGGGGGAGCTGGAAAGCACAAGAAAACATGGTGGGGAGTGTTTTTACTTACCTGTTTGACATGAATATTTCAATGTACCAATCGTCATTGGAGACCAAATCTGGTGAATACTGTGGGTAATGAAATAATTTAAAGTGACTAATGGTTGAGGCCGAGACTTTGTGGAAATCCATTGCGAACAGGAGTTTGGAAATAACTTTGCAGCTTCCACATAAAATAACTTATTTATTTTCTACTAGTTTCGCTACACTGTAGCATCTTCAGGAACGTACAAAGAAAATATTCTTTTTTCACACATATATATACTAGTCCAAGTTGGTGTGGGTTGGGTGGGTGGGAGGGGGGGGAACTGACGCGCTGCCTAGGTGGGGGCGGTCAGAGTGGGTGAGAGTGGTTGACTGTGAGTAGCGGGGGCTAGGGAAGGATTATGGAGGGACGTTATTCGCTGGGGGGGGGGTAGATGGCCGTAGGCGTCATTAGGGATGAGTTGTGGAATGTCCAGGAGAGGGGAATGGAAGGGAAAGAGGTGGTCGTTTGTTAATGTTTTCTTCTCCCTTAAGGCGGTTAAGATCTCCAATTGTTCCTTGATGTCCAACCTCTTTCCTTTCTCCTCTTTGTGTAGTAGCTTTGGTATGAAGTCTGCGTTGTGGCCTGCGCTGATGAGGTGAGCTGCAAATTGGTAATTCCCTTTTTTGGTACTGAAGTCCCGCTGATGTTCCCCTGCCCGGACGCGGAGGCTCCTTCCCGTTTGTCCTATGTAGGATGCCGCGCAGTCCGCGCACTCCAAGCTGTAGACTCCACTTTGGTCCAACTTGTTAGTGGAGTCCTTCACTTTGGGGAGCAGGTTCTTCATATTGTTTTCACTGTAATATGCCGGTCTTATGTTAAGGTCCTTAAGGAGTTTGCCTATTTTTCCGGAGGTAGGACCTAAATATCTAATACGTCGCCATTTTTCTTTTTCAGTGGGTGGAGGGGGAGTGTAAAACTGTTTTATGGCTAACTTTTTTCGTTTTTTGTCTAATAATGTGTCAATTAATGTCTCAGTGTAGCCGTTATTGATAGCTATTTGTTTGATGAGGGATATTTCTTTAGTGAGTTCTTCGTTAGACAGTGGTATGCTGAGTGCTCTGTGTAGCATGCTATGAAATGCTGCCAATTTTTGGTTTATTGCGTGTTTAGATGAGGCGTGTATGACTTGTTCTGTGCAGGTTGGCTTACGGAAGATGGTAAAGGCATGTTTTCCGTTTTCAATGGACACGGTAAGGTCGAGGAAACTAATTTTCTGATTTTCTTGCACTTCCAGTGTGAATATAATGTTGTCGTTTAGGGAATTGAGGAGGTGTAAGAAGTTATTAAGTTGTCTTGTGGTTCCCGTCCATAGGCACAGTATATCGTCTACGTATCGAAACCAGTATTCCACTTTGTTCAACAGGGGGTGTTTACAGTTAAACCGTTTCTTCTCTAGGTGATCTATAAATATTTCTGCAAGGAGTGGGGACAGAGGGGAACCCATAGCCAGACCATCCGGTTGTTCGTAGAAATTACCATTGAATAAAAAATAGTTCTGGTTGACACAAACTTTCATGAGTGAGATTATTTCCTCTATGATGATTGGGGGGGCTTTGGCTTCTTCCAGTATCTCCTTTGCTCGTTGCACTGCCTCCACTTTGGGCACATTTGTGAAGAGACTCACTATATCGAAGGTTTTATGGCTTACCGAAAATCCACAAAACATCCGTCCCGGTCCGCCCTGTGATATCATGCATCTCATCTCCAGTACACAAACTGGCTAGGACTATCAAGTGCAAATTCTTGGAATACTCGAAATTTCATTTAATAACTTCTTACACCTCCTCAATTCCCTAAACGACAACATTATATTCACACTGGAAGTGCAAGAAAATCAGAAAATTAGTTTCCTCGACCTTACCGTGTCCATTGAAAACGGAAAACATGCCTTTACCATCTTCCGTAAGCCAACCTGCACAGAACAAGTCATACACGCCTCATCTAAACACGCAATAAACCAAAAATTGGCAGCATTTCATAGCATGCTACACAGAGCACTCAGCATACCACTGTCTAACGAAGAACTCACTAAAGAAATATCCCTCATCAAACAAATAGCTATCAATAACGGCTACACTGAGACATTAATTGACACATTATTAGACAAAAAACGAAAAAAGTTAGCCATAAAACAGTTTTACACTCCCCCTCCACCCACTGAAAAAGAAAAATGGCGACGTATTAGATATTTAGGTCCTACCTCCGGAAAAATAGGCAAACTCCTTAAGGACCTTAACATAAGACCGGCATATTACAGTGAAAACAATATGAAGAACCTGCTCCCCAAAGTGAAGGACTCCACTAACAAGTTGGACCAAAGTGGAGTCTACAGCTTGGAGTGCGCGGACTGCGCGGCATCCTACATAGGACAAACGGGAAGGAGCCTCCGCGTCCGGGCAGGGGAACATCAGCGGGACTTCAGTACCAAAAAAGGGAATTACCAATTTGCAGCTCACCTCATCAGCGCAGGCCACAACGCAGACTTCATACCAAAGCTACTACACAAAGAGGAGAAAGGAAAGAGGTTGGACATCAAGGAACAATTGGAGATCTTAACCGCCTTAAGGGAGAAGAAAACATTAACAAACGACCACCTCTTTCCCTTCCATTCCCCTCTCCTGGACATTCCACAACTCATCCCTAATGACGCCTACGGCCATCTACCCCCCCCCCAGCGAATAACGTCCCTCCATAATCCTTCCCTAGCCCCCGCTACTCACAGTCAACCACTCTCACCCACTCTGACCGCCCCCACCTAGGCAGCGCGTCAGTTCCCCCCCCTCCCACCCACCCAACCCACACCAACTTGGACTAGTATATATATGTGTGAAAAAAGAATATTTTCTTTGTACGTTCCTGAAGATGCTACAGTGTAGCGAAACTAGTAGAAAATAAATAAGTTATTTTATGTGGAAGCTGCAAAGTTATTTCCAAACTCCTGTTTGCAAATATTTTAAAGTTTAATTCCATAATTATCACCAACAAAAGTGCTTAGGTGTGCACCTGTACATTGCCTTGATGTGAGAGAAATTTTTCTTTGCCAAAAGAGGATATTGTCTTTATTTTTTCCCTTCACCGGTACAATAATGACACATATTTCTATCATATATTTCCATTGTACGCATATTAATCATTTTCTTTTTGCAAGTGGTCAGTCTAGTTGATTACACATGCATCCCAATGTAGCCTTACCCACCAACTTGTCGATCGATTTCACCATCCTTGGCTTCTGGGAGCTGGATCGCCTTTAGAAAAACACATTGTTTCGACTTGCATTTGTCTCTTGAGTGGGGTATTGCGTCCATGTTTCGTCCACAGTTATGTGTCGATGCAGAAACTAGTCAAGATTACAACAGAAAAACACCAAGTTTATTCTCTGCAGAGAGAAAATGGGGGACTTATCTTGCAGAGATTTTTCATGCAAAATTAGAAACTTTGTGACTTTTGATATGCCTACAACCTCAACTATTTTGTGAGATTTCATTCGTTGTTCATTCTAAGTCATAAATTATCATCACTGTTGGTGAACCAACACTGCCAGCCATATGCCCTTGTGGCAGCTTGTGGGATCTTGCTCAGATATAAACGTAGATGTAGGTAATGTGGATTTTGTCAATCATTTTATAGGTAGTCCTTTTCACTATATCTCGTGAATGATGTTAATCATTTGTGGATGTGTGGCCACAGTTGAACTCATTAATCCAATTGTTTACTGTCTTAAGACCCAGGAGCAGAAGTGGCATGAAGCTATGGCTGGATAACAGCCAATAGGACTGTTATCTCTCTTGTGTTTGTCTTTTGAATAAAAATATTTAATCATCATATGGAACTCAAATTTTCCAATTTTTTTAAATAAGTGTAATAGACTATAAAAATCATACCACTTTATGGATGTTGCTAAAACTTAAACAGCAGTCTAATAAGAGTTGAGGTTAACTAAAAGCAAACCTTTCTCGACATTACAAGTGCCATCTCTTGGTTTTGTTAAAGAGTTATTGCTGAACCCATGTACATAGAAAGATTTTGCCAGGCCAAATAGGCACTGAATTTGAAAGAATGCCCTTATGCCCTTAAAAAAATTATCTCTTAAGGAAATGTATTTGATACTATGGCATTTTTTGGTAGCTGTTTACTAAGTAAAAAGCATCTTCTCAGCTGTCAGCATTAATCATAATTTGAGGTCTGTCCAGCCATGCAATGTTTTGAGAAAAATGGACCTACCTAGAACAATGATGGATTGGGCATCACAACTCCCAAAACATTTCTCCCAACACACAACTTCCACTCACTTACTCATTACTACTAAAATTTTAGAAGAATAATATTTTGTAACAAGTATTTATTGTATTAAGTAATTTGTAATGTCAAGTGTGAGCTAATTGCTCAGATGTAATCAAGAATTTTTTCATCATTTTGGTATGTTTCGTACCTAGAAAAATATTACATGAGCAGTCTTTGATTTGCTTCAGCTTTTTTTCCTGAATTTTCTTTATTCTCTGAATGGAGGATAATTGAAGCAGCATGGTCATAGAACATTTGCAATAGAATACAGTCCAAATAATAAGACTTAAAAATAAAAATTGATTTTTCCTAGGCGTTGCATGGATTTTATGATGATATTTAAGAAAAGTATATCGAAAAACATCTTCACGATACCTCTATTAAGTATTATGATGACTTTGGCAGGAAAAAATTCCACCATCTCTATATCAGGTTGCTTCTTCTGGATTTCCAAAAGGAAATAAACCACTTATACCAGTCCTTGGAAAGATAATTTGATCTAGCTGCTTCATATAAATTCCAAATTAGGGGAGGGTAATGAGCTGTTACAGGTCGTCTCCGGCCTCTAGCATTCCGAGTTTACCTAGGATATTATTCCTATTATCGTAAGTATGCAAGTTACATACAGAGATCAATGACCAAGGCCAGTTGGCATCGATGTGACATCAGTGTGTCCAAGGGCTGTTCCAGTCATCATTTGTATTTGTGTTCACTCGAGCGTTGCATGCAGGATACACTCGACACCTCCAATATTCGCTGCTCTGCCTTTTTGATTTTGGGTGCTACTTGAATGTCCAGGATTCATATCTGGTTACTGCATGTAAATGTACAATTAACGTAGCTATGGTCGTGAATCAATGAAAATGAGATAGCCAGGACCGTAAACTTGTTTAAAGAACTTTTGAACTTGTTTAAAACAAGTTTACGATCTTGGCTATCTCGTTTTCAGTGGTTATTAAATAGTTAAGAAAGTCCGGTTCATTTTAAATGAAATCCAATGTGAATTTTCAGATCCTCTGTTACGATCCCATGTACCGCAAATGTGGGGTTGGGGATGGTGTCAGCAATTTGCTGGATGCTCAATGGACGGTCAGAATGTGCACACGATGCACATTTTTGACATTTCTGGCCATTGTTGGGCATCCTGAACGGGGTTCTTTGGCGGCCTCCCCCCGGCCCTCCTGAAGGTCATGTGCCACCTCCTGGACTGTGACTTTGAATTGCAGTCATCCTTGAAGGCCTCTTGAAGCATCTGGAATGTTTTGGTTGCTTTCTTTCCAAGCTGCACGCCAAACGTTATGGCATATCATTGTTCAAGCAAATGCTCTATCGTGTCATATAACAAAGTCGAAAAACACACTTCACGCAGAGGCATATGTATCCGCTCAGACTACTTGAAGGAATTGGTGACCACCTCAGATGGAAGGGCGGATCCCCCACAGCATATACCCACCTGGATAGTTACATCACCATAAAATCATGCGCATTACTATCATAATGAGTCATGTGAATTGCAATGGGGGTTTAGTATTTTGAGAAAAAATAATTGGGATTTAGGATTGAGAGAAATATTTTCAGAGTTATGAGCCAATTATGACTTATCACGGCATCTCTTCCACTTTTCAGAACAATCAGTTAACTGGTTTTTCAGAATGGCCATTGGCTGCATCGTTGCATTCTCTTTCATTTTGTCTACATGAAGAATTTCATTCTGCAGTTTCATGAGACTTCCTCCAAGCTATGATGACCCAAGTATTCCAAAAATGGTCAAGACTGGAGATGAGTCGTAGATCTGCAGCTATGACACCAAAACAAAAGCCCATTGTTCCCAACATTCGGTTGGTGTGATGAGAAAAATGTGACAAGGCAGCTTCTAAATTAAAAAACTGGTTATGAAAGTTCTCAATAGTGGTTACATTCTATGGAAAATTATAGAGTGACATTTATAACCTGTAGTGTGTAATATTTTTTGATTTCTTTTGAATGTACGTTGATTGCCTTTACTTTTCAAATAGCATTTTCGAGTTATCTTCAACTCGTATGGGGGGGTTTTATTCTTTTCACTGAGCCGTTTGAACAGATGAACCTTGGGTAGTAATGAGATCCCTTGTGATGGGAGGTGGAAGTGACTTGAACTTCGGTGGTAATGCTCATCTTTGGGTTGGGATTGACAGGTATGTTTTCAACCAAGCCGGCAGTGCTTGGCCACGTATCTCCTCGTTTCTTTCTCACTCTCTTGTTAGGGCTACCATCAGTTCTACCTGAGCCTGTCTCCTTTAAATGTCATTTATGGATCCTAAATTGGCACTCTGCATTTCATTAGCTGTATAAGTCCAGGTTAATGCATAAGTGGCTTATGAACATGTAGATGTCTAATTTTATACTTACGAGTTATCAGCTGGGTAAGAACAGGAATGTTTTTAAGGGGATGGGAGAAAGGCTAGAGCATCAAAAAGAGATTTATCTCTATACGTATTACATTCACTAATCATTGATGGTGTTAGTTCGTCACCCCTTGCTGTCTCTCATCCCCTCTGCTGTATATTACTCGGTAACTATCTCTCCAGTAATCCCTACTATCCTTCCATATCACCTCGCATAAACCTAAAATATCTACATTTCCTATTACCATCTGTTGCTTTTTATATGCTAATTTTCCTGTCCTCAACATTGTCCTAGGATATCATGTTCTTATTTTTTCTCTCTTATCCTATTGTTTTTGTCTGTGTCTTCTGTGCTGCTGCGGTTGGATTTGCTTTGCACGCCTTTTGTGAGATGACGAATATGAAAGCCTTGCTGCTCCAGCTGCTGGGCATGACATCATAGAATAATAATTGAGGTGGTTTCCCATTGCCGACCTCAATATTGTTTTTAACAGAAACCACCACTCAATGGCCACTCCACTGGGGTCAGATGCCTCTGCAGCCACCTCAGTGAGGTGGCTGCTCTCCTGATGCTGCATGTACTACCTTTCGTCTATCTTCTAACCTTCGACTTATCTGGTATGGGTGACCCTACCAAGAAAATTATAATTGTTCCCGCCAGCACAGCTCTAGGAGAAAGGTAGGATATTGAAGCAGGTGCATCATCAGCTCATGTGAAAGGTAGGCTGATTGAAGAAAGCACTGCAGATGACTAAAATGGTAAAAGGCGTGGGGTATAAGCGCCAATCTCGATCGGCAGGGGTAGAGTGGAGAATTCTTCTGGTGGTAGTTGGTGGATAGGCTCATATTTAGATATTTATCAACTGAATGACTGAAACTATCAACTAGTCTGAACTAACTAGAATAAAAGGATGTTCACACATTCGGCTGAGATGGTGCCAGTTTTTTAGCCCCCTGGGCTTAGAGTAGAAAATTTGTATGATATAACTTTTTTTATGTAATCTACCGGTAAAGTGGGTCGTGGTGGTCTAATGGGTAGAGCGTTGGACTGCTGACCGGAGGGTCCCGAGTTCGATTCCCGGGCGAGGCACTCTGGGCACCTGCAGCTCCATCCAAGCTAGTTGATTTTTCAGGTACCAGATCTTCCTGGGAAGCCATAACCGGCACAGGGAACTGGAACTGGCCCCCCTACCCTGATGTGTGAATATTCACATGCTGTTGGGCTTGGTACATGGGTGAGCTCTACCATCACCTACTAAACCAACCTTCAGGTTCATTACTGTGTTTATGGTTTTTTTTCTACCGGTTGAATTAGGATTTTGTTGGGCACAGGAGAATCTTACAATACAGCATCCTACTCTCAAAGGCTCTTGTGTACTTCAGTCATCCAATATCACAATGCTGTTGATCAATATGCTTATCTATTCCTCCTCCCTCCCATGGACTACAACCTTGACATGGTGGAAGGACTTCTGTGTTATGATGACCCCTAGAGCTGTCCTGGTGGGAGTAATAATAATTGCTCCTGGTAGGGTCACACATGCCAGATGGGTCGAAAGGAGGAGGTTGAGGAGCCAGACGAAAGGTAGTCCACGCAGCGTCTGTTCCTCAGTCAGGTGGCCATTGAGTGATGGTGTCACATTAAAAACACTACTGAGGAAGGCAACGGAAAACCACCTCAATTATTATTCCCAAGCATGGACACGAGAGAAATTGAGTCATGGCAACTGCGGGACTCGACCCAAGCAGCCCTGTGTCATGCCTGGCAGAGGGGGAGGCAAGGCAGAAGATGAAATTAGAATAGGAACATGGAATGTTGGGGCAATGTTGAGGACAGGCAAGTTTGAGAATATTAAGCGAGAGATGGAAAGAGGTAATATATATATTTTAGGTGTATGCGAGGTGAGATGGAAGGATAGCGGGGATTACTGGAGTGATAATTATAGAATAATATACAGCAGCAGGGACGAGTGCCAACGAGGGGTTGCCGTAATATTAAATAAAGAGATGGGAAGAAGCGTAGTCAACAGAGAGCAAGCAACTGATAAAATTAAAATATACAAGGAATGTAGCTAAGGTTGTGAATCAACGTAAACAAAAAATACTGGGACTGTAAACTTGAATGGCACTAAGTAATAATAAAAAAAAGGCACAAGACTTAGGCCTTAGGCTGAGACCTACTCATAATTTTAGTTCTTTAATTTTGTTTGTGTGATCGATGGATCCCTCCCATAGGAGGAATCCTTGTAAACCCTGAATGAGTGAGTGTGTTTCACAAAGGTCGGATACACCTCAGTGATTGTGTTTTTACCAAAGTCCCTTATTTTCCGGTTAGTTATTTCTGTGTGATTGGCGGGTCCCTGGCCTAGGAGGAATCCTGGTAAACCCTGAACGTGTATTTGTGAATCACAAAGGTCCTTGTTTTCGAGCACACCTGAGTGATTGAGTGACTGTGTATTCACGTTAGTTGTTTTTGTTTCTTTACATCCTTTTATAGTTTTCATTTATTTGTGTGATTGACGGGCCACTGACATCGGAGGGATCCTTGCAAACCCTGAGTGTGTATGTGAATGTGATTCACGAGAGTGAAAGTTATTTTGTAGTGATCGTCCTAGTCATCGAGTGGTTGTAAGTTTGTTTTATTATTTTTTATTTATTTTATTATTATAATTTGTTTTGGTTTTTGTGTGTGTGGGGGTTATTTATTTATTTTTTATTTATTATTATTTATTTATTAGTATTACTTAGTACCATTCAAGTTTACGGTCCCAGTATTTTTTGTTTAAACTGATATAATATTGCCAGTAGTTGTTCCTGCGGGGAAACATTTGATAGTGATGGGGATTGAAATGCAAAGGAAGAGATGGGGGACTACGGTTTAGGCAAAAGGAATGACTGCGGGGAGAAAGGAGTTGAGCTGACATTGCCCATCCAGACTCCGTTCCCCACTCGTAGCCGAGCAGTCTGAGACATGCGGGTTGCGGATTACCTCCTGTCCCTCCACTCTATTCCTATTTTCTGCGATATATCCTCAGTTCATTGTTATTATGGATTCTTTAATTCATACAAGTACCTTACATGTATCAGTTGGATTTTGCTAGGAAACATGGATACTTGGGCAAATTATTCTTGTTACTAATTAAATTACATATATCACGAAAAAGTATGTGTCGAGTCTGTAATTCTCCGTAAAACATTCTCTCAACCTTCTATAATGGGATAGTTGGACAAGAATACTCCTTTGCAAAGGTTTAAGTGAATTTTTATTCATTTTAAATTATTTATTTCTTTTTCCTCTCTAATTTCCCCCACCCATCCTTTGCCAATTTGTAAGATATGGCTGGGGTTGATTCTTCCCATAATATCCTGTACAAATGTTGTATATTGATAGGAATTATCTTTATCAGATTGATTTATCATGAGTCACTTGGAATAAGGTTTTTGCCTCTCACTAAACCCCCTGTGTTAATTTGATCACTCACAACCGATATTGTTTTGAACATGGAACATTTCCCCTGTAGGGGCAGGCACCTGCTTGTATGAACAAACGAATGTGACCTGCTGGTGGAAGAAAAAATACATTATAATGTATTTTTTCTTATTAATTATCAAAAGGAAAAGATGGGTAAAAAGTTTTTAGGAGACAGCCACTACAATGCCAAGGCATTATTTGATGCAAAGTAGCATAGTATTCTGAGACCACCAGCATGCAAATTACTTCCTGTCAGCTATCAGAGATGTTAAATAATCACATAATACACCAGAAATAAACGTAAAACGAATGTACATAAGATCATGAAGCAATGGAAAAAAGAAATATCTTTTTATCAAAATAAATTTTAATCAATTTCATGGATGAAAATGCTTGTAGGTACCTGTTTGTCGTTTCAAAGTAACATGTATAACTTTTTGCACATTTTCTTAGCTCAGGTAAATGTTCACTGGGTAGTGAATGCCAGAAATCAATTATGTCCAAAGCATTTCGATCTTGAAAAAGCTGATGAAATTACATTTTCAAGAATGAATTTATTTTTAAATCAATAAATTCCATTTTTATGCTGCTAGGTTTATATTACATTTTGTTCACTTTGTGAAAATGAGTTTATAAATGCGAGTATGCAATCTTTTTCTTCAGTAAAGTCATGAAAACTACTTTTAAAAGTCTTGCAATTTCTTGACTTTTTTCAATATATTTGATCAAACTGCCATTATCCACAGCATATTCACTCTGCTCATTCAAATGCCGAAATTGACTTAAATCCTTATTTTCTAACTGAGAAATAGAAGTTTTAATTTAATTTTAAATGAACTGATGCTATTTATTAAGTTAGGAAATAATTTATTTCTGGATCGTTGAGGTAGATAACTCTCCCCCCCTTCCCCCACAAGAATGGTATATAAATGGACCACAACATCTTAAAAAGGTTTTTCTTTTTGTCAAAGCTAAAGAAATTTCATATCACACTTCTGCATTTGGCAAGTCTTCATTACTTACTTTAACAAATAAATTTTGTCTTTCTGGTTTTCTCATTTTCCTTAGTTACATATTCTTTTCGTAACTCGGACACAAGACCATGCTTCATTTTTCTTCTAAATGAATTAAATGAATGCGCTGTTTTGTATGTCTTTGAAGATTGTTTTCTCCACACCATGATGGCTCACTCAGAACTGACTTACCATATGAAATGCTCGTCGCTCATTCAAACGTGACTTTAAGCACAAGATCGAAACTCCGTATTCCACTATCTTTTGCAAATATTTCCCTTAAATATAATCAGTTTAAAAAGAGTCTGTAAGAAGCTCAATATATCCATCCTTTCCATGTAAAATTTCTTCATGCCAAATATCAATGATAGTTCTTACAAATCTGGGTGGCACTAATTATATAGACTCATTTTTTCCATTTACACTTGAATAGCAACCTAGGCTGTACTCTGAAGCATCATGTGACTGGATTTCTTTTTTCTGAGACCCATCTCAGGCACAAATCTTATTATATTCCATCCATTATTCATCACTTAGCACAACAATTGGAGAAAAGCTTTAATTTGTGGAATTAAGTTACAGAAACAAAACACTACCTGGTATTTTTCCAATTTTTTTAGAGTACTGACCAGTTTTGAGAGTTGATTTTCATTGAGGTACATAACGATCAATGTGCTCTCCTACGTACATATCTGACTTGTGCGTGGAACATTGAATGGACAGGGAGGGTGAAAGACAGAAATGTATGGAATGATGTGGGGAGGATGACTAGGGAATAATCACTTCACAGATAAAGGAGAGATAATTGGGTTAAGTGGGAAAAGAAAAAAATAGGAAGCTTTGGAGTAGGAGTTGTGATCCCAGAAGGATGACTCTCCATTTTACTCAGGAAGGGGGACGGCAATGGGGGATTAAAATTAATAAATGTGCTCTTCTACCAATAGTTCATTATTTGTGGAATGAGTAAAAAAAATGAAAATGGCAGATGTACGTTTTGTTTTTGGAAAAAGGTGACATCCTTCAATTTTGTGAAACAGCTTTTGCAGTGTCACTGTGGGAGTGATTTTAAACGTTTTTTAGTTGAAATGTATAGGTTCTGGATTGGATTGTAAAGTTGGATTTATTTATAATTATGAAAGATGAAATCAATGAACATGGCTATTTAACAATTATTCCATTTATGGTTGCTGTCATTTCCATCCTGCTCAAAAGTACAAAAGTTTGTTCATTCCAGTGAATAGTGAAGTAGAAATAAAATAAAGGAAAATAAGAAGGAATAGATTAGTCAGAATGAATGGAAGGATGGCAAAAATGGCTAGTTCCAGGGTAAAGATCAACAAAGATGTATAAAAAGGATGTTGGCTTAATTTTTTTAAATTAAGGGTGCATTTCAAGAAATTCTAATTTCAATGGAGCAATTATATTTTAAAAAGAAGAGAGCAAAAACTACAAAAGGGAAAAACAATTATATCCATAGTGGAAAACAGTAAAATTATTGGTCCCATGTTTTAGAATTAAGGGAAGGTAAAAGGCTATATTGGGATAAGATGAGGGTTTAGACTTCACTTAAATCAGTCGCCCGTGAAACCACTCTTAGCAAGTATGTCTGTGA
The DNA here is from genome assembly GCA_037158775.1 of Hetaerina titia. Classification (NCBI taxonomy): domain Eukaryota; kingdom Metazoa; phylum Arthropoda; class Insecta; order Odonata; family Calopterygidae; genus Hetaerina; species Hetaerina titia. Next base: position 23,523,042 of record CM073774.1, read on the forward strand.
TACCATGGAGTAGAGGTGGACTTCGATCGACCTTGAAAAATTCAAGAAAAAATTTGGAATAAGGTCCCACAAATTAAGTCAAAAGAGGTTATCCTTGGCCCAGGCCAAGTGCTTGATTTTTAACTTGGAGCTACTACAAAGTGGGAATTATTTTTTACTCTTCTCAGAGTTCAAGGATGAAAGTTTGGACTTCACTCAAATCAGTCATCCTAGAAACATAGGCAACCCTACCATGTTCATGGAAGCACTCCAGCAAGCATGTCTGTGGTACCATGAATCATGGAGTAGAGATGAACTTTGATCGACCTTGAAAAATGCAAGAAAAATTTGGCATAGGTTCCCCCAAATTAAGACAGTAGGAGGGACCTTTGGGGGCCCATTCATTTTGGGCACACCACAAAGCGGGTTACCATGCCCACCCTTAGACCCCAGGCCAAGTGCTTGATTCTTGACTTGGAACTAATACATAGTGTGAATTATTTTTAAATCTTCTCTTTATGGATTTCTTATCAAATAAACTCGCATCAAAACTCACACTACTGGGTAGGAAGTTATTTTCTCCAATAAACTGTCATCTCAAATTTTATAAAAGCTTTATTGAATGCAGATTTATTGCAAAAATTATGATTATTCTCCACCTCTCTATGCTGACCATGAGGCCATTCTGGACTTAGAATATTTTTGCATTTCTGATCCCCATCAATTCCCTGGACTTGAGTATTTTCTTCCTTCAGCCTACTATCAATCTTTAAACATTACTACAATGCTCTCTTTGGAATTTGAATATATGCTCCATTGTAGGAGAGGAGAGAGAGGGGACCATAATGATTTTGCTGTCTCCTTCTTAGGACTGATTCTCCTCTTCCTACACTCTCCTCATATAATAGCTATGGATATTTTCGGGACTTCATTGGATTGTTCCCTTTCTTTCTCTTCCCTTAGTAAAGGCTAAGGTAAAATCTGCACTTGGCTGGATTCTTATTTGGGATTGGGCACTCGAAAAAACCCATTTTCTTGTGTATTCTCCCATGTTTTTAGCATATAAAGTCCAACTGCATGTCAGTAAATAACAATTTTTATATACTTTTTTGTTATTTCTAATACCGGGATCAGGTATTACCAATTTCAGCTTTTACCAAAAAAGAATATAGTCGTATATCTTGGGGAGTTTTCTGAGTAAATGCTGCACAGTATACAACTACTCTATAAAATCACTGAAATTGAACTAGCATAATGATTTCTCAATACGTTATGGTTTCCGCATGTAGTATTCACATTTAAGTCTTTTTACTCTAGTCGGATCTGTTAAATATTTGATTTTTTTTATTCTCAGTGAGAGTTTTATTTTATCATAACATAAATCATTAAAAGTCATTAAATAACGATATTGGGTTTGGGGCGTGTTTTCCCCCAAAATCATAATGAAATGACATGCAGTTGAGTTTATGTGCTGAAAACATGGGGGAAAACACCAAAAAATGGGTTTTTTCGAATTTTGAGGATGTTCCGGAGAGAGAACGGCAAATCTTACCCAGCCATTCAAAAGAACAGAAAAAATAAATATTTAGAAGTTTGCTAAAAATTACCTTCATAACCTAAAAATTATTTGAAGAATTCAAATATTTTTCCCAAGCTCAATTTTGATTTAAAAATCTGAAAAAAAATCTGAATGTTTGGGCATAAAAATGTATGTTTGTGAGTTTTTTCAGATTTTTTTAAAGCAAAGGATCGCTCAGAAAAAACGTTTATTTGAAAAAACACTTTTTTTACGATAGGAGACCCTTAGGGTCACCTAGGGAGCTAAAAATTTGGCTAAAGGGGTTTCTAAATATTTACTTAAGAGTGCCCGATCCCAAATAAGAATCCAGCCGAGAGCAGATTTTACCATCTTATCCCGCTGTAGACTTTACCTAGGGACAAGGTGGAGAAAGAAAGGGAACAATGTAAGTCCTGAAAATATCCATAGCTATTATATGGAGAGAGTGTAGGAAGAGGAGAATCCAAGTCCTAAGAAGGAGACAGCAAAATAATTATGGTCCCAGGGGTAAGAGTGTATATAGTATTCCAATTCCAAAGAGAGCATTATGGTTATGGTTTAAAATTGATAGTAGGCTGAAGGTTGAGTCCTGGGAATTGATGGGGATCAGAAATGCAAAAATATTCTAAGTCCAGAATGGCCTCATGGTCAGCATAGAGAGGTGGAGAATAATCATAATTTTTGCAATAAATCTGCATTCAATAAAGCTTTTATAAAATTTGAGATGACAGTTTATTGGAGAAAATAACCTCCTACCCAGTAGTGTGAGTTTTGATGCGAGTTTATTTGATAAGAAATCCATAAAGAGAAGATTTAAAAATAATTCACACTATGTATTAGTTCCAAGTCAAGAATCAAGCACTTGGCCTGGGGTCTAAGGGTGGTGGGTGGGCATGGTAACCCGCTCTGTGGTGTGCCCAAAGTGAATGGGCCCCCGAAGGTCCCTCCTACTGTCTTAATTTGGGGGAACCTATGCCAAATTTTTTCTTGCATTTTTCAAGGCCGATCAAAGTTCATCTCTACTCCATGATTCATGGTATCACAGACATGCTTGCTGGAGTGCTTCCATGAACATGGTAGGGTTGCCTATGTTTCAAGGATGACTGATTTGAGTGAAGTCCAAACCTTCATCATTTAACTGTAGGCAGTCTCCAAGACACCCTACCAACAGCTAGATAGCACTCCAGCAAGTGATGCTATTACTACAAAAAAATCAACATTGCATTAGAATTCAATTAATTTATTTTGCCCTTGGCTTTCTTTTAAGTACATTAACCCTAAATATGTAGCCTGAAAGAGAAAACTATAAATGGCACATATAGAAAAGATGCCTTTTGAATTCAATGTCCTCGATATTCCAGACTCTCTTCCAAGCACAGCCAATGGCCATGGCACAATATCTCCTGCGTACGACAGCATAGAGCTGAATACTAGTGGTGGGGAGTAGTCAGCTGCCCTTCCAGAGTGCACCTGCAGCCTTCCTGCACCCCCCTTCTCCCTTCTTCATCAGAGGGCAGGGATGTTGATGATCCCATCCATTCCTTGCCTCCAATGCCCATACCCCATGGGGCATTACACCTGGTGATGGAGAAGGAAAGTGATTTGTTGCAGTTAAGTAATTAGTGACAATGAAGATGGAAGATGTTTCTGGCTTTATATTGTACATTGATGGTATAGATCATGACACAATTAATAGTTTGTTTTTAAGTGCATTGCATGTGATAGTTTGTGCATAATTGTACAAACTTACAATTGTAACATCTTTAGACTAATAAAATGTTTGTGAAACAGACTTCTGCTCATCCCCTATTTATTTCCCCAAATCCATTAATATTAATAAGGTCCTTATCAGTTAAAAATGGCAAATCCTCCGCCTGAGTACAATTGGGAAAGGATAACGAAGAATGAGAACTGAACATGGGCAGGAGAAAAATTAAATTTAAGAGAAAGAGGTAAAAAATAATTACATAGCTATGCTAAGTACATTGAAATAGCACCATAAGAATTAATTCGCAGTAAATCGGATATACCATGAGTTATTGCTTAGTCAAAAATTGTAAGAACTGACAAGGAATGAGCGGCAATATTTCCAGTTAGAACACTTCCAATGAAATTTAGCAGTCGATATTCATATTATTATTAGGTAATCTACCAGTTAATGTAGGTTTTTGGATGGTCACAACTATCAAATAAACATTTTGTAATTCCAAACAAAACCTAATCCAGCAGCCTAATCTACATCAGTTCCCTCTTCATCTCTGTGTATTTCTTTCCTCCCTTCATCCCGTCCAACATCCCTATCCTGTTCCTGCCCTTTCCTTGCTTACCCAACACTCTCCCCTCTATTACCTTCTTCAACATTCCACTACCGCTCAATATGCCTTTCATCCATTTTTCCAGCCTCCATAGGATTCCTCCCAAGAAATCCCTCTCCTCACCCACCATCTCTAGTACTTTCTCATTTGTTTTCCTTTTGGTCCATTTCACCTTCTCCATTTTTCTCCACACCCACATCTCAAAAGCCTCCAATCTATGTTTATCCTCCTGCTTCAGTGACCATGTTTCCGTGCCGTACATAGCCACACGCCATATCAGAGTTTTTACGAGTCTTGTCTTAACATCCCTACTCAACATCCCTGTCATAAACTCCCTCCTCCTTGAGAAAGCCTCCTTGCCTAGCGCAATTTTTCTCCTTACGTCCCTACCACTTTGACCTTATTGGTCCAAAACACTTCCGAGATATGTAAACTGTTCTACCTGCTCTATTTTTCCCCACCTATTTTAATATTTAGCTTAGCCTTTTTCTTTTTTGAAAATCACATAACCTTTGATTTATTAATTTTGATTCTCATCTCATATCTATCGCATTGAACCTCCAATTCCCTTAGCAATGCTTGCAACCCCTTGGCAGACTGAGCAACTAATGCTTGGTCATCAGCAAACCTAACCAATTTTACGAATTCCCCTCCAACTTTCATTCCTACCACCAGTTCTTCCCATGCCTCCTTAATCATTTCCTCCACATATATGTTCGACAGCACTGGTGACAATGGGCAACCCTGCCTTACACCTCTTCCTAACACTGCCCATCCGGAGTCTCCATTCCCCACTCGCACCTGAGCAGTCTGAGACATGCACAGGTTGTGGATCAGTCTCCTGTCCCTCCAATCCATTCCTATTCTCTGCAATACACGCATTAATTTTTCCCAATTCACTCTATCAAATGCTTTTTCGAAATCTACAAAACAGGCAAAAATATCCTGATTGTATTCTATATTCCTCTTGATTAGTGATCTCATTACTGCAATGGCATTGCATGTACCTCTACCCTTCCTAAACCCAAACTGATCATACCCTAAGTAATCATTTGCCTTACTCACTATCCTTTTGTTGATGATCCTGAGAATAACTTTAGCTTCGTGGGATATCAAACTTATTGTTCTGTAATGCTCACATGACGTATTCTTTATCTTTTTCGGAATAGGAACTAACACTGATCTCACAAAATCTTTCGGCCAGATTCCTTTCTCATAGATACTACGAATCAGTCCATATAGAGTCTTCTTCCCACATTTTCATAAACATTTCAACAGTTCCACAGGTATGTTTTCTGTTGTCCACCCCCACAGCCTTATTTGCTTTCACCTCCTTTAATGCCCCCTCTATTTCATCGTCGAGTATGCCTGGACCTAAGCTATCTTCTTCTATGTCATGTTCCCTTTCTATGTCTAACCTTGTTGGCCTAAGTTCTTTACCATACAGTGTTTCTATATATTCCCTCCATCTCTCTTGGATTTTTCCTGGTTCAACTATTATCTTACCCCACTTATCTTTAACTGTTAGCACAGATCTTGCCTTCTTACTTCCTGATAATAACTTACCCTTGCTGTATAGCCCACCAATTTCACCCTTCCTCTGTAAACTTTCCATATCCTCGAATTGCGTTTTCCACCATTCTTCTTTTGCTTCATTTGTGGCCCTTCTCAATGTATTGTTTAACTCTTTGTACTTCATTTTGCCTAACTCTGTGTTTACATTCTTCCATCTTCTTTTCTCATCTATCTTTGCAATCATCTAATCCGATAATGTATTCCCAATATGGGCTTCAAAATATAAAGCCCAAAAGAAAAACTGACTTGTTTTAAAAAAGGGACTAAAATGGCTTACAGTGCATGCTACAGAGTTCCTTTACACATTTTAAGAAAGCTTGTAAACACTACAATACTGAAGATATATGAATTCACTTCCTGGACTGAAGAAGGAATTTTTGAAAGAATTAAGTTAATTCAAATTAAAACATAAGCAATACTTTAAATGAGAATCCAAAATCATTTTGGTACCATGTCAGAAAGGTTCAGGAAACTAAGTAAGTCTACAGTTTATTCACTCAAAAATGATAAAAGCAAAAAAATACCAGTAGTTCATAAAAGGCCAACCTATTACATTCTTTATTACAAAGTTTTTCCCCAATGTCTAACTGAATGTCTCTCAGAGCTTATCAAATCATTTTTGCCAACTGAACCCCCAAATTGGAATTTCACATAATGGAATAGAATTTCAATTAAAAATATTTACCTCCAGGTGCAATCAAATACCAGTTTCCATACCTATGGAAGTAGAATTGAAACTTGCACCATATCTTGAAATCATATTTAAGAAGTCCACAGTAGATTACAAGGTTCCCAGTGATTGGAAAATAGCTAATGTAACACTTATATTTAAAAACAGAAAGGAGGAGGAACCGAGGAATTACAGAAAGTTTCCCTATATCATAAGAGGTCATGGAACATATGATTGCTAGCGCGATATTGAGACACCTAGTTATTCTAGAGTTATTTATGAAAATCCAGCATGGTTTCCCAAAGAGAAAAACCTGTGAGAGACAATTTGTACTTTATGTTGATGAAGTAGCTTTAGCAGATGGCCTTAATGCGAAACAACTTTGGTGTAACATTTGGAAATTACATATAATTAAACTTTTTTAAACACATAGTGATGAAACTTAATTATTATTTATATCATTTTGATATTAGTAATTATTACATTATTATTATTAATTTATAATAAGGACAAGAATACTCACTCACTTGAGACGTATGACACTCCAGTTATCCTAAATGCCATTGGTGTCTCCATGGTCCACAAAAATGCTGCCTTCAAGTTATGTTTATCATAGTTTCAGCCAACACCTGGACACTGACTGTACACCTACATGTAATCATAATGATGGCATTAGTTCTAGAAATTGTAAAGAGAGTATTGTAAATCTTCCTGAAAATATTGATCCAAGGTAAGTAATTATAAGGAGTGTCCAATTCTATAACAAAAAAGCAATTATGGTCACACTTTCCAGGTAACTTTAATTTGAAAGAATTAAAAGGAATGACATAAACCAGGTTCACATTAAAAAAACTGGTCAAGTGAAAATTTCCCATACTAGTACTAGTTCATTAATAATTCTTATGAGGGATGGATTGCAAAGTAAAACTTTTGAACGAAGAAGCAAATACTTTGAATTATTTTATAATTATAATACCTTTTTTGGAATAGGAACTCACGAAGTCTTCAGTCCAGATCCCTTCCTCATAGATACTACGAATCAGTCCTTATAGTCTTCCTCCCACATTTTCTTAAACATTTCAGTAGTTCCATAGGAATGGTGTCTACCCCCACGGCCTTCATCTCCCTTAATGCCCTTTCTATCTCATCGTCGAGTATCCCTGGATCTAAGCCATCTTTCTCTACGTCATATTCCTCTTCTATGTCTAACCTGTTGGCATAAGTTCTTTACCAAGTGTTTCTATACATTCCTTCCATCTCCCTTGGATCTTTTCTGTGTCAACTATTATCTTACCCCACTTATCTTTAACTGTTAGCACAGATATTTCCTTCTTACCTCCCGATAGTGATTTACCCTTATTGCAAAGTGGAACTTGATTAAGAAGCAAATATCCTTCATATCCGTCTTAACACCACTACATTTATCTGGGTGATACCGCAAAGCAAAGGTTTTATAGTTTCTTCTCAACTCCTCCAGGATAGAATCGGGACGAAGTTTAGTATAGCGTAGTAGTCGACACTTCCCTCCCATGCTTTACTCATAAAATGCTCTGAATTAAGCTCCATGTGTTACACCTCTAAAATGGGAATTTAAAAAAAGTCTTGAAAACAACGACTTTCACACTTCCCATTAAGGATGAGTTCGAACAAAGATTGGAAATCTGGACACTTTGGTAATGGTCTAAGTAATAGTCGACAATCTCTGACTGCAAAACACTAAGTAACAGCATATCGAACAATTTCCCTGACACACTTCATCAAACTTTTTTCCTTGACTAAGGCGGTTTCGCCGTAAAAGTCTCATTTTCCAAACATTTCCTCTCCGGTGATACACGAACATTAATGACAATAGGAACAGTGACAACTGAGTTTTTCCACACTGAACTTATTGTGACAGGATCAAAAGTCGTCAAAGGATACACAAGTTACCACGTGATGACGATCGTAAAATCGTAACACGGTCACACTCTATAAGTTGCACAGGTTGGCGACTTCGCTGATCGAACAAGCTACCAACACTTTTGTGTTGAATTAAACTTTTAACCTACAAAGCACAATCCAAGTAATCGAATAGCGACGAAAATGGTTACGTTAGTAAGTTGTAAGTAGCAATATTGTATATGCTTTGTGGATTGTAGCAGGAACACTGGGGAAACTAACAATAATCCCCGTGCAGAAGAACTAACCCCTTATCAGACTTTTTCTTTTGTAAAATAAAAATTTACTACAGCAAACAATCTCTCCTGTTTTAGTTACATGCATTCGGAACAAACTTCTTCAGAATTAAGATACATATAAAAGCCAAGAGAGCTTGTAAAAGCTTGGTTTCACTTAAGAAGTCGAACTAGAAACTTTCACGATGTAAACACCATGAAATTATCATTTGTAATATTGGTACTATGAATCGCCCTCTCCTGTTTTAAGAACTTTATCACTTACTTTGGGAACCTTTGTCCAAGGGGGAGCCGTTTTCACAATAAAAATCCGACGGAGTTATATTTGTTTGATATATCTCAACTACATGCGATTTCCTGCGCCGTGGCCCCTACCGTCTAAAATAAATTTCCCCACCACTCTAGTCTTCCATATATTATATATTTTTTAAATTATTATATTTTATTACCAAAACGAAACCTTAACCACTTAAGTCATTAGGAACTGACTAAGGTATGTTCGTAGGAAGTAAAAACATCAGCATTGGCCATTTATGAATGGAGAAATTCAATTCAAACACCACAAATAATTAATTACCACTTGGAACTCTCATTTAAATGTATACTTTAACAAGAAATAAAAAAAATAATGCCAATTTTTTCTAGGTTGTAGGAAAATCTTGCACAGATTTTCCTTATTTTCTAGTGACTGGCTCTGCAACAAAGAAAAAGAATATATTAGAATGGCGCACTTATGTGAAATTGATATGAAAACTGGTCAATTAGCAGTTGAAGGATACGCTTTATTTTCACTAATTTATGAAACGAATGACTGACTGCTATGTTTCGAGTATGCCCGGACCTAAGCAATCTTCTTTTACGTCATTTTCCTTTTCTATGTCTAACCTTGTCGGCCCAAGTTCTCTACCATACAGTGTTTCTATATATTCCCTCCATCTCTCTTGGATTTTTTCTGGTTCAACTATTATCTTACCCCACTTATCTTTAACTGTTAGCACAGATCTTGCCTTCTTACTTCCTGATAATAACTTAAACTTGCTGTATAGCCCACCAATTTCACCCTTCCTCAGTAAACTTTCCATATCCTCGCATTGCTATATATACATATGTATGTATATACATCCATATATATACATATATGCATGTACATACATATATTCATATATATATATATATATATATGCAAAAAATATATATGTATTTATATTTATGTACTCTGATCAGTAGCGTAATGCTCTACCCACTGGACCACCGCGACCCACATATATAAAATATATGAAAACATATATGCAAAAAAATTTCTTCGAAGTAACACGGAAGTGTTGAATAAAAAACTTAGCAATACACAACATGAGAACATACAAAAGGAACACTCGCCCGTACTGTCTTGATAGTTTCGAGGGACTAGAACTCCGTCTTCTTTGGAAGATTAGTTAGGACTGAGGAAAATGGGTATGTGGGACAGAGAGATAAGGGGCAAGGGAGGGTGGGAAAATAAGTGGGGGGGAGGGGTAATGAAGGGGGTTGTGGAGGGGGAGAAGGGGGAGGGGAGAACAGGTGGTGGAGGAGGGGTGGTAGAACGGATTGTGGAGAGGGAAAGGGAGGCCAGAGGGGAGCGGAGATGGAAAAGGGATGAGCAGGAGGCTGTGGAAATAGTTCCAAGTGACACAGAAAACTAATAATTCATCCACAGATACCATAACACCCACGACCCAGGTGTCAACTCATAAAGTCGTCATTAGGGCTCGACAAGTCAAAACCCATGCCAAGGATGACAAAATATATGCGGATGAATAAATTGTCCCACTATCTCGCATGAAAAAAATCCACACCTATCCACTTCAGCCCCTCCCCCCCAATTAGTGAACAACATTGAGACCCAGATGTTGATAGGCTTTACACATCCATACAAATGCCATTTCCATTGTTTTTAATTTTATAGGGTTATCGGATGGGAGAAGGGATGCTAGAACGGAAACATTGTAACAGTGGTTGAAGGGGGTGTTGTGGTGGGAGGCATGTTTTGGGATGGGAAGACCCGCGGACGGGGAAGAGGGATTACATGAGGCACGATGATTGTTTATCCTGAAGTTCAGGGGTGTAGAGCACTGGCCTAAATAAAATGCCGGGCAGAGTTTGCAAGTCAGAAGATATATTACGTTCTGAGATATGCATGAGGAGTGGGGGAAGGGCGGGAGAGAGTTAAAAGGTGGGGTGGAGGGGTGAAAATAGGACAAGTTTTGCATCTTGCTCGCAAGCACGGAGTGGGGTGATTCTGGGGGTGGGAGGGGATTTGGAAAGAGGCTTGGTGGATTTAAGGAGATCTGATAGGTTGGCAAATCGTTTGAGGGTAACAGAGGGGCATTTGGGAAGAAGGTAGGACAAAACGTTGTGATTTTTGAGGATGGGGTACAGGTCTTTGAGGATGAATTTGAGGGACTGGGTGCCAGGGAAGTAGGTGGTGCATACAGGTATTGTATACAAGTATACATTGTATATAGTATACAAGTATATATTGTATTCAGGTTTGTACCTGTACTGAGAGAGGGTGGGAGTCCGTGGTTTGGGGTTGTAGGAATGTTTTAGGAATTTTTTGTGAAGGAGAGAATCTGGGTATCCTCGTTGCAGGAGGGAGTGGTGAAGGTTGTTGAGGTATTTGTTGAGGGATTCAGGATGGTTGCAAATGCGGTGCCCACGGATAGAGAGGGAGTAAGGGAGGGAGCGTTTGGTGTGGTAGGGGTGGCAGCTGTTAAACTGAAGGTATTGTTGTTTGTTAGTGGGTTTAGTATGTACCGAGGTCAGAAATTTGTTATTAGTTAGGGAAATATTAACATCAAGGAAGGTGATCTGTCAGGATGAGATGTTGGAAGTGAAAGAAAGAGATGAGGAATCATTGAGTCGAGAGATGAAGGAATTGAGGGAGTCTATGCTGTGTGGCCAGAGTAGAAAAATGTTATCAATATAACGAAGCCACAGAAGGGGTTTTAGAGGGTAACTGGAAAGGAACTTCTCTTCCAGGACACCGAGGTGGAGGTTAGCGTATAACAGGCTGATGCCATAGCCACAGGGGGTTATATTTAACTCGTAATGTGGGAGTTATCTATGGACAGGAACTACCAGATCTCAAAACATGTCACTCTTAGAGGAATCACTCTTTCTGTCTGTATCCCTGAATCATCACTATTTCTACAAAATAGTCACCATTCTCCACAATATTATACCATCTTCTTGTCCCCAGACTTCTTGTCTCTTCTGGCTGCAAGGGTTAATATAGAATTATCATTTCATTTCACCCATAGCAGGAACTAGTACAAGCAAACAATCAGATGCATAATTATGTAACTTGTTTGATTTCTCTCTATACTATATTTGTCAGATCAAACTTATTGTTTTGTAGTCCCTGCATATTCATAATCCCCTAAGCAATTATTTGTCCTCTTCTCTATCCTTTTGTCGCTGATCCTTGATCATGATGTTGATTATCCTGGTACTACCTGAGCTGTAAGCAAAATGAAATCAATATGCCTACCTTTCTCTTTTTTGGGTGGAATTAATATTGATTTGAAGAGTTTTCAGGGCTAATTATTTCCTCAAAAATGCTTCCAATGAGCCCATAAAAATTTACCCCTACATTTTCCTAAATAGTTAAGTATTTCCACAGATATGTAATCTATTCCTACAGCCTTGCCCTTTCTAGCTTGTGTACCTAAGCTAAAAATTATTAACAGCTCATTATCTCTCTAAGTTTGTTGGCATAACCATAAACACAGTAATCAACCCGAAGGTCGGTTTAGTGTTGGCATAATATAATATATTTCAAATATGGACCCTCAACATATTTTTTACATCGCTTCTGAATATTTTCTGGGTTGATTAATAATTTAAATATCATATTTTTGATAGTGTGGGTCATGGTAGTCCAGAGGGTAGAGCGTTGGACTATTGACCAGAGGGACCTGGGCAAGGTACTCTGGGCACCTGCAGCTCCATCCAAAATAGGTGGTTTTTTGGGTACCAGATCTTCCTGGGAAACCATAACCAGTTCACGGAAAGGAACTGGCTCCCCTACCCTGAATTGTGAATATTCACACGCTGATGGGCTTAGTACTGGGTGAACTCTGCCATCACTACTAAACCGACCTTTGGGTTAATTACTATGTTTATGGTTTTATTCTTGATAGTGTGCATGGATTTAATCTATTTAATTCCTGACAGTGCTTTTACTTTCCCTAATGGCACACCAAATTAACCTTTCTTCTGTAAACTTTTCATTTTTTTGCACTCATTTTTCCAACATGTTTCTTTTGGCCCATTAATTTTGCTCCTAGGTCTTCATCCCAGTGCACTTGTGCATTTATCTTTTCAGTATTCCCCATTTTACCAACTTGAATGCAATTTAACACTTCATTGACAATCAATAATGATCTGAATCCATATCTGCTCTTATTAATTAGCTTCCCCCAAATCTATGCTTAACCATAATGCAAATCTGAAATCTCATTGAATCCTATGGCAATGTCCATGCATATTTAAATAAATTGTAGCATTTAATTAATATGGCTACATTTAATTACTGTGTGCAAACATTCAAATATCTGTGTATATTCATAAATTCCTCAGCTATTACTCTGGTAGAATTCTTAATTCAGTGTCATTTTCTTTTTCCTAAATCAGATTACCGTACCTCACTCCTACCACCTGACTCTGGGTTCGAGTCCCCCGTTACAAATGTTTCCTTTCATGAACACCTGCAATTCATTTCTGTTGTTCATCATAATGCATACTTGATTTCTTCCTTCATATGATTACTTGTCGGCATTTATGCCTGAATAATAGCAACTTGTACCTGTACCAAGTTTTTGGTACAGGTTTTGGTTTTACTGGTAATATTTTATCACTCAGTTAATCTATGCTTATTACACTTCTTAATTTTTTTGTCAATTCTACTATGGAACCCTAGTTGGTACTCTTCCCCTCTGCTATATATTACTATGTAACTATCATTCCTGCTATCCTATCATCTCACACAGCCTTAATATCTATATTTTTCCTCTCTCCACCTTCCACTTTACATTTTCTTATCTCTCTGTCCTCAACATTGTCCTAATATTTTAATCCTTCTCCTGTGTCTTCTTTTCTGCCGCTATCAACAAGGCTTTGCAAGAATTTTTCTGATGACCAAGGAAGCCTTGCTACCCCTGCTTCTGGGCTTCTAAATGCTATTTAAGGTAGGTTTTGGATGGACACATTAACTATCCATAAAATTTTAAGCCTTGCATGACATGATATGACATGACACTACACTAATTCCTTCTTGAATTCTGCATATTTCCATATCCCTTCATCTCAACTGAAATACTTATTATTTTCTTCCCCTTACTTCATTAGTCTCATATCTCCCCTATATCACTATCCCATACTCTCTGTCTCCAATCAAATTTCATTGCCCAGCATTCACCTTTCCTGCCTCCTTTGGATTTCACTCAACAATCCTCTCTCCTCCCCTATCATGCCTTGCAATTCTTTGTTTTCTGTTAAATTCACACCACTAATTAACATTGCCCATCCTGATTTCTAATTTGCTCAAACCTATTTAATATTTGATACATGTTTTTTATACGCCTTCTGTGATATACTCCTATTTTCTGTGACTCATTAAAGGCATTCTATCTCTTTAAGGTAGGTTTCAGGTTATCACCAATAACTTTTTACTTTTACATATCATGGGGGCTTCCTTTTTTGCCATATATTACTCTAATACTTTCATTAATACTACCCCATTTACTCTGTTGAATACCTACCCTTTAGGGGTGAACAAGGGGAAAAGGCAATTGAATTCTGCAGGAGACAGGGGTTAGTCATCACCAACACATGGTTTCGACACCACAAGAGACGTAGGTATACATGGAAAATGCCAGGTGACTCAGAAAGGTATCAGTTAGATTATATTATGGTTAGGCACAGGTTTAGGAATAGTGTAATAAATTCGCAGTTTCCCAGGAGCAGACTCAGACCACAATTTAGTTGTTATGAAATGTAACGTCCGTTTCAAGAAGATAAGGCAAGGGCGGCGGGTTAGGAAATGGAATGTAGAAGCATTAAATGGATTAACAAGGAAGGAGTATCAGCAGGCTGTAGAGAAAATGATGGATGATGGTAAAGAACTTAGTACTATCAAAGAAAAATGGGAATGTATCAAGCAAGGGATATCGGAAGTCGCAAAAGACACTATAGGAACCATTAACAGGAAAAGCATAAGGAAACCATGGGTAACTAATGAGATGATTGCAAAGATGGATGAGAGAAGAAGATGGAAGAATGTAAACACAGAGTTAGGCGAAATTAAGTACAAAGAGTTAAACAATAAATTGAGAAGGGCCACAAATAAAGCAAAGGAAGAATAGTGGAAAACGCAATGCGAGGATATGGAAATTTTACCGAGGAAGGGTGAAATTCGTGCTCTATACAGCAAGGTTAAGTTATTATCAGGAAGTAAGAAGGCAAGATCTGTGCTAACAGTTAAAGATAAGTGGGGTAAGATAATAGTTGAACCAGGAAAAATCCAAGAGAGATGGAGGGAATATATAGAAACACTGTATGGTAAAGAACTTAGGCCAACAAGGTTAGACATAGAAAGGGAACATGACATAGAAGAAGATAGCTTAGGTCCAGGCATACTCGACGATGAAATAGAAAGGACATTAAAGGAGACAAAAGCAAATAAGGCCGTGGGGGTGGACAACATCCCTGTAGAACTGTTGAAATGTTTAGGAAAATGTGGGAAGAAGACTCTATGTGGACTGATTCGTCCAGTATTTTCATTCATATCACGAAATATAATAATTTTTGTTTAAATATGTAATTCCTCTATACATACATTAATAATACTTGATGAATCTACACTCAAAAACTTCACAGCATACTCTGTATATTTGAGAAATCTATTTATTTGATTTAGTGCTGCACAATAATTAGCTGAGACTCTGCAGTTAAATTTACACTCAAGAAACTGAGATCTAATGCGGAGAAAACAATAAAGCAATAGAGGTCTGCAGGAGAAATTGTTTAATTATAATGAAAACTTGTTTAGACATCACAATAGACAGAGGTAAATGTTTCTTTCAGATAGAGAAGGAAAAGTAGTTGGAAAGACCGATGATGATGCCCTTTTTCATCAAAATGGCACAGTATTATTTTGGAATACCTGAACAACAAATCAGGGGAAGTTAGGTAGAAGGCAAAGTTGATAGATAGGAGAGGGGATGGAGGGAAGACAGTGTGTGTGATAAATCCATGAGCTTAATTGTAAAGGAGGGAAAAATTTAGAGGGGCCTGAATTTAAACAATTTATGGATATTCAGATGGAAATGCATTCAAGGGGTCAAGGAGATGGTTAGGGGAGGGGTTTTTATGAGAATTAATCTACAGAGATATGGAGTTTTTGTCTTCTATTAGATTTTTGGCAATAATAGATTTTTCTTCTCTGTTGTATATAAAAATGTCTACATGCCCTTGGAATTTGATGAAGAGTTAATATTTGATTTATCCAGCCTATCTTTTGTTGCTATATTTGGAGCATTTTATTCTGCAATTATCAAATTTCTTAAAAGTATAAATAACATCTTAACATAGGAAAGAAGGTTTTTCAGTTTGAAGTTGCATGTGCAAGAGGTTGATATGTTATATTGCTGAAAAAGTCAGCTTTTAAAGTATAATATGTATTTGTATATGTGGTGGAAATGGTAAAAGAGGTGAGGGAAGATATATGAATGAAAGTCAGTGGGGAATTCATAAAAATGGTTTCAGATAATTAAGCTGCAGTTATGCAGTCGGCCAAGGGGTTGTAACCAATTTTGTGTGCATAAGAAAATGTATGACAGGTATGGGGAAAGAATCAATATAAATGAAAACAAAAATTATGTTGTTTTTGAGAAAGAAGTCTAATTTGAGCACTAAAAATAGTGGGCATAAACTAGGGCAGGTGAACATTTGACCTATCTTAGCAGTGCTTTGAACTAAGATGGTCAAGTTAATATCATACAGACATCAGTAGAAAAATTGTGTTAGGCAAAGAGGTTTTCACGAGGAGGGGAGATTTGATGGCAGACACAATGATTCCATCCTCCCTACATTCTGTCCAATATTCCTATTTTATTTCTACCTCTGAATCTTAGATTATGATGGGCTAAACGATATTGGCTCTTCTTTTAATATAATTATACTAAATTTACCCACGGGCAAGCTAAGTATTACAACATATGTATTTTCTCAATGGACTCATCAGAGTTCCTTTGAGCAAAAGATACAGATTATGAATGTACTCTCACCCCATCCAATTTGGGAACCTAAAAAAATAAATGGGAGAATTCTGCTCGGTGAAACATTTTGTCTGACATGGTCTTTGACGTCGACGGTCACAGGGGAGTGGAATCCGACTACGCTGTTTTCGAACAATGTCTCATTAGTTTAAATCTTTAAACGATTTTGATCAAAAGAGGGATGCATTCCCTGAGACAATATTCTCTGGAATCTCATAGCGTGCGGCAAACTTCTACTTTAGGACTACGATGGTGGTCCTCGCGTCGATTATTTTTACAGGGATTATAAAAACAAATTTAGTGGAAACGTCCACAGTGACAAAATTACCGCTTTTCCCCCGCACTGACTGCCTTACTTTTCTTATGCAGTTCGCAAAAATTTTACCCCAGGGAGGGGTAGCAATTCCAGCTGAATGCAGGCCTGTCTTTTGATTGCAGCCAGGTTTAGCCCGCTGGTAGTCGTGACGCCCGTCTCACTCATTTTACGACATCATCTCGCAACTCCTTCCAGAAAAGTTTCTTCGTGCAGCATCAAAAGTTAGTTGACATAAAGTGAGCTCCAAATACCCTGTCATGGTGGTATTTAATTCTAACTAGAAGGTGATCGAGGGGCAGAAGCACACGTATTTTCTTAGCGATCGAATTCCGGAACACCGTTTAACTCCTCTCGTCAATTTCTAACCGCTTTGTTTTGTCAAGATAATCGTAGATATTTTGATAATCAGAATCATTCCTTGGGTGGTGCTAATACAGCGAAATGCAGCGAAGAATGCCGGGATTTGATCCAGCATGCGTGATACCGCTGAATCGAAGCGGACCGCCCTCTTCATGAAATATCCACACAAGCAATCGCTCATTCTCACTACCTTTTATGTCTACTATCCTAAATATAAAAGGATAAGCGCTCGATCCTCTCTAGTTGTCTCGGGTGGCATCGTTATCCGTCCTTAGTAGGAATTCTGATTGTTCTAAATATTCGCGGATTTTTTCCAGTCAAGGAGGTATTCCAGACATTACTTTTCGTAGGTGGTGCAGTCCCTCTTTTCTGCATTAAGACTTCGGGAAGCGAAAGCTGTTGGTACTAAAGGCGCGTTGACCTCTTGATTGAGCACTGTGTATATTCCTTCATTGGAGGAATCCTCACACAAGTCGGAATCGGGCGTATGGGACATAGGAGCCACATTAAACATTGTTGAACATTCCTTCTTATGATTAAATGTATCCCATACAAAACTAGCTCGTTTCTTCTAGTTTATTTAGAGGGGCACTAATGGACGAAAATTTTTGAATTAATCTCGTGGGGAAACTAGATATCCCTAAAATTCTTCTCATTTCTTTCAAACTTCTTGGCACTGGGGAATCAAGTACCGGCTTCAACCCTTTAGGATTAATTCTTTCGTCCGTAACCGAGAAAGAACTTCCTTTAAATGCACCAAATGATCATCTTCGTTTTTGCTGTATTCAGCTAGGTCGTCCAAATAATTATAAAAATATTTGACTTGATGTCATGAAAGATTTCGTCCAGGACTTTCTAGAGTGTTTGACCTCGTACGGATATTGCAAAGGGAAGTTAGTGGAAGTTTTATAGCCCTAAGGGTGTAGTAAATATTATACTCGGTCTTAAGTGTTGTTTCAGTGGGATCTGATACCATGCAAAATATACCTGATTAAAGAAAAGACTGCGGCATCTTTAAAATTCTTCAAATCATCCTCAATATTTGGGAGTGGGAAACGGTGAAAAATTACCTTTTCATTCAACTTCCAATAATCAACGACCATCCTATAGCCCCCTTTCCGCTTTGAGACTAAAAAGGCTGGCGAAAAATGACTTGATTGCGATCTCACGATTTACTCTTTTTGATAACAGTTCGTCAAGATGTCTTAAGAAAGTGTAGTTTTGGGGGTGATCGTAGACATATTGAGGATCGTCCTTCAGGGAGATTGAGCAGGTGACATTCTGCATATTCGAAATTTCCGTCTCAGAACCTCGGCAATATACCGCAACAAATGTTCTAGTTTTTCCTGTAATTTACAGCTTTCGAACAATTGTCCTTCAGTCATTGCCGCAATGAAAATATCTCCCCCTTAGTAGGGTCAAAATCAGTCCAGTGTGTGACACTAAAAATTAGTGTGCCTAAGAAACCTTTCCTGTATTCACAAAAACGCCGAATTTTGATGGATCTTAAAAGAGGATCCCCCCGTAGTGGTGCAGGTCACATTATCCGATGGCATTGCTGATTTACCAGTTTTCCCAATGGTTTCAAGGATTGAAGGATGAATAAATGGATGTGTCGCTCCTGAATCTAATTACGTCAGTAGCCCTTTTCCCTCAAGGAGAGGGGATTACGGGGAAGAGGGGAGGTTGATGCTTCTAATCTCAAACCTAGTGCGATGGCGTTTTTCAAATGAAGGCATTTTATTCCCGGCGGCCGCTGCAGTTTCCCCAACTAACGCCTCCCTCGTTTCTCTCACTTGGTCTCTCCCCCCTCTCCCGCCCCATCTCCGGGCACTCTACAGAAATGTGACCCCTTCCGTGGCACCTCTAGCATTCCAATACGGAGTTCCTCCCCCGAGAAACTTCTTGAGCTTTGGTCTACCTATCCCGATAGGTCGTCGCTGAGCCATGCCTTCCGAGATTTGACATTTGAAAAAATCGGATACAGTTTTATGAGTAGCTGTGCCTCCTCCTTCGCGCCGCTGGCACGCTGCTTTTTCAAAGTTGACGGATCCTCCCGCAATCTGAAATAGATTGCTAAATAATTCAGGCTTGTTATGAAAAACGTAAAGTCCCTGCGTTTCTGAGCAGGTTGACCTCAAAACTATACTACCTCATTCAATATGCAATAATGTACTTCAGCCGCCGTTTTTATTCTTTCGGCGAACGTACGTAAATAACCTCCCTTACCCTAAAAACTATGTAAACTTGACATAAAAGCTCATAGTGTCTTCCCGCAACCTAGAGGAAAGAAAATTAGTAAATAACTGAACTTGAATTCGCTCCCAGGATCCGAAGCTCAAAGATTCGGCCCAAAAATATTGTGAAGAGCCCTCCAAGTATTTGGCAATAGATTTACATTTCCCTAAGTGGGAACATTTTCAAGACCGTTATCCCTTTCCCCTACATCAGGAAACTCATAATGGTATGCTGATCGCTGCTATTGAATCACGGGAGGTCCTTGATTAATCGAGCAATGCGCTCCTTTCAGACTCCTGATGTTTTTACCTTATGTTTCTCTTTGTACCACCCGGCCGCTCTCCGCTCCAAGGGTCGATTACAAAAATTACTGTTGCTCTTTGCCAGTCGGTGTCACTCCTGGTCCTCCACGAAAATACCGAAACTTCGCCCGCAGTCCGTCCAAGGTTCCGACTAATTCTTCCCCTCTGAAACCACTCATGGCTTCAACCAACTCTCTATTTTTTAAGGTGTATACCCACGCTTTTCATTAGCCATTCCCCCAATTCTCACTCAACTGGCCACTCAAAGAGTCACGGTCCACTAATATTTGCGCATTAGGTTAAAATGGGGAAAACATTGGCACTTTTAATATCAACGATACTTTAATACGCCCCTGGGCCAAGTCAGTTCAACGGCGCACGAAGGACGCAGTTGAACTTACTTGGCCTCACTCTGCCTCGCTCACTCAACCCACCTCCTCACTCTCCGCCTTATATACGCTCGCAACCGCTAGTGAGGAAGGTGAGGGGGGGCAGCCCAGTGCCCCCCCATCCTTCTTCTTTTGCGGCGACAAAAGCCGCTTAAGCGAGCCGTCAAACACGGCTCAACCCTTCCTATTTTGCATAGTATTGACATCTTGTTTCTTGAACTCCTATGTTCGTAAAAAGATTATCAATTTTTTAAAACATGCAATAAATGTATTATACGCACACGCTCACATACACACACCCACAAACACGGGGAAAGAGCGGAGAGGATATGTGTAGGGGATAAGGGAGAGAGTGAAGGGGTAAAGAGATGAGGGGATATCAACTACTGGATTTCAGTAGACGATATTAACCCGGTAGGTATGAAAGTTTTAAGAACCACATGTGAACTATCTCGAATGTTCTCACCTGTTATGGGTTGGGATTCTGGTGTCAGAGAGGTGGCGGATCGAAAAAGATTTCAGGCTTTACCGCGTGGGCGGTTACGTGATCTGGAGAAGATATGGGGGGAGGTGCGCTAGTGACCTCGTGGATTTGATGTTGCCCAAATTCGATGGATACAAGGATTCATTTCTTTGGACTCCTATCAAAAATACAACCTGATATCCGACCCTACAATAAGCTGCTCTTCAATTCCACATATTTCCTTCCTCCTTTCATTTTGTCTAATATGCCTATCCTATTCCTCCCCTTCCTCACTTCCTTAACATTCTCCCTTTTGTCAGTCTTTAGCATTCCATCACCTATCTAAATACTATGTACCCACCTTGCTTGTTCTCTTTGGGCTTTTCCTAGCAACCCTCTCCCCTTCCACACCATTCCTAGTACTTTCTTGTTTGTTTTCCTTTCTGCCTACTTTATCTTCTCCATTCTTTTCCACATCCACATTTCAAAAGCCTCCAATCTATGCCTATCATTCTGCTTCAGTGACACGTTTCCATACCATACAAAATCATGCCTATTTTCTAGGTTTTCACTAATCTTTTCTTAACATCCTTACTCAATGTTCCCGTCATCAACTCTCTCATTGTGAAAACTTCATTACCTAAGCAATTCTTCTTCTGATGTTCATATTACTTTGACCATTATGGTCCAGTTTTTTACATTAATTCTCATTGCATATCTTCCACTTTTATTTTCTAATGTGCTCAATAATGCTTGTAACTTCTAGGCTGAACTAAAGCTTGATTATCTGCAAAACTGATTTTTTGAGTTGTCTACTGACTTCTATTCCCATCTCCAGTTCTTCTTATGCCACTTTAATTATTTTTCCACATTTATGATGAAAAGCCAAGGTGATAATGGACACTCCTGTCTTACCTCTCTGGCTGATACTGTCCATCCCAATGTTTCATCAACCATTCACACCTGTGCAAATTGAGACATGTACAGATTACAGAGAAGTTGCCTATTCCTCCTATCTACTCCAGTTGTTTGCAATTCAGTAATTCTATTTGTATTGCAGCTTTGTTGATTGTTATCTTGAATTATAATTATCTTAATAATTATTGATATAACTTTGTTGTTGTAACTTTTTATCATAGCAAAAAGTACCTGAATAATACTGCTAATGATAAAAAAATTATAGGGATTTATTCTATTTCAAAAATAATTTCTTGGTCAATTACAAGTAAAGAATGTCAGTTTGAAAACATTCACTAAAATAATTTTTTTTCTATAGCCTGGTTTTTTCCACTCATTACTTAGCAAAAATACATATGTGCAAAACTTGTTAAATTTAAACTTCTCACCATCTGGAATCACTCTTCTATTGAAAATATTCAAATCAGCCCAAAATATACATTTTCAACTATTACTGTCCATAATCAAATCAATGTATTTGGGTAAGAAAGCATTTACGTCTTTCCTCATTATTGCTAACATAGTTTGCTAAATATTTGAACATTATTAATTTCTTTTTTATCTACTCTTTGCTGATGTAATGACAGCTACCTTCCTATGAGATCTGTTATTGGCCTTCTCTAGATGATGAATAAGTTATTACATTGTTTTTACAAATGCTTTCCTATTTATTTTGCTCTCCATGCATAGGTGACCTAGTGGATTGACTAAATGCATCCTGTATGAAATGGACATGTATCATTGAGTGTCCCTGTAATGAAACACTGATAAGAGGTGCTAGAAATGACAGGAGGTGCTGGAAATCAATGATATAAACAAGATATTATTTTTTGTTCAACTTTATTATGCAGTGTGCAAATTCCACAGGCAGCATTTCTTGTTTTCACATATCTGACAGGTTTGAATTTCAAAATTTTGCATTTACTTTAGCTTTATTGTTTCTTCTGAACATGGTCCACAGAACAATATGTCATTGTCAGTTTAAAAGTCCTTTTTAAATCACTTGCTTCATTGCGGCACCTAGAGCAAAACAATTTCAAAACATTTTACCTTCACTAGATGTCATCAACTGGCCAAATAAAAAAAAGTAAATCAAGAACTCAACAAGTTTTTAATTCATAAGATTAAAATTAATTGAAAACATGAAGAGCACCTTTTGTTCAATTTCTTGTTTAATATTCCATCATACCAAAATTGTATAGTTAAATATTTGCTCACCCACAGATAAAACTATAAAAAAACAATGTCAGAATCTTTATATTATATTGTTAATTATATTTTTTGATTTTCTACAAATGATAGAATGGATAAGCTAAAGCAGCTATGGACCAACAATTAACAATCTTCCATTTTTCACTTTCAAGTGAATTTGACTTCAAACTTTGAACATGAGGTCTCAACGTGTTCAGTTTTCCTAAAGAATATCACCATACCATGAATCACCTCTGAAACCCCTAGCACTGTAGCATTGTATTAAGCCACAAATAAATAGGATATCTTTATCATTCTCAAAGTCTTAATCACCATCATGATCACGCTTCTGTGAATCAAGTTGTTGTTCACTTATGATACAAGGTGAAGAGTCGTATTTGCACATCAAATATTTTTCTACACTCAGCCTTACACTTAGAGTTAATGAGGTTATATACAAAAGACGTGCATCCCAGAATTTGCTATAAGCACTCATTAGGTTCACCTGCGAAAATGACATTTGAGAACTCATCTTCAGCGCTTCCACAACTACTTGCACTGAAGTCAGCTCTCTTTAAGCTACACCACAACTAATGATTACTTCAACATCAATGCAGGAATAACCAGTGCCAGTACATGCTCATACAATTTAATGATTGGGTTTCAGAAACTTCAGGTCACCATTGCCAGGTTGACTTCCACATCATATTTATTCCAAATATTGCGTCACTTCATTTCATCTCTTATACTTCAACAGCAATCATAAGCTGAGGGCACCTTTGGCACAAGCAAACATCATAGTAAAATTAGTCATTGTTACTTGGAATATAACTATAAGCCTATGAATTGAGAGGATAATACTTAGACTATATGTATTGCTGTAATGAACATTTTTCATACTGTAATCAGTATATTTTCTATAACAACAGTGACAGGATAGAGTCAATTTTGCAAATTTCACCTTATGCAATTGCATAAATATAATTTGCTTGGAAACTCAAGCTAACATATTCACTACATTTCTTAGATAAATCTCAGTTGTACTTCCGTGCAACATTATGAAGACCAATTTAAAGGAGGATTTAATTCATTCACCGCAATCGGATTGTCAAGACAAGTCCATACAACTTGGCACATTTTAAAATTTCTTCCTTTTACCAAATATCTCCCCACCATTCTAGAAGTCTAGAATAATCGAGTGAATATTTTAATGTCCTTCACTTGCACACAAAACTCCATGCTTTGTAAAGCACACTGACTGCAAAATACACATTTATTTTTAACATTAAATCGTATGCCATCACTAGTTGTAAGTAGGAAAGGGAGGAAGCAAGGCATTTAACCAATGCTCACACCTTATTTCATGCCCAGAAAGCTTTACAACAAAATAATAACTTTAGTTGTCTTGAATAACAATAATTGCACTTGATTATTTTTCTATCTATCAGAAGTGGATTAAAAATTTACTGAATTTGTCAAAATGAAAAAAATTTTTTTGGAACTTGAAGGAAGTTGTACTTATGTGTGAATTTATATTAAGCAATACACTAAATCTGTTTAAATCAGAAATAGGTGAATTCAGAGTACTCTGACACATTACAAAACAATTGTAAATAATTAGGTATTATTTTTCTACAGCAAGAGGGACATGCATAAAATAAGAGAGTCAAAATTATATTGGCATATCAGGTGAACAACAGGAAGGAACATTGATTATAAGAAGTTGAGGAAATTAAGTGGATAATGGTTTAATAATGTGTTATAAATGTTAACGCAAACTTTATGGCCACATAATTATAATCTTCTACTTTCTATGAAAAGAAAGAAAATTATCTTTACAAAAATATGTCCCATCCTTATCCTTCTAAGATTATTAAAAAATCACAGACTTTTTTTTACATCTAATATATGACAGTTTTAGCTGACACTTTTAACTTTGCTTAAAAAGTATTTGAAAACATTAAATTAATGACCAAAAATAAAAATAAGATGCCATTATTACTTCACCTTATGTTTCTAAGTTGAATTCAAAATGGGACATTTAGCTTGTAAGCATGTAAGTAATTTGCTCTGAATACCACACCAAATTAAATGCGGGAATTGGGTGACTATGATTATCATTTTAGTAATAATCTGGTTTTGCATGATGCCATGACCTTTTTTTTCTTGGCATAGCATGACTGACTAATTCATTGGGAGAATGCAGCTGTCAACCTTTAATTAAAAAAAATTGCAGCATGTTGCCGTTGTTACACCACACTCATTTCACACCCACATCCATGGCACCAAAATCTTTCCAAGGAGGATCTCAGATAACCACGTTGCAATCCATGCAACGAATCTTAGTCTTGTAGATATATGCTCAGCTAAAATGCAAATTCACAAGTCTTGGTGCTTAAAATCTTGAAAATGACTAATTCTCCATTCGGTCATTCAGCCAGGTTCCTCTCGATTTTCCTTGAGTGACAGCCACCAAATGCAATGCCATTCATACCTCTTGCTCACCACGCATCTGACAGTTCATACATCTGCAGGTATCAAACCCTTTCCGTGCGCACATAATTCCACTCTCGCAACAAACACACCCCATACTCTCCCTCACCACACTGACCCTCAACTCTCAGTCTCAATAATATATTCAGCTCAGAGGGAGGAGGACAAAAATATATAAAAAAAATACATTATTCTTAAAAATAAAAAAAAGCTTCTGACTAATTACTCCACACGAGGAAAGGACAGTAACCATTTCACACTAGTCGGGCGGATCCCATTCTCCCTGCGGCTCTAATGACACCACTTTTTTGGGCATAGCCCAATTAAAATCATTATTTTTTTCCAACAACAACGGAGAAGATGAAGTTTTTTGGGTGGGCAGTCATGTATCTAAGCAGGAATATCAAGGAATCCAGTCGCTAAGCCACTTGAATCCTCATTTTCTCTTGATCCACCATTTGCTCCTCGTGACTCCAAATCGGTTCAGTGAAAACACCTTGTGCTTCCAAAGTCCATGATCTTTCTCCTCCAATATCCAGGTAACCCTGCTGCCCAGGAAGTGGAACACTCACTCAGCTGGTGCCAGGATGTGCTTAGGCAAAATAACCAATGCAAACGCCACAAATGTGACAAAAACTGGAAGCATTGATGGTACTGAAGCACCACTTGTTGTCTTGACACTTGTCTTTTCCTTGGGATTGGCTGTAATATGAAAAGGAGTAATTTAAGATTGTGCACAAAGTGATTCATACTTAGAAGTTTTTCTGGATAATGGTTTAAAAAAATTCATTTACAAGAATGAATCTGTTTCATATTAGAGCATACAAGAACCCAAGAAGCTAATCTTCATTTAATAATGACCATATTGCACTGTTCTACATGCACATTGGAACTTCATTAAAGCTGAAATTGGGCTAAGAATTAATTATTAATTCATTACTTCAAAAAAAATTTGGCATGGTCATATGCTAAAATCAAGTTGTACAAACTGATTTCTTAATTTTAAAAGAATCAATTATTCAATTAGAAATATTTCAGACAAATAAGGGTAATCATCACATATGTAGAAAAAGAGGACAGTAAAGAGGAGCTAATTTATTAATATAAACAAGACCAGCATGCAGTGTAAACAACACACTCACTAAGACAGATGCAACTGCACATATTTCATGAGGAAAAAATTACTTTATTCTCATTTCATTGTTAAGATTTTAAGATAGTAAACTAGGTGGCTAGGCTATAATGTATCTCTCTTTAGAAGATAGACATTCCTGCAGAAAGCAGTCGCTGGTAGCTATTGTAAGTTTATGAAGTTACCACCTAATTATGTACATAAAAAGAAACATTCCTGGCTTCTGTAATATCCTATTACATGGACAATTCAAGCAAAATAAAGCCATATCCATTTTCAATCCACCTTGGGCGGCCAGGTGATTCTCACTATTCCTTTGGCTGTTTCCTTTTCACATTACATGACAATCACATTGTATCCAATGCTTATGATTCCACCTTCACCATTCACCTTCACCTGCACTTCCATTAGGACATATATAACCTAATTTTAATAAATCTAAATTGATTTTGAAAAATATTATCAGTTATTTATTTATTCTACATTTTCTTGAAAATAATTGGGGATATTTGGGTTTGTATTTTGCTACAAAATTTTACCATTTTGATAGATCTCAGAATTAACTCCTTATTTGAACTCTCATGGAATTGCTTTGATGCTTTACCTTGACTGAAATCCAAATATTATTAATATTAAAGTTAATGTTTCAAAAAGGATCAAGAATATAGTAACACATACTTATTCAAAACTAGCTGTTAAAATCCACAGATTGCAGGAAAACCTAAGATATCTTTTTTGGACCTCTGTACACTCTGAAGAGAATACCAATGTCATGATAAAATACATGGCACAGGAGATAAATGGGTCTTAGAACATGTCACATAAAGATAAAGAGGGGACAAAATTTGGCACAAACAGTATTAGAGATATTAATGGGCACTTCCAAAACAATCTAAATCTTTTCATATACACAGTCAATATTTTTGTACACTTGGGTAATGAGGTAATATGAAATCTTAACTATTCGTGATCATGCTATGACTCACCTAAGTCTGGATTTGTAACACCTGGCCTTTCGTAAGGAGGTTCACCAGATCCCGAACCTTGAATGTTCCATCCATCAACGTTAGCATCTTCATCATCGTTCCAGTGAGTCATTGGGCGGTGACCACTACCAGACCCCTCCTCTTCCTCCTCCAACTCATCCCTCCCTCCAGAACCTCCAGACCCTCCATGCCCTTCCAGGACTAATGAAGCAGATTCTGGATTGGATGTCAGTTGGCTCAATAACACCTTCAGATACAATAAAATGAAAGTTTGAATAATCCTTGAAAAAAATGTCTACCTTGGGTAATATTCAATTGAAGGAATAATTAACAGCAATTGAGAGTTTTATGTTCATCATGTCCACATCATTAATTTTATATCATGAAATAAGATTTTCAGTTTATCGATTACTTTAAATAAATCTTTATTTATTTTAAAATGGTAACAATAGCATGTGCAATAATATTGCTTAACTAGTATGTAGTTGGGTTTTGAATGTTAGCTATAGTTGTATACATTTGACATCATAAACCCAACCCCAGAAATGCCATTACACAGTAGCACAACATCTTACTCCCAAGAAGGATTAAGTAGTATTGACTTTTACGCTTGTGAGTGAATGTGATACCTTCTTCACACACCGAGTGAGTGATTGAGATACACTTCATTACCTGGGGCAGCATGTTACTATAAAACCAATACACATTTATTAGGAAAACAACTACATAGTTATTCGTTAGTACCTGTCTAACATGGCGCAGACGATCACTGAGTCGAGCAATTTCTGGATCTTGAGCCCTATGCAGAGCAGTCCATGAAACTTCAGGATTATACTTTTGTGCACTTAAACTGGAAGCAACAACAGTTTTTGTGTACCTGTAGAAAATAAAGTAAAGGTATTATTAAGAGCAAGTAAACTTTCTTATTTTAATGCAATAAGTTCCAACATTTAGGATATTTGAAGATTATAAAACTTGCACTTTGAAATTGGTATATTGTCAATTTTACCAGATGATATAAAACTAGTCTCTGTTTAAAGAGAAAGTTCATTTGATTCTGGTATGTTGGTGTGAAAAATTTTATGGTATGGTTAAATTTTTTAGGTTCAAGGTTAAGGAAACATTCCCCATCCCCCACTACTAGTACCAGATCCCAATGGCTATTTATTTTTTATAAATTAATGAAACAGCCAGAGATTTAATTCTTGAAAAAAATATGGGCATACAATTTAATTCATATGCAGGTGTCTGTGAATATGTTCTACCATAATATTACAAGAAAAATGACCCAAAGGCTGCTTTACGAGTAGATTGGTGAGCATGGAGCTCACCTCACATCAAGCCCAACAGCTCGTGATATTCACTCATTCAAGGTTTAAGATTCCTTTTCCCTTTGTGCCTTTTCCACTTTTCTTCTCCCTAAGCCATTTATGGTTCTCTCAAGAAGTTCTGGCCTCCAGATAATCACAATACTTGGATGTTAGATGAAGAAAGACACCTTCCAGGATTTCAACTTGGGAAACTACAATCAGCAGCCATATGATCTCTAGGCTGGCCCACAACACCACTATCATGTAAACAAATAGGACGAATTTAAAGCTGTTGATGAGAAATAAAATTTGTCCTTTGAAATACTCTATTCACAGGAGAGCATGAGTGGCAATGAATGAATTTAGGCTTAGTAAAATTCCATTTATATGATCTAAGTGATTACTTTAGATGGCAATACCATGCAGAGATTTTAAATAAGTGTTTGTTCTGAAAACAATCTGATCGTGCACCAGGACATCTCAGGTAGGTAGTGGTAATTTTGAACGACATTATTCTGACCAAAGTGCTAATAAAAAAGTGAAAGATCATACCATTCCGACATGGCGATTAGGGGCGAAATTGCAACTCGCAGAAACTTAAATACCTTTGTTAAGTTGTCAGTGGCCCTACACATTTTTTACTATTCACTAGGGAAAATCAAGTCTAATTCTTTATGTATTACTAGAGGAAACGATTGGTAAGCCCTGAAATAGAGGCATCTCCAATAAGAGGCCACTTACTCTCCAACGCGCTGGCCGTTCCAGCAAGCCGCCGTCTCTCCAGTCTCCGCGAAGCCTTCGTCCGAGCACAGCGTCTCTGCGAGGGTGCCGTAGAAGCCGCGTGACCTCAGCAGGCCCGACAAGAACCTCCGCAGAACCGTGTCCAATTTCTCCTCAATGATTGTGTCCTCGTTCGCCACCTTGCCCACCACGCCCTCCGTCACGCTCTGCTGCTCACCCTTCGGACCCCCTTTGGCGCCGCCCTCCTCCCACCACTCGCCGCCCTTACCGCCCCTGGCGCCCTTCTTGCCCGGACGCCTCTTGGCGCCGTCCCCGCCGTGCGCCGTCCGGGCCGCCAAGTCTTCCTCGTCGGACGTCGTCCACCGGGCCTGACCGCATGCCCTCTTAACCTGCCGGGGAAAAGGTGAGAATGGAATGACGTCAGTACAAAGTTCATAGTGCCACAAGAACCATCCGGCATCGTTCAGTTATCGCAGGCCATAACTTGGTCGTTGAATCAGAGGATAGGCGTAGTTCGGATTTTATTTTGGAAGGGCTCCCTCATTTGGAGGGGAAGAATAAAGTGAAAGGAAAACAAACGATGAAGCCCCAGGTATGGAGAGTATGTAAAGATGTTACGTGAAACCCAAAGAAAGCATACTGAATGCCAATGGAATGCCATTAGAAAGACTGTACATGCTACATAAAATGTTCGATAGCCTAGGTTTATTGGTAGCAGTACAGACGTAGTAGAATCAGATAGCATGGGACGGAAAATTTTATAAGGGATTCAAAATTATTAAGAAGACGATCCTCGTTAAAGTTGGTTAGCCCCTGATATTACCGACGGTTAAAATTTCCCAAAATCATTTTCCTTTTAGAGAAATGAAAAAACAAATAGAATCGAGGGCGGTGGCTCTATTGCAGTTAAAATTTCTTGCGTCAACAGGGCTGAGGTAATTCCGGGTAATGGTTTAGAAAGCGTTTGGTGCTCAATTCAAAATCCTCAATCAAAAAGAACTTATGTATGCGCGTTTTACAAAAAGCAAGTCGACAAAGACAATTCAATACTAGAATTAGATCAGTAAACCAAACGTTTTTCATCTCAATACAATGATCGCGACGTTATAATCGGTGGAGATTTCAATGTCTCATCTATTGACTGGAGCACACATAGTTTTAAAACTGGCAGTAAAGACAAAGATATCTGCGAATCACTATTGGTTCTTTTACATTGAACTCATTGCATCAACTTGTCACTTAACCAATTAGGACCAATAGTATTCTTGATTTGTTAGCAACAAATATTCCCAAAAAAGTTTTAAATATAGAAACTATATAAGGAATTAGTGATCAAGGGCAGTAAATTCTAAGTTTTTGCCTCATGGTGTCCGAAATAAGAAGCCTAAAAGGAAAATTTACTTTTTTAAAGAAGGGGACTACAATGGCCTAAAGTGCGTGCTACAGAATCAATTTCCTGGTTTAAGAGATATATTAATAACCGAAATACTGAGGATACGTGGAATCACTTCCTTGAGGGCACTCGCTCAGCAGTCAACAAGCTCATTCCCAGTAAATTTATAACAGATATTATGGAACCTAGATGGTTCAACGCGGATGTTAGAAAGGTATTGGGATGTCAATGGCTATGTCATGCCAATATGAAAAATATTAGGAATGATATCTATAGGGACAGAAAGAATGAGATCACATATAGTTATAAGATATCTAGGGCTTGTGCCAAGAATCAATTTCGGAAAGCGTTAAGCGAATTCAAAAGGAAATGTTTAGCGGGAAATTTGAAAGAGAATCCGAAGTCATTTTGGTCACAAGTCAGAGAAGTTCAGGGAAAGAAGTCAAAAGTAAATTCACTCAAAACTGATAAAGGCGAAAGAGTGACCAGCAGTTTGGAAAAGGCTAACTTATTAAATTCCTTTTTTGAAAACGTCTTCACCAATATCTCACCGAATGCCTCCGATTGCTTACCAAATAGGTCAACCGATGCCCAAAATTATAATCTTATACAATTGAATAGAACTTTTGCTGAAAAATATTAACCCTAATAAATTCTCCGGACCAGATGAAATAACCGCTCGTATATTTAAAGATCTAGGTTCGGAAATTGCGCCGTATCAAGAAATAATATTTAAGAAGTCGCTGGTAGATTACAAGGTTCCCAGAGATTGGAAAACGGCTAACGTCACACCAATATTTAAAAACAGAGACAAGGAGGAACCGAGTAATTACAGATCTATTTCCCTCACATCCATTTCGTGCAATGTTATGGAACATATAGTTGCTAGTTCGATTGTGAGACACAACTTGGGTTTTTTTCATGATATTTTTACTGCAGGAGAGAGCAACGTTGCAGTGGACGCGATTTTTCTAGATTTTAAGAAAGCCTTCGACAAAGCACCTCAAAGTAAACTATTCGCAAAGCTAGAAGCACATGGCATATATAAAAATATACGGGGTTGGATTCAAGACTTTTTGAATGGTCGAGTACAAAGTGTAGTGGTAGATGGAGTTAGCTCAAATGCAGCAGAAGTCACTTCAGGTGTTCCCCAAGGAAGTGTCATCGGACCTCTTTCATTCCTACTTTACGTTAACAACATTGACTCCGTAGTCTCTAGTGAGATGCGTTTCTTTGCCGACAATACAGTGGTTTACCGTGATATCCATGATGCTGAGGATCGAGCAACTTTATCAGATGACCTTAATGCTATACAATGCTGGTGAGACACTTGGAAATTAGAATTTAACTTTAAAATATGCATAGTGATGAATTTTTGGAAAAAGAGCAATTTCCTTCCGAAAGTCTGCTGCATTGAGGATACCGAAATGGAATGCGTAGACTCAATCAAATAACTGGGCGTTACCCTCACTCACGATCTCTCCTGATTGAAACACATACGGGGAATATGTGGACAAGCTAACAAAAAAATAGGATTTATTAGAAGAGTACTAGGTAAATGTGATGAAAAAGTCAAAGAGAAATATTACATGTCGTTGGTTAGGCCTCATTTAGAATGTGCTGCAAGTATATGAGGTCCTCACGAAGTTGGATTAATTGCCGGAATGGAACGCATGCAGCGTAGAGGAGCTAGATTTGGAAAACGTTGCTATGATAAACTTAGAAGCGTATCCAAAAAATTACAGCAGCTAGGCTGGGAATCACTCACGGAGCAAAGGATAAATTACCGATTGAAGCTCTTACATCAATTGGAAGGGAATCTCTTTAGCAGTGATGTTGAAAATGTACTTTTATTCCCATCGTATACGGTAGGAGAGATCATGTTAATAAAATTAGAGAGATCAAGTGTAGAACAAAGAGATTTAAGATGTATTTTTTTCCACGAACGATATGGGATCATAATAACATTGCTCGACCGCGGTAGGGTCCTGTTCGGGTAAAGATTATTCTGGTGTGTATTCACCCCCTGCCACGCACCCTAGCGGTGGCTTCCAAGGTACATAAATAAATAAAAACGCGATAAATAATCCTATTACTCAATTTTCCATAATATTACACTTATTAGTTACAATTAGAATACTATTACAATTATTAATGATTTTGTTCAGAATACTTTCTGCCTCCCTTACTTTAGAAGAGGCAGAGATAGAAAGATATTAGACGTTGGACGGAATGAAGAGAGGCATTGATTACGTATTTGGGGTTGAAAAATGGTTTTTATTGCAACGAAGGTTGCTGGAATATTTAGCGCTGTTTTAGGTCAGTAGCGTAGCAGTGCTTGGTCCCTGGATCCATCAAAAGCCAATATTACCGATAGACTACTGTTAATGACTTTCAGCTCTTATCTGGAGTTTCTGCTGTTTCCACCTCTAAAAAACTTTGAGAACCAGTCTTCAATTGAAGGGTGAGGGTAGGTATCAACAACTCAATCCGGAGAGAATGCGGATGGAATTAACTCCTTTTCCTGCAATCGTGAGAAAATTTAGATGGGCGTTTCTAGAAGCGGTACCTGTATTTGACACATGAACATACTACTATTAACTAGTATGTTTATCCAGTTCATTTATCCTTATTCTCCCCTTGCAGTAGATACAACATCCCTCCCATTAATTTATTTGTTTTCATTGAGATAGGTTCCTGAAATTACAGCTAGGGTGAGTGGCAGGGAGTGATTACGCACCAGACTACTTGTGACCAAAAATAGTTGACCCCTAAAGCGAGGTTCTAGCTAATTTTTTACTGAGTTTATAGATGGCGTTGCAGTAGGAACGTTAAGATTTGGATAGTCTGTATTTCGCGGTTAATGTCCCTCTGCTTAGTTCTTTTCCGCCATTGATGAATAGGCGACCGAATTAGGAGAGGTGGGAATCAGGTTCTATCAGTCATCTTTAAAGTGTTTATGACACGAGATGGGCTGTATTCGATTCATTCCACTCTACTGCGAGTGTAGTGGTTATCAGAGTATGAAGATTCACATGCTGGTTTTTACATTTCGAATACACAGTAAACATTTAATTTTAAGCCTTTCTTCGTTCACCCTTTGGACTAAAACCAACTACTAAATGGGTCAGCGGTCTTATCGAAGCATATGAATTATATGAATATACAGTGTTTTCAAAAGAAATGAAAATGTGGGTGTGGAGAAGAATGGAGAAGGTGAAATGGACCGAAAGGAAAACAAATGAGGAAGTACTAGAAATGGTGGGGGAGGAGAGGGGTTTGTTGAGAGAAATCCTATGGAGGCAGGAAAAATGGATGAAAGGCGTATTGAGCGGTA
This sequence comes from Hetaerina titia, assembly GCA_037158775.1. Lineage (NCBI taxonomy): Eukaryota > Metazoa > Arthropoda > Insecta > Odonata > Calopterygidae > Hetaerina > Hetaerina titia. Next base: position 23,557,239 of record CM073774.1, read on the forward strand.
GTGGAATGCTGAAGAAGGTAATAGAGGGGAGAATGTTGGGCAAGCGAGGTAAGGGTAGGAACAGGATAGGGATGTTGCACGGGATGAAGGGAGGAAAGAAGTACACCGAGATGAAGAGGGATCTGATATAGATTAGTTTGCTAGGTGGGGAGTCACAAAATGTTTACTTGATAGTTGTGTCCATCCAAAAACCTACCTTAACCGGTAGATTACCTAATAACAGTGTTTTCAGAACTCAAAAGGAGGGTGAATTTCATCCGTTACCATATAACTTTAGGGTTAAATTATGCACCGGTGAAACTTATGCGATTTCAGTTGTTTTTCAATTAAGCACTGCTGAAACTACGCGATTTCAGTTGTTTTTTCCCAGAGTAAAACGTGTCTCTCTGATCATTTCATGCAAATGGTAGAAGTAACCTTGGCCCTCCTCTGCCATGAGAGCAAGATAAACATCTTGGATTTTAATATGAAAACTACCATGGTAGGAAAATTTTATAACACTCATCTGATAGAGAACACTTTGCGTTAAAATATAACATTTGATCCAAACGACATGGACCTGCCATCTCGATGAAACTTACATAACTTTGGCAGACCAACAGTCAACAAGTAAATGTAATTCGTCACAAATACACTCCACATCCACGCAAAGAACCAAAACACCACGCGTACAGGCGTTGAAGAGTAGCACGAAATGTGCAAATGCTCCACCCTGTGGCTTCTGCTATTATATGATGACATGTAAAAGAATAGGTCAGGCATGAATAAGCCTCTGAATAGGCTGAGAACTGATTAAAACGGATTAAAAAACATTGATACAACATAAGTCACCAAATAATGAATATATATTCTATACAGTACGCAAATGACTTAGTCAATTTTTGAAATCGCTGTTAAGGTTTCTTTGCAAAGATTTCCTAATCCTAATATCAACTGGCTACCCAACCTTTTCTGTCCTGTGCTTCTCTCATCAACAGTTCATATATCCTTCCTCCTTTTGTGTATCTAACGTTAAAGATTTCGTCAGATCAGTGTTAGTTTCTAATCCGAAAAAGGAAAAGGGAGCTATACATTGTGAAGACTACAGAACAATAGATTTGATTTCCCAAGCAGCGGTAGGAACCAGTATAAGTGGTTCTCGGGCGCATCAATAAGAGGATGGAGAGGAGGGCAACTTTGGGGGATGACCCGTTTGGGCTAAGGAATAGGGGAGGTAGGCGTAATGCCATAGCAGTAATGGGATCAATAATAGAGAGGAACGAATCAGGATGTATTTGTCTGATTCCGTAGATTTCGGAACGGCGTTTAAATAGGTAGAATTGATGGTTGTGTAGCAGAAAATAGGAGTACATTGGAAGGATAGGAGATTTAACCGTAATCTCTACAACTCAGAGAGTGCTCTGGTCCGAGTGGCGGACAGAGAGTCTGGATGGGCAGTGTAAGGAGACAGGAGTGCCCACTAAAGATACCACGCAGTTTATGAACGAACATTGGAAACTTCGGATTTAAAATGTACCCTTCATCTGTGAGGACGAATTGACATTCGGTATCATTAATCTTTCTTCTTCTGACCATTTTTCAACTAATCAGGATTTATCCCCAACAATGGGGTGAGAAAACTTTTTAATTTAAAATTATACATATTTATTCGTGAGGAAAAGCTATGATATTAGCAGAAAAATATGAAATAATGCGGGATTTCACCTAGATTGAAGTAACAGAAAGTACATTGATTCCCTATCACTTCTGTTAATAATAGACTAGGATTTGTATGTAATATAAACTAAACACTCCTATTAGATATAAATAAAGGACGTGTAACACCAAAAGTAATGCAATTTCAAATAAAAGGCATGGTACACATGTCTACGAAAAGTATTCATAAAGAAACAAGCGACCTAGTATTATTGTGTGGATTATTGAAATTTATAATTGATTTTCCGGAGGACAGGAAAAGTAAAGCAGATGCTGCATTGAGAGCTCTCGAAAATGTATGCGATGGAAATCAATCTACTTCTCTGACTTGAATAAGGTTAGCTACCTTTGAAGATCTATATTCTCGAAATAATACTATTTCTATTCCTGAGCAAATATATTATGGAGTTACATTGATGGAAAACATTCGCATAATGGCCAACGGCTGGGAAAGACCAAACCCGAATTCAAAGAACACCTGGCTGAGGGAAACACTTCGTTGGAAAGAAATTGACGACGAGTCCTCGGCGCTAAGAACGCCCATCCACCCGAATGCAATGGAACGGGACGCACTGCCTCCCTCTCGGAGATCATCCTATTTACTTAGTTCCCGTATCCGAGACGATTCCCACGGGGAAAGGGACTCCCTCTCGAACTTCCTGGGGGGGCTTCTCCTTCACCGGCGAAGCAATACGAGCCCCGTCGCTGGAGAGACTGGAGGGGAAACGAGGAAGGAATCCACTGGAGCCACACACACTCCAAGGCGCATTCCCGAAAATCGACTCGTCCCCAATTCCCTTTGTCGACGCGAACCCTTACTGAACCCCGCCCGCCGGGAGAGACATTTTGTTGCCTCGCAACGCTCGAGGGGAGGACCTTATTTATTTTACGAAGAGGATCCATTTGAGATGAACCCACTCAGGCCTGAGACTTTCTGGGGTTAAATAAACTTTCACTAACGCAACAATGATTCATTGTACTATAATATGATTGCCATGCTTATGCGTATGGTGCTTTTTTGTGCCAACGAATCGGTCACACACGAAGCAGGAAACCAATTGACTGAGAACATCTATTCCAAAAAAGTGAGCGTGGTTAGACCGCTTTAAGACTTGTCTCGCAAAAATTAGGGCTAAATGTTAAATTTGTACCATCTGATCACGTTTGACCTCTAAAGGTAAATGGAAGGAAAACAAAACGAGCTAACTTAAGCAGACAAGTATTTCCTTTCTTAACGATAAAGAGTTTAGATGAATATTTTAATGTGTGTTACTCATACAGTCATTAATAAGGAATCAGACTCCTTATTGCTAATAGCTTTCCTCTCATTCTCATCTAGGGGAACGGAAAATAAGGGGGCAATCATTTCTATTTTATCATTCTATTGGTAATCTACCGGATACGGTAGGTCTTGGATGGAAACAACAATCAAATCATTCTCTTGTCTCTCATAAATAAAACATAATCCAGCAACCTAATCTACAACAAGCCCCTCTTTATCTCCGTGTACTTCCTTCCCCCATTCATTCCGTCCAACATCCCTATCCTATTCCTTCCTCGTTTGCCTAATATTCTCCCCTCTATCACAGTCTTCAACATCCAACTTCCAAGATGAATCGAAAATTAAATAAAATTTACTACGGTGAGAGAATTTCATAGCCGAGTTATTGAGCATTTTTTCAAATCAACTAAAGGTGAACTGTTTATGGTGAACGCAAAACTACAAAAGAGAATTTTCCTTCTTTAATAGAGACCGAAGTCATTAGACTTTTTTATGGGAACTGGATAATCATTTAAGAAGTGCTTTCGTCTTAGAAATCCTTGACATTTTCATTGGATTTAAGAGCGCACCACCAGCCGCAAGCCAACAGGGAAACACGTGAGCGTTGAGGTTGCGTTCGCCTTTAGGAAAATTAGGATTGGGGAGGAACTCCGCGGTTGGGGGCGTTTGAAGAGGAACCGTGTATTGGGCCATTGGATTACTCTTGGTGAAAGTAGTTCGGCATTCCATTCAATCGTCCAGGATGGTGGTCTCCCGTTCAAGTGCCCTCCACTCAACACCCAAGCAGAGATCGTGACACCATCAAAATATACCGGGATTTGAGATCAAACCCGTTACGGAAATCTCGAGTTTTAGAGGACATTTTAAGGAGACAGTTAGAGGGGTACTCGCAAACGTTTCGGGTATTGAAAAGTAACCCCTTCCCCAAAAATATTTAAGAAATATGAATACCTATCTGGTGACAGTCACTCTTACGATAAATATATCACACTGGAATGCGATATTATGTTTTCCAAATTTAGTGCTTCGTGCCGTATGTCGTAAAAAGTCAACAAAAGCGAGGGGACAAATTATTTCGTGTGGATTTTATTGCACTACTGCACTGGCCGATGAATCAGTCAGTCCTCACCACATTCGTTGCCTCAAAATTAAAGATCCTAAATCTTTTTTACGAAGATTCCCACCACATGATGAGGTGAAGTCGCTTTAGCGATGATCTTGAAACTGTATTATCAGTCCCATCTTATTACGATAGGAAAGATCATGTAAAAATAATGAGAGATTAATATTGAAGAGATAGATTTAAGATGCCATTTTCTCTACGAATGAGAATAACTTCATCTGACAAGGGGGGAGAGTATTTTGTGTCATAAGTAGTCTGGCGTGCAGTCATCCCCCACCATACATCCTAGCGGTAGTTCACAGGGCACCACTCATGTATGTAATGCAGCGTATCATAAGTTTTGAGGAAAGAATTATTGTCCAGTCAACTTCTGCATTTTTTGGTTGTAAATCAAAGTAATATTCATTAAATCTTACCGCACTATACTACAGAAATCATATATATTTAATTTCATATTCAGTTCCCTTTTCATTATTTCAATCAGAGCGAGAATCAAGCCATATCAGCTTTTCATTTTGTCCGAATTCTTCTAGATGTCTTTCCATATCCATCCATCTTTCCCCCAGACTCTTCCCGGAGACCACTCCGGGTGTCTTTTCATTATCACGGCCGACCTTACGGGAAACCATTCTTCATCCATTTTCATCATCTGCCCAAACTATACAACCCTTATCCCTTCAGTGTCCTCTGATAATTTGTCAAATACGTTTTTTTCTCCCTAATAATTCTCCTATTGATCTCGCCTTCGGTACTCCTAACAGACACATATTGGAGACACCAATTCATAAGTTATAATTTATCTATCACTTGTTCTTCCATCAATACAAACCAAACAACTACCATAGGATGAATATCTTACATTATTTATTGCATATACACACACGTATATATAAAAACACCAGCATAGAGATACAAAATATTCAAAGCACAGAGACACAAAGAAAGGACACTCACAGTATATAGTTTACGTTTCGACGGCACGACCGTCGTCATCAGAATCTTTTATTAATACTTAATAATATTTTGTACCTGTGTGCTTGTGTGTTTGTGCATCGTCGGAGAGCGTGCATTGAAAAAGTGACCAACATTAAGAATAATTTTAAAGTCAGAAGATAGGGAAAGGAATAATTATAAGAGGTATCACTAAGTGTGAAAAAAAGAAGGTTAATTTGGAAGCGTTCGCTGATTTCCGATTTTCGTTTGAAGATTATCACTTGGAGTTACATATCACTGCTCCATATGTGTCTGATTAATGTGCTCTGTTGTATTTATTTTTTGAAAATAAGTACCACTTCTAGCATTTCATTCTCTGGCGCTTATTTAATAGGCATAATTTCAGCGTAAAATTCCAATTTTTGCCAGTCATTGCCTTATAACATAATACCTTCGTTTCATTATTTACAATAACATTGCGCTTCCTTTCATGTCCTCAATATATCTTCTACCAATCATACGCATGAAGTATCCGAGCAAGCGGATGGGGTATTTATTCAGTCCCACACTAGTCCCGCAAATATATTTTCCACCCATTTAATATCATAACATTATAAAAAAAGCTTACAATAAAACCTATGCTAAATCTATACCTTCTTCGGAGGAAGGGGGGAATAATAATAAGAAATCAAGCCTAAGGATCTGGTAGTCTGGCTGAACATCCAATCGCTGAGCGACAATGTACGTCCTTTCGCTCGTGGAGTGATGAGTTTTCCCCCCACGACAATGCGTCGCCTGAAATGTCGATTCGGGACAAAAAACGGAGGGAAGCACTTTCATCAATCAGCGAATGGATTTACACCATCTGGGGGGAAAAGAGGTAACAGGATGGAAACGGCTCCGGAGCGTTTGTAGAATAGGTATGTTTATATTGATGGAATGGGAAAAAAATGAATTTCTCTCTTCCACGCTATTATTATCTCCGTGAGCATCAGATTCACTTCCTCTTGTGCCTATCAAAGCGACAAAGCTCTCTTTTTGTCGTCAAAGATGAGCTTAGGCGTCCTTGATTCATTCGTCGAACGACACAACAAAAAGTTATTGAACCGGATAAACGATTTAGTTTGCCTTTACGTTGATCAACTTTAACATTTGGCAATGTAGACATCGGAAGGCATTGAGTGGCGGTCCAAACTGGTCTAGGGACTGATAACTACTGAATAATGATGGATAACTATAAGAAGATGAATATAGATTTATTCACTTCTTTCCTGTTAAGTGAGTCAACGGTAATTTTCCCTTTAAGGTAGGTTTTAGGTAGACACAAGCATAGACTAGCCACCGCTACATTTCCAAGCCTCACATAACACGACACAACGTGACACCCTACTCTACTTGAATCATTCCTCAAGTTGCACCCGACCTGACTCGCTCCCGTCCGACTGGTGGGCTGAGAAACTCTCTCGGCAGCTAAGGTCACTGTTTCTATACTCGTACCTAAAATGGGATGATCTAAAACTGGCTTTTTCCGATCGAGTTATCAAAGCCAAATGGCATAACTCATCAAAGAATATATTTATTCTTGGAAATTCAATTACAACCACGTTAAGAGTTGGTAGCAGAAGATAGCAGAGATTTCAGGCATTTCTGAGATTGAGATTATGGGAGAAAGTTTATCCTGATTTGGTTGAGCGCTTCTTTTTCCTTTCGAGCTGTTTTGCAAATATGAGGATTAATCTCTCCATTTAACCACAACATTCGCAAATGTTAATGAATAAGAGTCATAAAATGAAGAGAAACGTGGAAAACTTTAATAAAAAAAATCATATTAAAGGTATCAATTCGAGTTATTCTCTTATTATTGAAAATCGATTATCACCACCAGATTTAAATACATAGCGTACACACCACAATTATGACCAAAAACTCGTTACGTTCAATATTAACTTGATTATCGAAAATACATTAAATCACAATGTTTATTTACTCTTTCAATTTCTTTTCTTTTACACTCGACAATACCCAAGTAATTCATCGCATTAATAATAATTTCAACAAGCATGTTTATTTGATTTGTGTCGCAATAATTTCTTATACATCGATAAAATACATCGATATGAAGTTAGGAATGGAATTTAGTGAACGTTTTCCTACATGAACTTTACTGAGTGTTCGTCACGACTGGATTACCCAGTTTTTCTTCCGCTGTCATACCTTTTCCGTATTATTTTCTCATTAAAAATGTATATTTTTATATTATTCCACGGCAATGGGGGTTTTCTTTACGTTGCACCATTTCGTGCATGTCATTCTTTACGGAATTCATTTCGATGGGTGTAATGGAAAAGGGTATCTCATCATCTTAATTTCGTCCGAACAAAGACGTTTATATTTCTACGTATTCATTAATGGTCATTACGATACGGAATTAGATTAGGTACGGCAGGAGATATACAAGATTCCATCCATCTTCCCTGTTGTGGCCTCCGATTCTTCCATGCCCTGCGCCATCATAACCTTCGGAGCACCTTGAAACCCTTCCCCACCATTCCGTCACATGCCCCATCCCCGTCACAACCCTGAAACCTCCCCCCTCGTCTCGCTGCTTTTATCTTCTCCCACGTTCTCTCTCTCTCTCTCCAGACTCTTCCTCCATCTCTTCCCCCTCGTCCTACTCCTAATGTCCTTTCCCAAGTCGACCCCAATTCGAGTCCCCATTCATCAAAATTAAAAAGCTCCCGAGCGAAGAGGAAACATCCCACTCCGTGGGTATTGCAGACGAGGACGAGGAGGAGGAGGCCCCTGCGGAGGAGACGGGTGGAGTGGGCGGGAGGGCAGGGGCTGGGCGGAGCCGCCCGCCCCACCAGACGGGGGCGAAAAGCCTTTTCGGGGCTTCGACTAAGCGGTATCGAGACCGCATTACGGATCCCAACACGCGCGTCCAGGCGTCATAAAAACCGAGGGGGAGAGGTGTCGGTTACGCCGTGGCCGAGGCCGCTCCGCTGTGGATGTGACGATGCAGGTAAGCGCGCGCTCCAAGTACTCGATGGGTGATGAGGCTTCCGAGACGCCGGCCGGAATGGGCGCACTCACGCTTTATTGGGTTAGAATGGCAGAGACATTTTAACGCTGATTACGAATGATGTCTCTTTTCGTGGGAGTGCGAAGACTACGAGGAGACTGAGGAAAATGTGGAATTTTCGTTTCCAAGGGAAAGAATTTAGAAAAAATTTTAAAAACCCTTAGAAGAGTTGGAACATAGTTCATCTTAAATTATACTGGATCAATTGACATATTATTACGAACTTCTGTTTCAGTAAGACATTTGTCTAGCCTGCGTTTTTGCCAATTCTACTTTTATTTTGTTTCCATTAGGATTTAATTCAGATAATAGCAACGATTGTAACAGAGACAATTATATATGGCTTTTGAGATGAGGGTGTGGACATGAATGGAAAGACTAAAACAGAAAGAAAGGAAAAAAATGAATAATTTCCAATCAAGTTGGGGAAAGAGATAAGGCTGTTGGGAGAAATTCGAAGAAGGCAGGACGAGTGGATGAAGGAGATACTGAGATCCAATGGGTTGCTGAAGAGAGTGATAAGGAGGAAAATGCAAGGAAAGAGGAGGGGTAATAAAACTACTGGCAATTTGGAATAAATTGCGGCAGGTATTAAGTATGAAGAGCTGAAGATTAAGCTATTGTAATATACGAGTAATATTCATATATAGTATGGAGTTTAAGGATATTTTATGTCTTCTTAGTCAGTGTTTAGAAGCACAGAAGTGCGAAATGCCTGGGTTCATCTAAAACCTGCTTTAACCTGGTACACTAAAAATGAGAATAATTGGATTCGGAGACTGCATCGCTCTCGAACAACTCCTAACTTCACCTGGCAACATAAATATTTCTAACCAATGGGAGCTCATCAAAAAGAATTAACACCCGTAGGGTACCCTGAAAGCGACCACTAGGGTGTGGTAGACGGTGGTTCCACACTAGACATTCAAAAACAAAGTCATGGTTGACTTAAACGTCAGATTGCAATAAATATGCAAACTATTTCAAATAATGGAGTTACTCTTAACTAAAACTACATGCACTGCAGCATTTAAGCGTAAAATACTTCACAACGCCCGCGAAGCAAGCTGTCAGTCAAAAGAACAACAAAATCATGGTTAGATAAAACAATAAAATTCTAGTCTATTTAGAATTTTAAAAATGTTTTGTTTCCCTAGCGCAGTGTTATTCTGATCCCTTATTCTTCTTGGGAAAAATGATATCTTAAATTTATCTGTTCTACACTTAATCTCTAAAATTTTATTGACATGATCTCTCCTACCGTAGTACGATTGGGGTAATAATACGTTTTCAATATCAGTGCTAAAGAGACGTCCTTACAATTTATTAATAGATGAATTTTGTACTTTAACCTTCGCTCCGTAAGTGATTCCCAAACTAGTTTCTCTAATAATCTACATGGGGTAATAATGTACCATAATAACCTTTTACAAATCAGGTACTCATCACTGCATAGGTCTAATTTGGCAATCAATCCAGCTTCATGAGGATATCATATACCAGCAGCCTATTCTAAATGAGGCCAAACCAACAAAATTTAACATTGGTCTCAAAACTTTTCGTCACGTTTCCCAAATAATTTTATAATAAATCCCGATTTTTGTTAGCTTATCCACATATTCCCTGTGTATGCTTCACTCAGGAGAGGTTGTGAGTGAGGGCAATACCTAAGTATTTAATCGAGACCACACTTTCTATTTCGGTATTACTGATACAGTAGGCGTTCGGGAGGGAACTGCTCTTTTTCAAAAAATCCATCACTACGCACTTATTTAAGTTTAATTCTAATTGCAATATGTCGCAGCGGCGTTGCATGGCCTTTTGGTCACCTGCTACAGCAGCCTGACCCTCAGGACAATGCATATTTCCGTAAATCACCGCATTTACTGCAAATAAACGCCTTTTACTACTGACCAAAGAGTAAATATCGTTTACATAAAGAAGGAATAAAAGAGGTCAGAGGAAAAGATGGTTGCTGTTTCGGTATTTTCTTTGCAATAGGCGTCCGAGAGAGAAGTCGCAATTAACACCGATTTTGCGCCAGCACTTATTAAAACAGCGGTTGATTAGAATTGAATCACTGTTACACCATGACTCTGCGAATGAAAACATTATTCTAAAATTCCTAGGCATCACATGTGGTACAAATGATACTACTTAGTTTTCATCAAATGAGATTTTTACGTACGGCGCGAATTTAGGTCAGTGCTTTTTCGCTAATGTGATAGAGGGACCAGCTGTGAACGTTTTTGAAGACGTTTATAATTCAAAGCTTTTACCATGCTGAACTATCGTCGAAACAAGAAAGAGTAAGATAATAAGCAAAGGAACCTTTTAACAGATGTATTCCAATACGAAGCCTTTCCAGTTCCTCTAAAAACGAGGTGTCACTTCGAAAGTCACTACCTGCTTCTTGTCCTACGTGTGCGTCAATGAAATCAGCACTGATGCTTACTTACCTGTACTTTATGTAAGTGGGATGAAGATAAATAAAAAAACGAAGGTGATCATTATGACGTGAAACATGAAGGCTACATTAAACATTCCTGAGGGAGGGCAAACATTAATTCAGGTAAAATACTTTACACATCAATGAGGTATTTTAGGTGAAATTGGACAAATAGTAATTTCATAAGGAGACGAATTCCATTGGCTAAAGAAGAATTTATAAATATGAAGGAGTTTATCGAATGAGAGTATAGAAGCCTTAAATAAAAAGGACATGAAAAAAGTGGCGATAATTTTACATGAAGCGTAGTGTTGTATGGATCCGAAACTTTTTCTTTGAGGAGAAAGAAGAAGTGCAGGGGGCAGACTTTGGGATGTGCATTTTAATGAAAATGGCATAAATAAAAATGGACGGAAAGGAAGGCAAAAGGGGTGTTAGGCATGATAAATTAAGGGAGAAGGTTGTATAGAGAATTACAAAGAAGACAGGAGAAGCAGACTGCACAGCTATTGAGAGACAAGGACATGTTTAATGCTGTGAAAAAGGGTGAAATGATGGGCAGGCGAGGTAAAGAGACGCAAAGAATAATATATGGACGGAATAGAGGGAGCTGATATGTAGAGCTGAAAGCTAATTTACTGTAATAAACATCGCTCGGATTTTTGCGTCGTGTAATACACGTCGTTTGTTGATTCCATTAACACCATTTCCATATTATTGATCTACAGATGAAATTCAGCCACTGTAAACTAACAAAAACAGCGAGCGTGGGTGGGAGCATATTTTTTGTTTCGTAGCACCAAAATTATAATAATATCATAATTACACACTCTAGCTATAAATGATTACCTTGCCGGTAGTGAAAAATATCGCATGTTACTTTCAATGCGCTCATTTGTACTCCATTTTTCGAGAAAAAGCCTTTTTACAGTATGTTAAGCTTAGCTAGACTTACCATCGTATTTCATGATGCCAGCTAATTTAGGTGGGGCTTGCAATCGGAACACCACACTTTTCGCTAGCAGTGCTACATTTGGAAGCGTCAATGAGTTCTCTAAATTCCTCATAACTAAGAAAGCTCCCATTCATGCTGTCAATGTCGGGGCAATGCCGCAAATCAGTTTCAGCTCTTTTATCTCAGTAACATTTCTGAGTATTATTGAGGGATGCAAAGAAAAATGGAAACTGTAACCCGATGTCTTGATTTTCATAGTTAGAAGAAAATACGGTGGGTTCCGAAACGGTACGCATTGCGAATGGGAAACCATGGATCGATATCTTATTTTCGTACTAGAGCATACCCTAGAAAATATTCCTTACCGTACTTCCAGCCACACTGGAAGAGTTATGCTTTCGTAGAACAGTCATTGTATGCATATACAGGGTTCGTTCGGAAAATAAGTGTACTGAGCTCAGGAAAAAAAATTTATTACACTTTTACATATCTTAAGCTAATATTCCTCAAAATAGGACCCTTGTGAGTCGATACACTTGTTCCAGCGGCGTCCCCATTCCTGGAACGCCCCCGCGAAGGCATCATCGGGAACCTCTCGAAGACACGTCGTCACGGCCTCTTTGACGGCGTCCAAAGTCCCGTATCGCGTTCCTTTCAAACTCCTATTTATCTTCGGGAACAGAAAGAAGCCCGGTGGTGCCAAGTCCGGGCTGTAGGGCGGGTGCGGCAGCGTTGCCACGCCGTGCTTGGCCAAGAAGTCCGACACGACAAGCGCGGTGTGAGACGGCGCATTGCCGTGATGCAGCCGCCAGATGTTTTTGATCGCTGGCCGGACGCGGGCGACTCGTTTTCGAAGCCTGTCGAGCACTTGGACGTAGAATGCAGCATTTACAGTTTGTCGTTCAGGTACAAATTCGTAGTGGACGACTCCCCTTTTGTCAAAAAAGACAATGAGCTTATTACACTTATTTTCCGGACGAACCCTGTAGCTTCAACACGATCCTTGTTACACCATCAAGAAAGATAGTGATGTCGCTCGCCACACAAATATCCCTTGACTGGTCATGAACCCCAAACTTAACTTGGAGAATTGAAAGATATAATTTTTTCCACTGCCGTTTAAAACAACTGAAATCTTGAGCTCAGCATAAATTCAATGCGAAACATCTCCATTAAGGGCAGCATAAATTATTAAGTACCGTTTAGTCAATTCGGCTGACAAATATTTTCATTCGCAGGAGGAGGAGTTGGAGCGCAAGGAATAATACATCTTTGCAAAATATTTTGAGACATCATGATGAGAATTCGAGAGGCGCAGCTGTGCGGGGAAAAGGGACTGATAGTCTCCGAGAGAAAATAATATTTCATTCGATGACTCCACATCCAAGGGAAGCCGAGAGTGGCGGCAAGAATTCATCAAATACCACAAGGGGATCCGAATCTTCGGTGATATCTGCTTATGAGCTCACATTTTCCGTTGGGCGATCGGTGGCAAGAAGAAGAAAATCCCAGAGTCGGCCTCGTCCGATTATAATGGATTCTGACCCTTGAGATGGAACGGACAGGAGGGAAAAGGAATTGAGGGAGACGGGAAACAACCTTGAACTCCTCTTTCTCCAGTAAAGGGAAAGCGGGAGGAAATTGTTTTGAAAACAGAATCCGACAGGGGAAAAGAAAGGAGAGGACTGGAGGGAGATCACGTGGATCAAAAGGCCGGGGTTAGAGGGGAGGGAGGAGGGTATCTGTAGGTGGGGGGAAGGTGATGGCGAGGGGGGGAGGGGGCGGTGTGGTATAGGGGTTGGGAGGAGACACGGGCAAAGAGGATTTTCGTAGACACTCGCGCGAAGAAGAATGGACGGGGTGTGAGCGGAGCCGTCTTGTCTTTCCCGTCCTCCTCTCCTCTTTCCCTGGACGTGACGTGGAGACAATGTCCGCATCTGCGGCCAATGTTTCCCCGAGGGAGTGAAAGGACTTCCTGTTACCCCCCCGTGGGATTCCAATTCGAGAGGATAAGTGACGGAGGTCAACCGAGCAGTGACTGCGAGCGGGAAAGGGGTGGGTGGATGGGAGTGCTCGGGGAGTGGATGGGCGGTGGTATGAGTCGAGAGGGAGAGAGAGAGCAGCAATCTAGGATTGAGAACAGAGGGGTGGGAAGGTCATGCCAGCCAATTAACAGGATCCCTGCGAAGTACGTGGCGATCCCATGCGCTCCCTTTTTAAACATTTATTAGTAAGCGACGCGCTTAGTTGTGTAACTGCTCTTCTTCCAATCGGTAGCTTTACGACACATTTAACACAAGAACCATTGACAAAAACGCCCTCTGATTTTATAGCTCTCGCATTACTTTCGATTCGAAATGGTAGACGGCTTAAAGGAGAACGTTGCAGAAATGTCGTTTAGATTTGGCGATGGACAAAATATATGTTAAAATAACAATTCACAAAAGTAAACTTATCCGAGCCAAGCGTAACTTAATTGAAGTAATGGATATTAATAATTAAAAACTAAAAAAATGATTAAAAAAACCATATTCCTAAGACTTCCCTCCCCCCCCTTCCTGCTGCTTCATAACCTTCGAATTATGTAAGGCGTAATTCACAAGATCATGCTAAGATTCAGCGAAAAGCGTTGTGCCGCTAGCTTCATTAAAGTTGCGGCAATTAAAAAGTTGTCGCTTTAGCCATAGATGTCACAAAAGTATTTGTTTTGGATTTAGAGATGTATCGAACTAATTCTAGAATTGAAAACTTCTGCTGTTAATGATTTTTTTCCCAGGCGCTTGGTGATTATATTAGCAGCTAACAAATACACGTTCGCAGGAAATCAATGTCAGTGAACACTGTGGAATGAAGAAGTAACGGACAAGTCCCTTATTTATTGACGCTGAATTTAAAACAGCTAGCGGCAAAAAAACAATAAGGGAATAAGGAATGACGATTACTAGAAGTAATTATCTCACTTCTAGGTTTAAGTTTGCAAAAACATAAAATTATATCGATCCGTTGAAGCAACATCTCGGGATGATTTCAGTAAAAATAAAAGCAATGGAAACATGAAGTAAGTGCTGCTGCATTCATTATGGAAAGTGGTATTGGGATCGCGGGTTAGAAGCAAGGAGTTCGTAGCTACACAGAGACGTTAAGGTATGAATTTGGAAAAAGATGAAAATTGCGAGCTGTGAGGAAAGAACGGGAATCGCATCAGGTAGGGAGAAAGGTGGGGTCGCTACTCAGCAGTATATGACGGTGGTGATGGAAAGGAGGAGGAAGCCGGTCGGAAATGATCGGATGATGGCTCGAAACCAATTAAGAACAGAAACAGAATCGGCATTTTGGACTAGATACTTGAATTGCAACATCAATTATTGTGCTGAAAGAAATCCAGGCAAAAAACGGAGGGGATGTAGAATGGTATATATTAAAATTATTAAACGTAGACACAAATGATAATGGGGCGTTTCACAAAGGTCCGATACACCTGAGTGATTGAGTGATTACGTTTTTACCGAAGTCCCTAATTTTCCGTTTAGTTATTTTCGTGTGATTGGCGGGTCCCTGGCCTAGGAGGAATCCTAGTAAACCGTGCACGTGTGAGTATTTGTGAATCACAAAGGTCCTTGTTTTCGATCACACTTGAAAGATTGATTGACTGTGTATTCACGTTAGTTGTTTTTGTTTCTTTACATCCTTTTATAATTTTCATTCATTTGTGTGATTGACGGGTCACTGACATAGGAGGGATCCTTGCAAAACCTGAGTGTGCGTGTGAATGCGATTCACGAGAGTGAAAGTTATTTCGTAACACACCCTAGTGATCGAGTGGTTGTAAGTTTGTTTTATTATTTTTTATTTATTTTATTATTATTATTTTTTATTATTTGTTTTGGTTTGTGTGTGTGTGGTTTTTTCTTATTACTTAGTGCCATTAAAGTTTACGGTCCAGGTATTTTTGTTTACACTGAGAAACTAGTCCAACGCAAGATTTCAATATGATATAATTCCATTTCTTTCTCTATTATGTTTAATTTACAACTTGATAACATTTTCGCCGGTTTGGTGAAAATGGAAATTACGCGTCTTAAATTTTCAGTAGATTATCTAGTCACAATACTTAACGAGCACGACGATTTTTCAAGCAGTGTTCAACAGGAATTTAGTTCTGTATTAATTAACCGACAATCAAAAACAGATGTTGGAGATTAAATGGACAGACAACGTGATGAACAAGAAAGTATGTCGAAGAGCAGAAGAGGAAAGAATCATAAGGCGAGCTCTACAGCAAAGGATGGATTGGACACACCCTGAGGCACCACGGATTAGTTATAAATATAATTGAAGGGAAGGTCCCGCGAGGGAGACCAAGATAAAAGTATTTAGGAAAAATTAAGAAGGACGCAAGACGGAAAAGCTATCAGTGAGGGAAGGAATTTACAGGGAAAAGAAAAGAATTGAGGGCTGTGGTAAACGAATCTTAGGACTGTAACACTGATTCCGATGAAGTACGCACGGAGAAATGCATAGCTTAGACTGTTATGCAACGAATTTTCTGCTGTTTCGTTGGTAAACTTAATAGCGCATCTAGGTTATTGGAGAAACTAGGTTGGGAGTAAAATGCGCAGCATAGATTATATAATAAATCTCTATAAATTGGAAGGGCATATTTTCAGCGATGTTATCGAAAATGTGTTATTAGCCCCATCTTCGTACAGTGGGAGGAGATAATGAAAATACGCTTATAGAGATCAAGTGCAGAAACGACACCTTCATGATGCCATTTTTACCGCGAATGACAAGGAATCAGAATTAATACTCCTACAAAAAACCGCGCTTGGGGGAAACATTTTTCAACTTCTAAGTAACGTAGAATATTAAAATATTTTATCCAACCCTTTTTAACAGTTATTCTGGGTAACATGCAGATTGTCTCGAATGCAAAGAGAAGTATTTTTTTCCATTAGATAATAAAGTGTACGTAGTTTTAGTTAAGATTACTTTCATTATTTGAAATATTTTGCATACTTATTGGGAACTAACTTGTAAGAAAAACTTAATTTTGGTTGCGTGGTGTGGAATTACTCTCTGCCATACACCCTAGTGGGTGCCGTGCCTTTCGGGATGCCATATAGATGGAGATAGAGAATTTTAAACGACCATCGTTCCGATAATCAGAAAAAAATTAAAATTAATTTCCTTCTCTTCTTTACGATCTAATTTTAAAGGGAGCACTGGAGTGGCCGAGAAATTCTCGAACCTCGAGAGAAAAGGTCACGGTCGGAGTTCTCGCACCTGTGTACCGAGCGGGCATTGTCTGCAGATAATGGCATTTTAAGAGCACTAAAATCGATATCGCCCCTAAGCGTGGATGAACAGATCCACGTTCATGGGGGCAAGGAAAGGAGCTAATGAAGAAATGATATCGATTGGCCATGCTCACCAGACAACACACAAATTATTAAATAGAAAATACAATTATGCGTAATTCTAATATGATTTAAAATGCACGCTATTTAAACGTTTTTTATGCATAAAGTCGCAGACCGTTCATTTATTTTGACTAAGATGGTGGCACAGGTTTTGCATACCATGTTTTATTCCACGAGAAAAGAATTTCCATAAAATACATCGTAACATCCCTTGACACAAAATTAATGCAAATATTCATTTGATTCGGAAACATATGCGAGTACTTATAAATATTAAGTTGAAATAGCGAGACTCACACACCCAAAAATGATCATTTTAATTCTAATGATATTTTGCTCGGTTTATTTTAAACACGTGCGAAATCTTACTTTACCCTAACAAATAGGGTTTTCTAGGGATAACAGAACTTAATTGATTCATTGCTGTTCTTTTTAAAGGTTTGGAAAAATTAATCCAAGAAAACCTGTTTGCGGCATACTATCAAGAAAGAATAAACACAGTAATCAACCCGAAGGTCGGTTTAGTAGGTGATGGTAGAGCTCACCCATGTACCAAGCCCGACGGCGTGTGAATATTCACACATCAGGGTAGGGGGGCCAGTTCCTTTCCCTGTGCCGGTTGTTTCCCAGAAAGAGCTGGTACCCGAAAAATCAACTAGCTTGGGTGGAGCTGCAGGTGCCCAAAGTGCCTTGCCCGGGAATCGAACCCGGGACCCTCCGGTCAGTAGTCCAACGCTCTACCCACTAGACCACCGCGACCCACCAAGAAAGAATAACCTACAATAAATTAAGATTTTTGGATAAACACGGACTAATTTTTTTTAGATTTAGCATAATACTATCATCTCGAGTAGGAAAGTATTCCATTCCTTTTCACAGTATACACGAAAGATTAATTGAAAGCATTATAGTAGAAACGTCGACCACAAGAAGTTCGTTTAGAACCCATCAAATAAATAAAGATATTCACCTCTTTATTGTTGCCCGAATTTCTTCAGCGAACCATTCTTCTAGATAAGGCATGAGGTCTATGAGCAATTATCCCACTTCTAGGTTTTAGATTACTTAAGCATTAAATGATATCAACCTGAATAATTAATATCTCAGGGGTGATTTTGGAATTGGACCCGTGCCAAACTGTTGCTTCGTATGCCAGATGGTGAGAATACACACAGACTGCTTCTCTGACATCATACAGTATTTTAGGAATGCATTTACAAGAAGATAATATATGTGTGAACGGATAATGGTAAAATATAAGCATAGCGGCAGTGGTTAAGTAAATTCAGCAGTGGTGTTTCTGAGTCATATTACACATGAATTTCGCCCCTAGGAGCACGAATAGTTCTTATTCATTTAATTTATTATAGTTGATACATATATATAACTGAAGATTAATTGAGTTCACCTAGAAGTAAATAAAAGAGACGATGCTTAGTGGTCCATTTAGCAGAGAGAAGAGAGAACCGCTGATATTTTGATAGGAGCTAAAGTTGAGGCAAAAAAACGCATCATCCATCAAAGTGATTTTACAGATTCGCACATTATTAAACTCGTATGGAGAGGTGTCCTTTGCGGCTCTCTCACCACACTCATTAACATCAGTGGTCATTAATCCTAGGATAAGTTTGTGCCAGCTCTTTGCTTAATCCTCCCATCTCTTCGTCACTAAATCTATCTTCCTTTGACATCTTTAATTAATTGTTCCATGCGCCCCACCCGGAGTCGTCCACCGTGCTTCACCAGCTCACTTTCCCCACGACGAAAGTTGACATAAATCACAAATTGCGCCCAACGAGATTATTTCTTCTTACGTAAGAGTTTTCATTAAATTTCTTTCTCCCTCTGCCGTTCGCGAAAACAACCGATTCAACCAACCATTCGATCATTATTTTCAGAAAGCACCATATCTTCGGTACTTTCAACATTATTTATGCTGTTTTTATTGTTCATTCCTCAATACTTTAGAGAAGTGAGTGTGGCGACAAAGCGTTTTTTCTATGAAGTTAAGATCTATTAT
Source organism: Hetaerina titia (assembly GCA_037158775.1). NCBI lineage: Eukaryota > Metazoa > Arthropoda > Insecta > Odonata > Calopterygidae > Hetaerina > Hetaerina titia. Next base: position 23,576,201 of record CM073774.1, read on the forward strand.
TTGTTTCCACTTGTCTTCCATATTAACTTTTAATAAAATCCCATTTAACCAATGCAAAATATTTAAGCATGTGAATTGGAAAATTGATAAATCCTCATTTTAAAAAAAATTACTCACATTAATGACTACTTTTGGGCACGGGAGACTTGTATGTGAATTTTAGATTTCAATGCAACAGAAAAAAGGGATAAATATTTTTTCCAAATGCTGTTAAGGACTTTTATCGTTGCCATGAGCACCATTAAGTTTTCTTTACCTTGTGTATGAGTCAAGAGACAACACTTTTCTTAGTAAGAATAGGAATTATTTATAAAACAAAGGAAATACTATATAGAAGTTCCTTTAAAACTACGTAAATGTTTGTAGCATAAATCATAATCTATAAGTAAATAGACCATTTAAACGATGACTTTTCTTCTGAACTACGAAGAAGTCCCAGAACATAAGTATTTGGATCTGTAAAACTCACAGGGTCGTCAAAATCTTTCCACGTTCCGTTTCAAGGAGCCTGGGAATACCAAATAGGACTCGTACCTGGAAAGAAGGAAAAGGTTCGCATTAATTACATTCGTTAAATCAAGCTTTAAGGAGAAACTTCAAAGGGAATCATTTATCTGCATCGGCCTTTTACCATTTTGAAAATGAAGCACGAGGATCATCCCGAAGAATTTAAGCAAAAATAAATCCTCGCATAAGTTTAAGTGCTCTCGGCTCGTTAAGGGAGCGAACGTGGAAATAAATACCCCGTCGTAGGAGAGGGCGAGCGAAAAGGAATGTTAAATGCCACTCTTAGAATTCAGTGTAAAAGGAATAATTAACAGAAATAGGAATTGCTATCGGATCATATCTCTAGAGTCAGAATAAATATTAAGAGGGATCACATATGCAAATATAGATTATATAAACGTAGTTCTATTACAAAAATATTGACAAGGAGGATTTGGTTTGTATTTGTCATACATTTTGTCATTATGACCAAGCTGTTTGGCCTTGGAAAAACAAGTTTTGAGGTGCTACGTGAACTGCAGAGAAATGTTGTAGGTTAAAATAGATAAACTTGCAAAAATAAAAAAAATAAATAGACCAAGGAATATGAAAAAGTTTTGCAAAACAAAATAAGATTTACAATTAGGAATTTATTATGTCACCACAAATAAAATAACAGGTATTAAAATAAAAAGTCGGTATGACGTCATAAGAACCTCGAATATTCGATGTATCACCAGAAAATGTGATAAGGTTTTTCCCATTTTTAATACCTACATATTGATGGCTCCAGTTCTCACGTCATGTAACAACTTAGATTTTATTCAGACGACTGTGAGATGCAAGAAAATAACGAATTAATGAATGTTGGATGGTCTTTAGATGTAAATAATACCAATTTCTAACTCGTTAACATGATGAGGATAAGAATAAATCTCACGAAATGTAAAACAATCATCTATCGGAGAACAGGAAATGGAAAGCATGACACTACATAAAAATTAGACATACTATGCATTTACTAATTGATTCGGGAGCAATGCAACATTTGCGAGTCACTCTGACCTAGTCCTCCATAAGGTCCACGCGGACGAAAATGGAACCAACCTAAGCCAACTTGGGTTTATTACAGGACTTACAGGATTATTCCTGTAGACGGATTATAGGAATGTGTAATGTAGAAATAAAATGAACGTAATTCTGTATTCGTTTCGGTTACCTTTGGGTCATGCATAATTTATTTGGGATCCTTAAGAGGGAATGTTAATGAAAGAATTCGACAAGATTCAAATAAAACCCAACAGATTTGTGAAAACCTGTCCGGAGTGAGTGAGGTCTATAGAAAAACTAATATGGGAGTTCCTCCAAAAAGAAAAAAAAAGCAACCTAGAGGAGGAATATTTAAAACCCCACGCGTTATAGATAGATGAAACCGCCCCGATGAAATTAAATGAATACTCGCCAGAACTGATAGTATTAATATTAATATAATTCCGAGAATATAGGTTCTTCTTTCGCAAGATCCGAGTTTAAAGCGAAATCACCCCAATGATTGTAACGGAAAAACCTTATTGTTCTCAACCATTCCTCTGGCGAACGCTTTACTCCCAAAATTACATAATTTGTGAGGCTTGTGCTCTAGCACCCTGATACAATTCAGCGACAGTGATAGCTATAATATGCCGCAGATGAATTTATTGCAAATGGCTGTACGAAAAATAAATGACACGGAGAGAAAAAAAAATTGAAAGTGCGGGGCATTACTGATAGTATCACTATCAACGCAAAATAGGTTTCACGGGAAATGGCTTTTGTTTTGCTTTGAAATTAATCCGGTCATATCATCACAGGAGTCCAGTCATGTGTTTTCACAATATTTCTGAATACGTTTTCAATGTGAAAACCAGCTATAAATAATTTCCATATTGCTCTAAATCATCCTGCTGTGTTTCTCAAATTTAAAATAATGATCCTACGAGAATTTCCGAGGATAAATTTCAGTGTCCGAAAATCGTTAAAACATCAAGGGTTTTTCGGCTTGAACGTTGATAGCATTTCTTTGATCTGTCCTCATAAAAGATATTTCGGCCCGATTCTCCGACTTTGAAACCGAATATTAAATTTAACGCAACTCTCTTCTCACCTGATCTTTCCGCGTCAAGGAATTTCCAAGCGTCATTCCACTCCGCATGTGCCTCAGTCACAACAAGACATTGGGGTAAGCCATCAAATAAAAAAATTCCATAAATTAGAGATGTTGCGAATTCGCTAAGATTCCATAACTTCCATTTAATGGGAAGCAATACTTTAAGAAAAGGTCCTCTCGATCACGAACATTTTCCGGAGTGCTCAAACTGGCGAATGCCATTCAATGACGACGGTTTGTCCCGTATCCGCAAAAGTTCAAATCTCACTTGTGTACATAGACCGATTAACAATTAAAGTCACGTGGCATGACAGCACGAGAAAGCAATGAAGCCATTACTAATAATCACAATTGACCAATTGGGGTTTTTGTGCGACAAGAAGTTATTTACCTATTGCAGAGCTATGAAACGGAGCAATGCCACCAGAATGTTTATTTCATACGAATAGATAGTAATGATTACCCAATACATAAACTTTCACATCACACTATTTCAAACCGCAAGGTTGAATCGTCCGATCACAATGACTGTTCTGCAATAAGGTTTACATGCTCGCGCCCCTTTTTAAGCTTTCTACCCCTTAATGTATCTCAAGATTGCAGAACCGATTGCTAAATTGAATAATTTTTTCCTCGCTCAGATCGCGACTGCAGTAATTAATAGTAATCCACCGGTTTGGAACAGGTTTTTATAGGACCCTGGGACTAAACACTAATGCAGTCCTAAGTCCTAGGTGACATGACACAAAATGTCCTTAAACGCCATGATATTATATTAAATGTGTGAAAATATATTATGATAATTCATTCTTTAGCTCTGCATACTTTCAACCTCCCTTAACGCTATACAAAATGTCCATTCTTTCCCCCCCTCAATCTTGATTTCCCAGCATTCTCCCTTTATAATCGTTTTAAGCATTCCATTGCCTCTCAGGACCTCCAGCATTCCCTTGTCCTGTCATCTTTGAATTTCTCTCAAATACTTTCTTTCTTCCTTAACTATACATAAAACTTTATCGTTGATTTTACTTTCGTCCACTTTATTATTTCCATCCTTTTACAACTCACCTCTCAAAAGTTCTCCAATCTACGCTCACTCTCCCACCTCATCAACCATGTTTCTGAACCATATATGAGTAAAACGAACGAGTAAAACTACGATTCATATTGAAGTTTGCACCAGCTTTTCTTTACAACTCCACTTAAGGTGTCTCTGGGAAAGATAAGCCAGTCAATAGTTACTCTAATGGCTGGTGATCTAACACCCCATGCCACACGTCCTCCTGGCGGTTTGCAGAGTAAGATGCAGTCGTAAATGAATGTATGTTGGTAACTTTCATAAAAAAATTCGTCTTTTCCTTCATGCACAATTGGACATTACACAATTAAATAGCTTTTGCTACCACGAATGTTCGCTAATAATGAATATCCGATGACGAAAAAATTGAACTGCACCATTGATCACCATGCATAATTAATACATACGGTGTTGCCCAGCGCGGCGATGAGAATAATGCGAACCACGGTTGGCTGGTATCTGTGGCATCGGCGCCTCTTTAAGCGTCTCAGATGTTACGCAATGCGTACGTCCGCTTGCCAGTTTAATTATGCTATTTGTTCCGCGGGGGCGGATAGGAACATGTTGTGGTGGGTGGTGACCTGCGGTGGGACATTCCGCATTGACTGGCGGCCCTGGAACATCCGCTACTCTCTTCGAGGGAGGGCGGGGAGTGAGGAGGCCGTCTTTATGTTCGCACCCAGTATTTGAGATCGCGGGGGTTCGAGGGTGAAGGGGGTAAGGGGGAGGGAGGAGGAGAAACGGAGTGAACGGGATTAGGGAGGGTGGAGGGGGTAGGCGGGGGGAAGGTGAAGGGGGGAAAAAGGACGGAGCGGCGGAGTGGGAATCGGAGTTCATTAACGGAACTAATTGGGGGCCCACTGATAAATTCGGAAACAAATCATCTCGTAGTGAGGAGCGAGGGGAACAAAAGCTTAAAACAGATGACAGCCAAGAATTTTCTGCGACATCTGAGAGAAAAAAATATCACGTCAGCGTCGTAAAAAAGAATGAAAAAAAATTGGCATATGAAATCATTCTTGAGGGCTCGGGATCCCCTTTCCCTTTCTCAGAGGGGTGACTTGGTGTTTTTTTTTCGAGATCCGAGCTGTGGCGAATAATTCTTGAATAAATTATTTTACAGTGTGTCTACCATTTTGAAAGCTCTCTTCCATGTTTGTAGCGGGAACGTGGTCACTTTCACCTGCTAAATGATCATTATGATTGAAGGTATCAACAAGGAACATCATGAATTTTTTCATATATCGAAGTCTGTACACATTTTTTGGCTTGGATTTTACAACAAAAACTCAAAGGAGTCATTCCCAGTGGAAAATTGCCTACAGCCTAGAGTTGGCTCACTTACTCCATAGAGGCCAACAGCTCAAATATCATTGTTTCAATCGAGCACTTGACGGATTGGGAAAAGTCTCTCCGTCCGACCAAAGCACGCAGGTACTACGTGGATAACACAAACACACATATAAGGGAAGCAAGCCAACTGCCACTCTAAGTCATTGTGATACTTGCTTCACCTGACATCAATCCTCTCAAAATCATCAGGAATTACTGCATAAAATCAACGCCCATTTAACTTGTTTTCTGAGCCTTTTCGAATAAGGTAGCCATCTATTTAGAATTTAGATAACCCGAATTAGCATATAGGTATGTCTTGATGCCTTATAGGTAACTGATAAAGAAGGAAGGGTTATAACAATTAACGTGTACTTGAAAGGACTCGAATGCCAAGTCTGAACCTAGAAACCCATTCCTGAATTCATCACTCCCTATCATAACACGTTTTCACTCCATTAATTTCATACTTCAATTACTCGTACTATTATTATGTACTTCCACTATATTAATATTAAATGCACATTTTATTTCTTACTTCCCGAGAATATTGTCTTCAATCGAATCCTCCAATAAAATAACACCTACGACCAAGTTTCTCGGCCTCTGGATTAAAGCAAAACTATAACCTCACACAATTAATTCTTTGTCTGTTTTCCCGATGGGATATCGTACCATGTTCAAAAAATTATTACACTGAGATCTCCATGAACTTCTTATCCACCCGTGCCACTTATTCCAATAAATAAACGAATAAGCAGCAGGAGAAGACTTAGGGAAAAAGATAACGGCATTCGACAAACATGTATTCTATGCTCGGAAGAGAATCAGTAGTCACGATTTCGAGTGATGACCATTGAACAGGCTGAATTGAAGAGATTTATTAGTCTGGATGAAACTTCAAGGGAAAGGAATGCCATTTTTACTGAAGCTTTAATCAATATACGATTTTGCCCAATGTTCTCAACAAATAGAGTAGTCACAGAAAACTGTGCAAGAGTCTAAGGGGTAATGTGGTAGTCTTTTCAGGAGGGAAAATTATAATGATTCTGGAGAAATAACCATTTTGGCGAACGGGAACAAAATGAATGAGCATGAAAGGATCCCCTCAAAGGTACGATGAACCCCATAGAAGATCTCAACCTCGTAATAAAATCTCAAAAAGTCATGAGGAAGGACACTTATTTCGCTGCCTCCCGGAAGTCTGTTGCTTCGCTCTCAAACATTGTAAAAAATTAAATGACGTTTCTTTAATTTTTAATGACATTTAGGAAGACATCAGTTATTCATCAAAAATATTTTGGGAGATTACTATTTTTATATCATTTTCACGTACATATATGCATGCCTCCTCGACGGCGTGTGGCTGGGGTTTTTAAAGAACTAGCCATTTATTCACAAATGTGAATTTAGACATAAATATGAAAGCATATTGGCACATAAATAAATGCACATACGCTTACACTCTACAGGTTTTAGTAAGTTAGTAGTTTTAAGTAGGTAAATACATAATGAAATTTTATTAAGGGATGAGGACAGATTTCTTAGGGGTATAATGACTGCCGAAAACACAATAATAATAAATTTAAGCTAGTACAGTAGGCGACACTAAAAAAATGCTTTATATTCAATCAGAAAAATCTATTAAAAGTAATTAATAAAAAACCGGGACATTTTCACAAAGTCCACCTTAAAATTTTCTATCTCGTTAGTCGAATCAAAGGTCTTTGGGAGCGAATTACATGTCTTATGAGTATGGGACGCTTTTTGCATTCATAGGAAGATAGTTTTAATACAAACTATTAGGAATGAATCAATTCCTGACAAAAAACTAATTTTTCAGCAGATGAAGAATTTTTACCAAGAAATGAGACAACTAATATCGGGAATATCTTAACTACATTTTTGTAGGTCCGAAATCATTCTTTTTCTATCGCTGGAGCTCTGCAGATTTCCAACTGCTTGGTTGTAAAATAAGAAGAGAGAATATTTTTAAAAAATCTCAATCTCAAGCATTATACTGGCTTTTAAGAATAACATCTCTACAGACTGTTGTTATCACCTCTTGCAATAGGATTTTTTTAAAAATTGGTAATGTCCAATTTTTCCATGAATTTCTTACTAATTTGACGGAGGTCAAAAAAAAAGAAAAAAAAACTTAGAAGAATAAAAATAGGGGAAAGTGATAGACGCCTTAACGAGACGAGAGAGGGGATGGTTACATCAAAATATATTTTAAAAGTGCGACCGACGTAGCGTTTCATTTTGTGCGGAATTAAGGGCACTCAAATCCAATTAGGAAGATTAAGTGGAGAGAAAGACGTCCGGGGTGAGGAGAGGGGCGAGAGGACAGGAAAAATGTCCAAAAATCCACTGTGACGATGCCCAAGAATAAGTGTTATTTCGAGGAGGCATTAATAAACATCGTTAGGCCGAAAACGAAAGGGTTAGAAAATTACGACAAAGACGCAGAGGAGAAGAACTAAATGCGATGATGAAAACCTCTATCAGAGAGTAATACGTAGAAGGTAGAGACAATGGTCTTTCTACCTCTTCTGAGCATCAAATTCTTCTAATGCGCAGCGCTAGAGGATATCGTGTGAGCGGAAAAAAACGAGGATTTCAATACTTCCGACAACGAACAGCGGTGACAATTATCACTTTCCGAAAAAAGTGAAAGTAATCAAAGGAAGCTGGTTGAAATGTATCGTACGAGAAAATGATCTCACTCGTCAATGTATCGACAAGCACAGAAATAATCCCTAGCCACTTTGATGTAGCTCTCTCAGGGATTCTTTATTTTAGTTAACCTTTGTCAAATTCATCAGGAAAAATTGGATGTCGGAACTCACAAAAGATTTGACCTCATAAGGAAGCAAACAATGTTTCCATATTGTGAAAAAAGGGGAAGGGCGACTAAAGTAGGTAGGGGGAGTGAAAAGAAATCCATCCGCGAAAGACTTGAATTTAAGAAACGGAATTCCTAACGCGCAGTGAATGATAGTGAAAATGAAATAGAATTGAATTATTTCCTATCTGCTTACCTAGAAGAATTTTCAAATTTGGCGAATGCCATTCGCGCTAGGGGAAACAACCGTTATTTTTCATAGGAGAAAACCAAAAATACCCACATGTAATCATGAAATTAATCAAAATAACACTCAAAATTCTGTTTATTTAATCAATTTTTATCCTATGTCGTCACAACAACAGTTGAGAACAAGTATTCAATGCTACAATTGAGCCAAAACAGCTACAAAGTTTGCGAAACCTGTATAATGAAAAGAAAACTGCAATAGAGACTGCGTTCCGATGGCCTTTTTAATTAAGGCATAATTGATAATATGAAAAGCTACATTTTTACTACTGAAGAGTTAGGGAAGGAAGACCAAATTACAAGAAAGTCTGTTTTAGTCAGAATCCCTGCCGATGGAATATTTTAAATCAGTGGAGCGCTTAGTGACGCATGGAATTTTCCCTTATATTGAAGAGGACTAATGGATAACGCCTTCATGCTAACTAATGAATTAAAAAATTAAAATTATTATAACACGATACACCACTTACTCTTTGATTGGTGACGGAGTAGAATTAATAGCATATCAGGAGTAATATCGGGCATAAAATTTCCAAATAAATTGCTAAGGATTACTTTCTTAACCTTTATTTAACATGAAGTCTTTTGATTTTTAATGACCTCGTTAAAATGGAAATGCAGATGTTCTCTTGAAACTTGATTTTTTAAATATTTCAGAGATTTGGAGATGTAGCATTATGGTATTTTTAGGGATCATTTTTTACTCTCTCTGCTACGGATTTCCTTTACAAACGGAGAATATCGAGAATTTTAAGAAGAAATAATTTAAAAATAAAGCATTATTAAAGTGATTAAATGCCCATTATTTTGTATATATGGAGCTGTATATTCCTTAAAAGCATATAATTGACGAAGTGTAGTACTGCAAAGCAGAGATGTGACTGCATTCATCTTGTATCGAAGATAAGTTACAAAGGCGAACACCACGGATACCAATTACTGGAACAGCAGTAGTACCATTAAAATATTCTGTAAGCTTCTTCTCCACAAGGTAAAAATATTTATTTGTTTCGAGCTGTTTTTCAAGCATACCAAAGTGGGCGAGAGTTGTGTGGGAGATATAAAGTGAAACTCCGCCCGATCATTTCATGCCTCATTAATCAGGGGCATGTGCAAAGTTCGCAGATTCGAACAATCGACTGAGAAGGAAAGCTCGTTATCGTATTCGCATACATTTAAAATTTCGCACAGTCCCAAAAATCGAGAAGACAAGGCAATTAAACCCAAAAATGAATCATTTACACCATTTACGACTCTCCGACTCGCTGTGTTTCCATAATTCTTCGACCCGGAATTATCCACGCATGCAAGGATGTTTGATTGGTGTTATTTATCAGGAAAGATTCCTTTTTTTTCGGAAATACGGTACGCAAAACGAAGCCAATTATTTGCAGCGTGAATTTTCCACTTCGATAAATTATTTAGCAGAGGACAGTCGAAGGTTCTCTTTTTTTTTGACATGAAAATATAATATTTGCACCGCCGTGTTGCTGCTCGTTTGGGGTGTCCAAGCAAGATCGGTAAATCAGGATGTGTTCGAGGCGGGGGCATAGGATGATGGGAGGCGCGGATGGAGAAACCATAAGAGATAAGTCCACGCCAGAACAAGCGAATTTTCGTCCATTTAATGCGACGCCTTTCCCCCTCTCTGTCATCTCCGGACTGAAAAATTGCACCAAACGGTCGTAATCTCACCGTAATCATGCATTTCATTTCGTAAACGATCCTTGGGCCGTAAATTCGCGTAGCCTCGGTGAGAACAAAAATGTTTTGTCCTAAAAGATTACCGAAGATAAAAGCCTCTCCTATGGAAGGAATTAAAGACTAAATTCAAAATTTTGGATGATTTAAAAATAAAATACTTTACATTTCAGGATTTTCTGGTTTTTATGTTTGTAATAAGGTTTCTGGGGGTCCAGGTTCGAAATTCGACGGTGGCCGAATAACTAATGGTCTTCCATTAAAGAATGGCAAACCTAGGATCAAAACAAATCCTCGGACTGACGACTATAGTAATTGATTCCGATCCCAAATTTTAAGCCCCGAAGAGAAGATTTCAAGGTGAATATTTCGACCATAAGACGACTGATCTGAACCTGGCTGGCCCTTTGACTCATTTGTTAGAACCGACTGCCACAATCTATTCTATAACTCAATTGAAAAGCGTCTGGAGGACATTTAAAAACAAATGAGAGCAACTCATTGTACATACATGTAAACTGAGGCAGGATATTTTACGAATATCATAACTGAAGGCTTCACAGAGGGGAGGCTTGAAAGAGAGAGTGAAAGGGAATTTTACAAATGCAGGCAATGAGAGACGCAATAGGACAAGGGCTTGTGAAAGCATTAAAAGATTGCCGGTAACAGGATACGCTGAACAGCCGCCGCAAACAAATCCATGGATTGAGGGTAATTGATGCTAACAACATACTAAGCCGTGGAGTACAGAATTTATGATTAGTAGATTAGCTTCTTGGACTGCTCAAAAGCAGGCGAATGCCAACTCTATGGCAGGTCTTAAAAATCAGAAGCAAGAGCTTTTAATTTATCTCCGAATCCGTAAGTAACTGAACGCATAATAAGAAACTCCATCCACAACTCTCCGATTGACTGTTCCTATAAGTCATTTGTTCACAACCCTACTACATTTATTCCAATGCATCAAGTCTTCTTTCCAACAGAATTATCGGTTTTGGAACGGAGAAAAATTCAAGGCAGACCCTAGAAACAAAACAGCGCAGCGACGACTTCGGTGAACATTGTCCCAATGCCCTTCGAGGGGACCGGCAAGCGCCGATAGGGCCACGCGGTTTGGAAATGTCATAAACCGAAATGAGAAACCAACCAGAACGGCTGGCTCCATGGAGTTTATTTTACTTTCTCCTTACGTAGAAGATTTTAACCGAAGGTAAATGAAATGGGAACCGCGTAATAGAACTTTTCCGTTCATAGATATTAAAATTGAGGACTAAATTGGGTTTCTCCCTGGGGACAACCATCAACTATAAATTCCACTCCGAAGTGAAAATTAAACGAAGTCATTATTTCGATTCGTTTAAGAACCCTGATTTAGAGTGGCAGCCTAACTGCGCCGAAACAAAATTACAACATTTAAGAATGACCAAAGTTGGCGAGAAAAATGTAAAATAGAAATGAATAGGTACGTGTCAATGATTAAAAATATGCTGAGTGTGAAAATCGGGCAGAACATATTGATGTTATTCCGTCTCACTATTCGTATTTCAGCGAGAATCAAATATAATTTCGGTAACAGATGGAATCCTAATGTGCATTTAATAATAAATTAAATGTAATGTAATACGTAAATGTTGGCAGGCGAACTATATGGGCCGTAAGTGGTTTGTAGGTACCTTCTCGGGGGTGGATTACATGCATTTTTCTGGCAAACTAGTGCCAGATTAACCCTGTGGAAGCCTGCTGTCCAAATCTCACGGACCCCTAACAAATTACACAGGCCTACAAAAAAATTTTTTTTGGTGCCGGGAATCTTTGTGTTGATTTTAACTATATTTGTAGAGCTGAATCCAAATATGAAATCCGTTTTTATTTAACAGCTCTACTTTTTTAGATATGGCACATCTTACGATTAGTTGTTTTAATATTTGATATATTCCGGAAAATAATTTTCAAAGTTAAATAAATCTATAATTATGCATGGGAATATATGGTAAAAGAAAATAGGAAAAATATTACAGACTTTGTGAAACGTGCATACTTGGGATATTTTGGTGTTAAGCTTGGTGACCAAGATAAAACATGGGCACCGCATTTTGTGTGTAAAACATGTACTGAACATCTGCGGCAATGGACAACAGGACAAAGGAAAAGTCTAAAATTTGGTGTGCCAATGGTGTGGAGAGAACCTGTGAACCATATTGACGACTGTTATTTTTGCGTAGTAAATGTTTCGGGAATTAATCGAAAAAATCGCCACAAGTGGACATATCCAGATTTGCCTTCAGCTAGACGCCCGGTACCCCATTCAGAAGAAATACCGATCCCAATATTTCAGACGTTACCAGATATATCTAAGGAAGAATTTGAGTTATTTGAAAACATTTCTCATTCTATTGACGATAGTGGCAGTGACTACGAGGGGGTATCAACAATTCCTCAACTATTTAATCAAGATGAACTAAGCGATCTTGCTAGAGAACTGAACTTATCGAAGGAAGCATCCGAACTACTAGCATCAAGACTGCATGAAAAGAATTTACTGCAACCCGGTACAAAAATAATTTTTTATCGCACAAGGGAAAAGGATATGCTACCCTTCTTTACTCAAGAAGACAATCTTACATTTTGTTTAGACGTTAAGGGTCTTTTGGAAAAAATGGGACTACTATCACAATATGATGCTAGTGATTGGCGTTTGTTTATTGATAGCTCCAAGCGTAGTTTAAAATGTGTACTTCTTCACAATGGTAACAGGTTTGGCGCAATACCAATCGCTCATTCAACTAAAATGAAAGAAGAATACGATACAATAGCATTGGTCTTACAGAAGATAAAATACCAGGAACATCGCTGGGTGATTTGTGTAGATTTAAAAATGGTGAACTTTCTTCTTGGGCAGCAAAGTGGCTACACAAAATATCCTTGTTTCTTGTGTCTCTGGGATAGCAGGGACAGACAAAACCACTGGATTAAGAAGGAGTGGCCTAAGAGAGAAAACTTGGTTGTTGGGAAAGAAAACATAATTGCTGAATCTTTAGTTGAAAGAGAGAAAATCATCTTACCGCCTCTACATATTAAACTAGGCCTAATGAAGCAATTTGTAAAGGCTCTTGACAAGGATGGACCATGCTTCGGCTACTTAAGACTAAAGATGCCCCATATAAGTAATGAAAAACTTAAAGCTGGTATTTTTGAGGGGCCACAAATCAGACAACTTACAAAGGATCCTGCTTTTGTCGAGTCAATGAATGAGATTGAAAAAATTAGTTGGATGTCATTTGTTGAGGTCATAAAAATTTTTCTAGGAAATCACAAAAGTGAAAATTATATTGAGCTGGTAAACATTATGCTCAGTAACTTCAAATCACTTGGATGTAATATGAGCACAAAAGTTCACTACCTACACAGCCACTTAGACAATTTTCTTGGAAATTTAGGAGACACAAGTGAAGAACAAGGTGAAAGATTTCACCAGGATATAAAAACAATGGAAGCTCGCTACCAAGGAAGATGGGATAACCATATGATGGCAGATTACTGCTGGTGCTTAAAACGAGACTGTTTGAACAAAGTGCACTCAAGAAAATCGCGCAAAAGAAGCTTCCGATGTGTTGAGTGATGTTTTTATGTATTTTTTCTTTTCAATTTGTTTTATTACAGTAAAAAAATTAGTATTTGTGTTCAATTGTATTGTAAAATTCTGTTGTGTTTGTGGCTGATTTAACAGCCCTAGAAATAAATCAAGTCTTTATATTTAGTGGGTTTTATTATTAATATAACATTCCAATATCATCATGTAGAAGATATTTTTTACGTAAGTAACAACATATCTATATCTTGAGAACTATAGCTGATAGGAAAAAACTAGTGTCATAATTGGATTCAGCACCCCAATTGTTCTTTAAATCATCATTAAAAGCTCCGGCACCAAAACCACTGTTGGCCTGTGTTATCTCCTCAGACGGTTTTAATTTTAGTAATCCACTGATTTTATGAGGGTGATTCGAAAAGTAAGGGCTCCTATTTTTTTTCATTGACAATCAAGTTAATTTTGAACTTTGCGTACATCATTAGAAAAGTTGAGCACTTAGCTATTATTCTTAACGATCAATCACTTTTTGCATCCTTGTAACCAGCTTTGTAATACCGGTGTCGTACTTTTCTCCTACAAATTGATTATGTTTTTAAACACATTAGCATATTCATTTATTACAAAATAATTATTAGTTTCTATAGCAAAATAACACACACAACAGATATTTTTATCTGATAAATTACATTTATTATTATTTTTAATTTCATTAAACCATAAAACTTAAAACATTCCCTTTCCTCCGATTGTTGTGATGAAATATTTCAAAGTATCTTGGATAACAGGGTAGTCCTTTACGAGACGTCGAATTCATTTGTAACTATGTACTGTCGTATTAAGAGAAAAATGAGTTGAATCTTTCTTGTGTGATTGAAAATAAATTAAAAGTTTCCAGTACTCATAACTTCGAAAAGATTCGTTCACCTTTAGCGTCCATGATCATGAGACACTTATAAATTCGATGTTAATGTGATCTGTTGGTGCGGGACCCGTAAAACGCCCAGAGGCGCCGGCGCCTACTCCTAACCCAATCGCTAATCCAGCACTGCGGTGGGCAGCGACAACGAAACGGCCGAGGTCAGCGCCCAGCGACTGAATCAGGCACGCGACAAGTGGTTTCCTCTCCTCTTGCTTCGAGAAGGTAGAGAATGTACGGTGACGGAATACATCTACACGAATGATATGATGGAGCAGGTGAACTAAATTTAGCTAGCAGGTAGAAAATGGCAAAAACGTTAACTCTCTAATTTCCATTAATCCTTTCATTTAGCATTGAGCTACCTTGGTCGAGGACATAATTGGCACGAGAAAATTACTCCATTTCATTAATGTTATCACTGTCATAAATGAATTTATTTAAATTACTAACTATTCTAACTATGCGGCCAGTAAACATTTGTTTATCTGAACTCACGTTTCGTACATCACTATTCAAAAATCTATCATCTCTAAAACTAACGACAGAAGCCGTTTCCGTGGAACAAATTTTAGTTTCCGTCCTGCGAAGCCTCAAGTCGTGGATGGAATAGCACCTCGACCAGAGAAATATTTCTATAGTAAGAGCTAGGGGGAAAATCTCACGGGAGAAGCAACCTAAATTAATAAGATTGCACAGAATACAGTATGCTTTGGGAAATGTACGAGGAGAGAGAATTAATCTCAGACGCTTGATTCCAAGATTTTATTCATTTTGGCCGATGAATTAGATTGCCTAGTGCTCGCAAACCGTAAGCTGAATTTCTAAATCACAGGTGCACTTCATCCTAGACATTTTCGTCACTCAATGAGGTGAATTTCGCATTTTAATCAGCTTAAGGGAAAGCGACAGAGTAATTCGCAAATGCAATCAACATTCATTTGGAGCGCTCGTCTTTCTCCGAAATGAAATGGATTGCGGAAGAAGGAGATACGGTCGCGTCGGGAGACGGAAGATAACGAGCACAACGTAAAGGCAGGAGATATTTTCGCGGAGGATGGGACTAGGGAAAGGGTGCAAAGAGGAATACGGACAATTAAATAAAAGTAAATTTGATGTCATAAATTTAATCGAAATACCGTGCTACCGGGAAGAAAGTGGTCACCCATGAGGAGGATTTCAAAATGAATTCAAATCTTGTGAAATACAGTCACTCATCGGTATGGCTGCGATTCCTCCAATATTAACGAGAGCTCAGCTAATGGGAAACTATTGCTGCGTAAAGATTAGACTTGACGTAAAACAAATTAAACATTAATATTGGTGCTATTATTGTCTAAAATCCTTAAAATAATGATCTATTGTGGATGTAAACGGTAAACCAATATCCATTGCATCATAAAATTTCGTTTTTTTCACTATTAAAAAATTATCTCGAGATAAGTTTTTATACATTGGAATTCTTCCACGCAGCAATAAAAAAATAAACGACCAAAACATAGGATGGCATCTTGGGCGTCACTTTGTGAATCTTATAATTATATTACAATCAAATCATAAAAGCCAATTTTCATACGATTTAATTTCACGCCCATGGTTTCACTCAGATTGACAATATCAAACGCCCTTGGTAGCCTTGATAATGACACTCTTGCGTCGAAAAATTTATTAAAGATTGATTAGTTTTATCATTTGATTAGTATGGCAACTTTAAAAAAAATCGAAATTAAAGGCAGACACTAAGAGGAAAATTTGAAATCATTTAAGAAAACCTTTCGAATAAAATCAATGCCGTAAATGTACGTAAAGCGTCACGAATACAGTAATAATTTTGGCGTAAGATACTTCGCACTTACGTTATGTATACACTGTTAAACTAATAAAATGGAAATAATTTTTCTCGTTGAAGTTTAACACAGATGTTTTTCATCGCCAAATTTTCAGTGATAATGATGTGAGCTGTCAATCAACTATCAGTGCCAATAAGATCTGCGATCATGCGTACACCTAACCGAAGGTCTGAATTCAGCACTACACGCACACGTGAGGAAAGAATTGTTACCGATACTTTACGTAAAAACCTCGTAGCTTGACTCTGCTTCTGTCATCTTGGCAACAGAATAGTGTTCACCCAAGGGTGAAAGGCATGAAAAAATAAACACACTATAAACGGCAGAGAAGTCATGGTTTAAAAAAATTCCGTTCTGATGTTAAAATTAAAAAAACGTAGAGACAAAAATACTAAATTGGTACGAGAAATCACATTCTATAGTAGTACTGCTGTCGGTCGCCTTCCCTAAAAACCGCCACTATTACGTAATGCATACACGGAACATGCCTCAAATTGACCACAAGATGGGAGACGCTGGATAGGCACGAGGAGAGGGGATGGGAGAATTATTACGCAAGCGGAGAGCCATAGGGGGAGTGCACTGTGTTTGGTAGATTTGGGAGACGGGAGGCCGGAAATTCCCGATGATTAATGGATCGAGCAGATTAAGACGGATCCACTGCAGCAGTTGTCCGCGGGCGTATTCCGCGGAGGCCGGAGTTGAATAGGGGAGCAAGAGCAGGGAGGGAGAAGGGAGATTACTAACAGACGCTTTGTTAGATGGCAAAAGTCTCCATTACCAGCGACTCAAAGTCGACGATATTACTGAGACGAACGGGTAATGAGTTCATTAGGTCATCTATAGACGAGAGTTATATTTTTTCCACTCCATGGCTGGAGTAAGATCAACTCACTACACTCATTTCATGCTAAAAAAGATTTTTTTTACGAAAAATAGCCCCACATTATTGTTTCACAAGAAGCCATCCATAAAAACCTAATGCTTCCCAGAAATAAGCTGCTATGGAAATTAAGCGAAAGTTTTCTACGCTCACTGGTAATTTCCCTCAAAATAAACCCATTCCGAAAGAACTATCGCGTATTCAAGGTATCCTAAATACCGACAAAACCGAAATCAATTAACAAAGATTATGTTCAATGTGGAGTCATTTAAACTCTCGAGCTTCTAAAATACAAACCTCGAAGGAAAAGAAACGGAAGCACAGAACAACATAATTCAACTTTAAATAAAATCGAGACAATTATACTTCATAGTACCAAGGAGGGCATCGCGTATTGGAAATGCAGAAGAGCATTATCTGAATTTAATAGGAAATGAACAGCTGAAAAACGAACGAGTCACACAATTGTGAAAGGAAATTACGATACATTTAAAGTGCAATAAAAACACAAATTCATTACATAGTTAAACTTAAAATATCAGCTTAACATAAGGCTTTACAGAACTTTGGGTTAATTCCTAAAAACATCACTCGGATTCAAGTAATACTTGTAGACCAATGGGAAGAAATGTTAGAAAGAAAATGAAGACATGGGTGAAGGCTATTCTCCCTGGTCGTGAGCAATTACAGTGATAAACAGAAGCTATTTACAGTTATTTAACGTTTACATTTGTACATGGTCATGGCTAAGAAAAGAGATGGAAGTTTAAATAACGAAGATACAACGAATGCGAATTTTTTTCACGTCCACATCACCAGCACGAGAGACCACGTTGTAGTTTTGCTTGTAGCTACTCCGACATCTAAGTTCATTCCATGCCATGACTAGAATTCACTACACACATCAAAATTGGCCAACGCGCACAGGCCAAGTCACGCAAGGGTTTCATACCAGGGATCAGTGAGGTAATCGAGGATCACCTTTCTCACTCCGTGTACCCAGGGTACCTGCGAGGATCAAATAAACCCGGAGGGCGTGTGAAGCTATGCCGGGAAGCCCTGGGTTTACCCGCTCCAAAGCCGATGTGATACAGAATTTGGTCTGGCGAAGTTAATTAAGACGCAAACTCAATGAAGACACATGACCATGCTCTTTAGAGCTCACGCGGGAACAAAAATCCAACGCCGAACATTGCGTCGAACAAAAACTGCGAAAAAAATCGGAGAAAAAATAAAGAGTTGACGCACTCGGACAGCCCCCTTTTGGCGTCGGCCTACCGCGTAAAAGAGCCGAGGGGTGACTGAAAGGGGATTTTTAAGGTGGGGGTGGGAGAGCTGGGCGAGAACTAATGGGGTGGGACGGGAGGAGGGAGGGTGGCAATACGATGGCGGGCGAATGGCACCTGAGTACCGCGGGGGATGAAAGGGAGGGGATGAATTACGAGGGGGCGAGGTCCCAGCTGTCACCGCGGGAGGGCGGGGGGAGCTGGCAGGAGCGAGGGGGGCGGTGGAGGGTACTGTAAAGGGCGTGCAGGCTCTTGTCCTCAATATTCCAATCCAAACAGGGAGACATTTGAAAGTTTAAATACGCGTTAAAATTTAAACTCCGACTCAGGTTATCCCTACGTTCGACGCTGAGGGAAGTAAGGTGAAAACCGAAATGCGATGGAGGAAAATATTTCTCGAGGGAGTACACCAAGGCTTTGTATTCTGCTACACGGCGACTCTGCCAATGCAATTATGAAATAAATTCTTTAGAAAATGAATTCAAGATGGAAAGGATTTTTGATTACGTACTGTGAAGTGTTGGGTTGGGTTAACTAAACTATATTCAAGTCTGAAAAGATAAGTTAGCTTCTAATCTTCGTGACATTTGTAGATTAACTGTTAGCAACTTAGCAGCAAATAAAGACATTTCAGACTGTAACATTGACCACATTTTTTAAAAAAACCATTCGACTTTCGGGATGAAATAAAATGTCGGTAATCTGAATTCACGAGTCGTCTCTTACTAATATATCAATCAATTTCACCACTCAAACGTGTATATTAGAATGAAGCTCGTTATCTCAATACTGTTTTATTTTTCCTTTGAGTATTTTGTATATTCTTTATCGGGGGGTACTACTCATGAAGTAACATTCCTGATCAAAGTTTTTCTCGAAGTTTTATTTGCCTCCATGCTCAAAAAATATTTTCCCCGTCAAATAGTCAAACTATGACACTCGAAACTCCAATATTACGCTCGTTTAATCAAACCTGGAAACATTCCACCCCTCCACTCCACTATTTCTGTTTCGCTATATATTTTTTGTTTGGGAATCCGAAACCTCTTCGCCTGGTAAACTGGAAACTGGGACCTCGCATGCGAAACAAATTGCACGTGGGTGCGTAATGAGAGGGAGAGAGACTGCTCCAAGCGGGGCGGGAAGGGTGAGGGGGATCACTCGTCGTTGCCCGGGGTGGAGGGCGGGGGGAAGGGAAAGGAGGTGGAAATGGAACCGAGAGACGATTTAAGATTCGGGCGAGGAAGGAACATTCCTCTCCCCTTGTCTTCCTCCTCCCCCTCCCGGCCTCCGCAAACCCCCCATCCGCCAACCCCCGACCCCCTAATGCACCAATCCCATTACACGACGTCACCCTCCTCCCTCCCTTCCCCTTCGCCGCAATGCTACACCCACACTGCCGACAGCATACTGGGGAACTCTCCACCCCCAACGTCCCCAGGCGTACCCCGACCCACTCCCTTTCCGCACCCGACGCCACCATCACCCACAGCTACCCGACTAATCCACCCACGCCCTCCCCACACCCCCGCGGGGAAACGTCTTGGCCAGGCGCACCTCCCAGCTATTGTTCCCACGGAAACCTTCGAAAGGAAGGCGTAAGATGTGCGGGGGTGTGGCAGGAGGGGGGAGCGGAGGCTCCTTCCGGGGTGTGTGCAGTGGAGGTGCGAGGAGCGGGCAGAGGAGCCGTACGGATCGTCCCAGAATAGAGAGAGCCCCGAGGGGGGGGGGTGCCAGTTGGAGAGTGTGCGGGTTTGAGCATTGAATCGGTGGTCGCGGGGTGTATTTTTTCCCCCCTTCCCCACACAAAGAGGCAAGTGACACTAGACTCTAGTTTTACAAAGCTTCATTTAATTAAAAGTTAATTTTAAACTCCAGTTAAGGCCAAGACTCAGTTTTCGGGTTGCTTGTTAAGTCTCAACCACTCAGTAAAGTTCTCGTTAAGAACAGAGTTCCTCCGGTTAAATTGTTCATGTTCACTAGTGAGCAGTCTGAATTGTTTATAAAAATGGACCCGTCGGTAACATTCATGCTGAGTAAACGACCACTTTCACCAACGATAGGATTAAACGATACAAAATAAAATGAGACTTAAAAAAATTGGAAAGACTGACACGAGCTGAACTGTGATACCGAGAGATAAATTGTCCGGGTTTGGAGCTAATGGAAGTATGATGGAATAAGTACGATAGTCCGCCCCCCGTGTTAGAGGAGTTGTGGAGAATGAAGATAGTGAGAAAGTAGTCTCTTTTTGCATTGGCAAGACCCGATTTGGGAGATTCGGTAAGTAAATGGCATCCATAAGAAGGGAAAAAGATAATTAATGAATTAGATAAGGCTAAAAGAAGGTCTTCCAGAGTTTTTTTCAAAAAACTTTGATGGAAAAAAAATTGAGGGTGACGGAGATAATCAGGATGGGAATACCTCCAGGTACCAAAAGAGCTAAGGACACTGAGTGATACTTTGCTTGAGTTAGCATGGTATGAGTATTAGTTATTAGGGGAAGTAAGTAGCTATTAAGGTTATTAGGACAGTCATTAGGGATAGGTGGGTAATTTGGTAGGGGTAGGATGTTCAGGAATGGTGGAAGGGTGGAGAGAAACCTGATGTCGGCATTAGTCTGTTCTTAACGATAGGCGCCAACGAGTCCTCAGTTTAATGTCCCATTCGAGGAGAGGCGCACTCACTTAATCTGCTTTCCACAAAGCATCCCATGTGGGGATCGGGATATGGTTGAAGAATCCAGCAACCTCCGGGATTGAAACCCGGGCCTTCGGGGTGGGAGTACTTTAGCCACCGCACCATCCCGATCCCCGAGCCAACTCGTGATACCGAGGGAATTATGAGGGCCACGTAGCTTAAAGGCAAATCAAGTCACTCAGATTAAAACGGAAAATGCACTACGTCAGGGACGGATGTAAATACTCTCTCTTCCATTATACCAATCGCTATCGTCACAAAAACAAGGTGGAGTACAATAACACCTATCACAAAGAACTTAATTCTCATCTAACATTCCCTTGAAGTCATTACATTCAAATGAAATAACATCATAAAACGCTAGTGTCCTAACTCATCCTACCACCCGCCCATGTATGGTTAGGAGGAGCGGGATTGTGTACATAGAATAATATAATTGTGTACATAGAATAATTGTGTATACTATAGAAACTAATATTCCATGCAAAGCTTTCCTTTTCATTATTTTGGCATCTTCTTTGCGATGAAATACCTAACTATATCGCATCTTACCTATCCTGAATGCATCACTGCGGGTAATATTTGATAATTATGCAGGGGTAAATGTCTTAACTGCACAGGTTCTGGCATAGTCACGTGGACGGATATAGCAAAAATGATATGGGAATGAATACAAAATCGTAAGTGCGTACGATTCAGCTAAATTCATCAATAGATTAAGATTAGATAGAATGGGATCAATAGATACATATACCCCTGCCATGCACCCCCGCGGAAACCCAGGGGGTGTGACGCACGCCGGAGAAGGCGAAGGGGCATGCGGTGTGCCGAGGAAAACCCGGGTTTGCGGCAAGGCGGCCGTGGGGTTCGGCTTTGGCATTAAACCCGAGACCGATTAAGAATGTACTTAACTAATAAGAAAAACAAGAAGGCGCGAATGGGAAGGGTGGGCGTGCACTGCCGGGGGCAAGGAGGGGGTGGGGTCTTGGGGTGAAGGGAACGAATGAGAAAGGCGGGGAGGGGTGTGCGAGCGTGTGCAAAAGTGTTCGGATGGAGAAGACGCAAATTGGAGTGAAATAGGATTTCGACGTGGGGAGGGGGGAAAAGGAGGAAGAAAGAGGAGGGGTTCAGAGGGCGTGTGAAGCGCGGTGGGCGGGGGCGGAGTGGCGGGAAGGGCCTGGGAACGGTTTGGTAATAAACGGGTCGGTCTCCGACGCTGCGGGGCGCTTGCTGAGCAAGCTGGGAACGGTGCGGAAATAGAGCACTCGGTGCGTTTTCCATTGGTTTTTCGCCGCCTCACATCCCCGCCCTCTCCCACTCTCTCTTCCTCGAAGCCTCGAGGAGAGGAAGAGTTGGTCCAGTTCGCCGGTTGAGTTTTGGAGGCTAAGAGAGTGAGCCCGGAGGGAATTTATTTTTGACGAAAGGCTCTCAGTCGTGTCCAGGCGAGAGAAAATTTTCCAAGAGCAAGGACACGAGAGGTTAAAGCGAAAGGGAACGCAATACACTACCATCTCCATCATATGAATATAAAAACTTACCTACATGACGAGAGAGAATGGAAACTCAAAAATTAAATTCATCAATTACTCTCCTCGGGGAACAATATACTTCTTAGAGAAAACTTTCAGTTTTTGGACATCGTTCCAAATATTGATACGTATCATTGAGTTATTTCCATGAATTATCGAATTAATAAAATCCATAATAATCATTATATTCATCAGTTGGCGTAAAAACTTACGTGAAGAGACGGAAGAAATAGAAATTGAAAGTTTCATGACTTTAACAAGGCCATTAATATTCAACTATGATAATCGAGGGTATTGGTGGTAGCGGAGCCGAAAATATCGCTGGTGCGACAAGATCTCGAATCCAGGAATGCACTTATATTAAGTATTTGGTGGAAATCTTATTTTCCGCTTGATGGGCTTGGCGTAACTCATCGTTGATACATCATAGCTGTTTTCACGGCAGAGAACGATGAATAATGAACAGCAGCACACCGAAAATCAAAGAACCACTGCTTTTAAAAAGCTATCCCACTAATTTATGGACTAATTCAAAATGCACTGCAATGATATTAGATAGGTACTTGAAATTATTTGTAATGAACACATAATTGAGAGATTGAAATATGCAGAGGAAATTATCGCAAAAATTAAAATAAGGAACTATTTGCAAATGAATGAGTGCTAAACGGAGGTTTTTCCCGACATTTCTCCATCTCAGAACTAAAATATAGGTTCATCATCCGTTACCATGTCATTAAAAATTAAAACCATAGTTGAAGGTTTGAAACTTATACACATAATTTCACCAATTATCTTCATATAAGATCCGTAATGTCATGATTCAATCTTTGCCGCAGTAGATCTGAAAAGAGTACATGCTAATGGAGTGGTGAAATATATTCAGGTGATTGCAATTGCAAAGACTACATGGAAATAATGTTTTTAATGGGACGCAATTGAAACTTAATTACAGATTATGAAACTTTTTTCTCTAACCCGAAAATATGTTTTGTACTCCAACATAATTTAATTGAATATCACGACTAGAGAAACTATTACTAACACGCCGAATGCAAATAAATCAGAGGAAAATAAAGAAACATTACTGGTGCTCCGTTAACTATTTCCAGTAATATTATATAAATGTGATAGGGTAACAGTAAGCAGTAATGTTAATGTGATTATTCAATTTCAAATTTATGTAGAGTTTCTGTCTCCCGTGAAAACTGCCTCCGGTTCAAAGATTTCAAAATCACATTTCTATTTTAAGAAGATGAGTCAATTTGAATAATGTTGATGGGTAAAATTGCACGAGCTAACACTGGAAGAAGTGATTTAGCACGCTCTACTGGACGAGCCATTATACTGAAATATTCTCTCCTATTTCTCTTTGGTTATACTAGGGCCTAAATAAAATTTGTTAGTATTCCAATACGCATTAGAAATGGCATACTTAAACTTTTCACTGTTGTATCACTTTTTATAATTATCGTCATCTTTTACGACCATTTAAGTCGTACGCTAACCAATTAAAAAGGTTAGAAAGTAAGTGAAGAATAATATTAAAAAATTATAAATATTTTCGGGAGAAAAAATATTTTCTTTTGGATGAGGAGGTTATTTAAAAACTATCCCGATTAAAACAACACTTCAGAAAGGTGAACGACTAGATATTAATTCCTCTAATGATCCTATATCTTTGAACTTTTACGACTCGGCACCTTCAATCTCCATCATGCCATGAAAATAGTGATGGAAGACATAATATTATATTGCCGGAAGAACGATGATTAAAGTATCCCATATTTTCCATGCCTCCTTTTCTTCATTCATTGTCTTTTTGGCAGAGCAACTAGCGACCTCTCATCTCACTTACACTTTTCTGAAACATAAATTACGGACATGGATCGATTATTAATAGGGAAATAACGTAAAGCTCAACTGCAATCGACCAATAAATGAATAGACTCAAGAAATGGACCAAGTTGTCACATCTAGGCTTTGCTAGAAACTGTTGAATGTACAATATAGAATTAAAAAATATCCTGAACCTGGTGAAATAATATTAACTTCCTAACTATGAATTATAAACAGCGATTTCTTATTATAGTCTACGGATATAGTTTCAGACCTACCAAGTGCGGGTGGGTATGTATCAACCTCGAAAGCGTAGGAATATCGTCTCGATGTGCAAACACTATTGAAATTCCGCAAATTATACCTAGATCCGCGACTCGTGGAGTCAAGTGTATACTTTGGTTCCGGACCCGAGTCATGAGCGCAGGGTCTCTGACTATTCTCAATACAGAGAGACAAAATGGATCCGGATGAAATCAGGAGGTTGCCGGGAGGACGGCGACAGGATTTCCGAGCGAGGGGTGATGATGCCTCCAACAAACGGAGGAAGATTCGCTGCAATTTGCGGAAACGCTGACTTCGACATCGCGATGGAAAGGTGATTTATGCGATCATCCGCGTGTTCCTCCCTTCTCAACTCCGCCGTCACCTCGCCCTCCGCGCAGGGAGGGGAGAGAAACGATTCCTCCTTCCCCGCCCGCCCTCTCTCCCCGCCCACCCTTGGGTGTGAGGGTGGAGAAGAGAGCGGAGGGAGGGGATCCATTTGTTAACGCCCTGGGAACAACGCATGTCATGATTGCTTTCAGTAGCGAAGCCACAACAGAGTACCACCGTCGGCCTCGGAGAATCCCCTTGTTGTAACTTGACGCGTGAATTAAATTCGAAGAGGGAGGTGGTTGATTGACGTCGCCATTTTACAGGTCTCACACAAGTATCCGACGGCTCGCAGTGCGAAGGAAGAGGCGAAGAGGCAAGGGGGATGGGGAGGACGGAGGGGGAAAATGAGAGAGAGAAGTAAGGGAATGGGAAAATGAAAGAGACGAGAGTGAGGAGTCTGTGCTACAAACGATTAAGCGGAAAAAATCCTTTTGAACATCGGCTGCTCAACCTGTTTCTCCGTGAGACGTCGACGACCGGCAGGTCGTGCGATGTGTGGAACTCAACCAATGCCGTCCGCCGAGGAATTAGACGGCGGATGAAGGGCCTCGGGAATTCTCCTCGAGAAGTGATCCATGTCCGTCAAGCGGAGGAGATTCGGCAAGGACTTCGTCACGTCGGTTTTACTCTGTGCTTGAAAATTGGACCAAGCGAACTAAGAACTCGTAACTACCATCAACACATTCTCTTCCTCGGATACATACGTAAAATTGATCGGAATTGAAATTAACGCAACGTTCTTAATTTTGAAGCAAAATCCTAAGAAATGTTGGGTTCCTGTCGTAATAAGACACGGAAAAATTTGGTGTCACTCTTGCCTCTTAAATGTAAATTTAGGATGACAGTGGCTGCCTTAGACCTCGTGCATTCTGGGGTACGAGGTTTCTTCCAATTAAGTCAACAGCTAGGCGGTGTAATTTATTATGGTATAGCTATGTGAATACAAATTACCCGTCGCGGATGAAGTAAAATACTTGGGGGGGCACCATTGCATCGATTCTTACTTGGGGAAAACGCAATATTTGCGGAGGGGCACTAAAAAAGCTGGTATTCGTCATACGTATAGCTGGAAGGTGTAGCGACGAAAAAATGAAAGAAAAGTGCCATTTTTCTTTAGTTAGACCTCACATAGAGTATGCGGCGAGCATATGGGATCCATTTAAAACGAAATTGATTACAGAATTGAAAAAGGTACAGAGAAAGGCTGCTAGGTTCGTGAAAAATTCGTACGAAAAAACACAAAGCGTCACACACTTAATGCAGAATATGGGATGGGACCCTTTAGATATGCGAAGACTCAGGGCTAGATTAAACTTATTACAAAGTTATAAATCGTGTGGTGGTTTTGCATGCGATATTGTAGATATAATTAGTCCCCTAATTGCATTGGCAGAGCCGAAAATTGTCACAAAATAAGAGACTGTCGAAAAGATAGACTCATGTATTCGTTTTTCCCGTGAACTATTCGCGAAAGCAATAAAATTGGAGAATCTTAGACAGTAATAATTACGCGCTGTCGAAAAAGGGGTATAATACATTAAACTTCCCCAGCACTATCTCCAAGTCTGGCGTCGTAACGCCCCCCGCCATGCGCCCTTGTTCTGTGAATTGCCCGTACGGAATATGTAGAATACTAACCGGAATTAAGTGTCTGAATTGCATGCGTGTCTGCCCTCTTTTAATGATTTTTCCTTTTCTTCTTTGGGTAGGGACAGGAACAGCTACTAACCATGTAATACTCGTAATATACGTTTGTGGGCATGTTGCATGAAGTGTGTTTTGTCGCTCCCTTTCCACGCGGTTTTTGGGCGGATCGCGAGGTGCCATTTGCATTAGGGGATACATCTAGAATGGTTGGTTACCTACGACCCCCTGCCACACATTCTTGACACGGCTTGCGGGGTAATGAGTCGATGTAGATGTACCATGTCTAGTAACATAGTACAGGAGGAGATAACATATCTTAAGTGAAAAATTTAATGTGAGGATGCAGTTCATTGTGTGGCCATTTATTGGAGGAGAATGATATATTTCCCACTAGGTTTTGTGTTAATACACGTTGTAGTTTAGCTTATTGAAAACTGAATTTGCTATCAACGCTTTGATGAATGTAAATCCTGTAACTTCAAAAACTAATTTCTGTGTTGATGACTGTGATTTGATGATTACATTTCCACAGCAAGGCTATTTATGTCCTTAAAAGTTAAAAAAATTCTTTTTTGATCATAATGCGAAATCATCTTCAGTGTAACTGCATTCAAAAATTGAGAACAGCAATCATAAAGGCAAAGTCTATACACACTAAGAATTATACGGCATACAGGAGGATACATGATTTTTAAGCTTAACTACTGTTTACAAAATTAGTTAACATTAAAATATACTAGCGACGTGATTAAATAAAAAATATAGCTTCACTAGTTCCAAGGTCCCGCATGAAAATCCCCGTTCTGTATTCGCATTTGAAATAAGGTAAAGATATTTGAACTGCACCGTACATTTTAACTCAAATCTTGCAGAAATTGATGACGAATGGAACCGCAAAATGACAGTAAATTTAGATGATTTTTCCGCTCCAGACAGACGAAATAATCGCTCACTACGCAAACAAAATAAGTTCGGCGCCTTTGCGTGACATAGACGACCTACTTGAATTTCGAGACGAGTACACTGACAATTGAAGTGAATATTCTAAGGAGGAGCGAAAAAAATTAAATTTCCAAACCACTGCGCAAGTAGAAAGGTGCGCTCTCTTTCGGATCGTCCTCGACGGCAGCACGCTTCATTCGAACAAACGGCGCACGCGAAGAGCGAGCGAGCACCGCGACCTTGCAGGAATTTTATGCAGGAACTCTTCCCATCAAGCCTGCCTTCCCCGTGAGCCCTACGCGACGATTTAATCCTTGCTGCAGAGGGATTTATTCTCGTGGAGCGGTTATTGGAAAGGCGCGAAGAGAAGAGAGGGGTGGCGAGAACACGAGGGCCGTACAAGTACCCCCGGCGTCGAAACACGACGGGTGGGCCGGGGTTGGGAGAGGTCCTGGGGGTGTGCGGGGGGAGGGGGATCTCACTGATGCGTCCCGGGCGCGTGTGTGTTTGTGCGTGTGGGTATACATGTGGATGGGTTGAGAGGGAATTCGGAGGTGGCTGGGGGAGGGAGAGTGGAGTTTCACGGAAGGTCTGAGGTAGGAGTGGGCGTTGGCGCGAGATGGAAGGGGATGACGAATAAGTTTCGCTTCGAGGTGGGGGCTGGGGAGAAGGAGGGGGAAAGGGACGGAAGAGGCGAAAAGGGACGGAAGAGGCGAAGGGAGGAGGGCGTGAGCACTCTTTTCGGAGGAGGAGGGTTCTTAAGATGAATTGGAAAAGATTCTTGAGAGCGAGCACGCCGTAGGGGGGCGGGCGGGCGGGGCGGGGGTTGCGGAGAGGATGGGGGGTGGGGTTGAGTCTGCTTGGCAGCGGTTGACACGAAAGAAGAAGGGAAGAGGAGGGTGGAGGGGTGGAGAATAAGCAGAGTGGAGAAACATTGCTGCTATTGCCGCTGCCACCTCGGGCCCTTGGCAAAACTCTAAACCCCCCCCACCCATACTTACCATCCCACCCCACATACCCCCCTCCAGACACAAACAAGGGTATGCCTCTATTTCTCTCTCATATTTCTGCAAATTTTGAATGAATATTTCCTGCCTTCCCCATTATTTTTTTACATCAGTCCTCGGCGATGGCAACGACCACTGGTCACGTGATCACGAAAATTTGGTTCTAGGATAACCAACTCAAGATTAAATAAGCCATCGTTGATGTCCATACGCTTACTTTCCGTTCGAAATATTAACACTTCACGCGGCTTTCGGGAATGCACGACCGGCCATTTAAAAACCTCCCAGGCAGAGATGCGTTTCTGGATCAAGAGTAGGGAGAATTGAATAATGACTATCTCCCGATAATTTTCATTTTTTCTCGTCAATTTAGTTCAATGAAATTTTATATCTATCTTCAAAGATATTTCCACGAAATGTTTCTCATAGTATTAAATCTTATTTTAGGACTGTTTCAGAGGCTTGCATTAAGACATTTAATGAATTAACATATGGAAATGTTTAACAGAAGACATTCTACAACTGCTTCTCTTTTACGTCGAACGATCTCACTGATTTTTTATCCATGAAATAAAACGCGCAGAGAAAGTAGAGGAAAGTTTACCCAAACTTATACTTCTCTAAAGAGAGGAGAATGACAAAACCAGTCCTTAGGGAGTTTGACACCAGTCCAGTGTCGCTTAATTCACCAGCGGAGCACGAGGAAATAGCTTCTTTAGATCCAACACGCGCGCTAGCAATTGGAGGATTGAGCGGCAGGTGTTGCATGAAAAGAAAATAGGGAAATCTCGCCTAGAAACGATTAAAAGGATTACAAACAATGCTGTTAAACTCATCTCAGTGAAGCGAGAAATATTTAATGATGATGATGATGAATTATTTATGCAGAAATTTATTGGCGTTTCGTTTCATTAGCATTTTTAGCATTAGCGCCAACGTAAATTACCCCCATAAATCATTCAGCTGGCTCGTGACTTATTCCAATTAATAAAACAATACATTTCCCAGTCATTCATTTAAACAATCAATCAAGGGGGGATATTCAGGTCATAACTCCGGTGGGGCTGAGGGCAGACAGTGTTATTAAAGATTTATCGAACAATGGCTTTCCATAAATATACAATTTCCACTTCTGATGCGGATCCAAAATTGCGGAACCAATAAATTTTCCGTCAGGTGCACAAATACCATAACATGAAGTGAACATTAACTGTATCGTAAGTGCCCGCCGAGTGATGCCTACTGACTCTCCATGATGATTTATGTTGTTATTATTAAGCTTGAATACGTAGTGTCTGCTAATATCTATACACGCATAGGGAAAGAATCAATACATGTAAAATGCCCAACCACCTAATTCAGTGCAAGAGTACTTGAATGTCAAATTGGCTACAATCGCCCTTCGTAGCAGAGATGGCAAATACTGCGGGTGAATGGCTAAAGGCAGAAAGGCTAAAAGAATAAGTGGATAAATTTCTCAATAAAATCAAATTGAAAAGGAAAATGGAGGTCAGCACTGTAGCAGGAGAAGCTCTAGGAAACAGTTAAATTCATACAGTTCGTAATGGAAGCAAGAATTGAAAAGAATGAGGAATGATATTTAAGAGATTGAATCAGGAGTTTAGAACAAACTCTTTTGCTAAAATATATTCGTTTGTTGTGAATAACTACGTTTGATAAAGTCTAGATTTTTTTGTTCTAAATGCGCTATTAATTTTTCCATTATATCCAACGTCCTTGCACCTACTACTATGCACTTTCGTTTGTTGCACTACTCACCATGACTAAAGTTCCCGGTTGATTTGTTTCGAGAATGCTTGAGGGCTCGTCCTACATCTTTCGCACTCAATGGTCCTTACCCAGAACTACAAGCGTCTAGATGATGATGAAATTAATCATTGATGTGCTCTTCTAACTCTGTGTGCGGCGCATATGCGAAATATTAGAGGGGAGCTTTCCGGCCTTAAGGGACTTGCATGTAGCCAGGTGAGGGCTGTTGCAGTTCACTAACTACGGCTTGTAAACTGTAGTTGAGGAGATGCTGTGCCTTTTATTCCCTGCTTTTATTTCCCTTTAATTCCACATGCGCATATATTTCCGGAATACAACTTTTCGAACATTTTTCAATCCCCTTAAAACTCTTTGATGCGTGGCATTTCCCCATTAAGAGCACGGAGCCTCGCTTTTAGTGATATAGCAAATAAAAAAATAAATACAATACTCCCCCAGAGTAGAGAGAAAAGTGTTCGTTTTATATCGTGTACTGAATACTGCTTCATTCGTTGATATTTGTATGACCTGGCAACAGGTTTTCGCTTTTCTCCCTTAAGGTAAGTAAGCTCCCAACAGTGGAAATATTTGCCACCCTTTTGGCACCACTCCTTAGAGGGAATTCCACCTTACACACTTGGCAATAGATAGTCTGCTGTTTTCGAGCATGCGCGACGCTGGAAATATTGACTGTCAAAAGCGATGGCTGGTGGAGGAGGAGGGTACGCGCAGCCTTAATTTTTGGGTGCTCCCGAGAGAGGATAGACGGAGGAAAGTTAATCAGGCAGCAAGAAGGGCCGTTTAAATTCCTCCCTTTGGTCGCATTTCATATTTCCGATTTGAAAATTAGAAAATGTCTAATGTACTTGAGCTGGTGAGATCGAGCCAAATTATTCCGCAGTTATTATTTACCTACACTAGCATTCACGTTTTTGTTACATTAATGCAGAAAAAGGATTCGTGCCCTAAGGATTCTTCGCTATAGGAGTCTCCCACGACGGAATTCGTGTGTAAAGTTTTGACGCAAGAGCTGAGATTTATCTGAGACATAATTACTAACTTTGGACGTTAAGTATGACAGGATTGTTTTCTTTTGTAGAAATGTTTTCCAAAAGAGGGTCTATTGAAAACATTTTGAGGGTCTATTATAAAACAATTATGCTCATTAAAGAAAGGCAAATTAATACCATTTAATCAAAGATTACTTTTATATTCCATCCCGCCTTTTTATAAATAATTATTTTCCAAAACTAGATCGACTATTTACGATTGATTCAAGGGGATCGATAAAATGTTAAAGGTTTTTGAGGTAGGGCATGGAAACAAGACCGTTTAGCCCTAAGATATTGTCCTGTTCTATGGAGACCAATGCAGAACTTCCATTGCACACCCTTCTCTGGATACGCCTACCTTTAATAAGTGTAATACCTAGATTCCAAACTCCAGCCGAGGACGACGGTATACCTCGATTAGTAAGATTCATCATATGTACGTATGAAAGTACGGACGAAAATCGCTTGCCACTGATTTTTGGGTTTTGTTGTCGAGGGTTTTGCACGACAGATGTCCAGGGTCAGGACGCGAGTGTCACTTTTTCTTTGTCCAAGGCTATAAAGAGGACGCTCACCTGCTATTTATGTCGGAAAATTTCTCCCTCCGTCCGACGCCTCTCACTGTGCGAGTCGTGAAATACGGCACCTGATTCACGCGTTCACTCTCCGCGACCGTGGCTTGGGCCTCGAGCAAGTATGCCTTGTTTCGGAGCGGAATTGCAGTGAAAACTCCGCATCCTCCCACTCCTATTTTCTTGTGGCCTCGCCCCGCATGGGTCGAATGTATTCGTGTGCATGAAGGGTTCAGTTGTACAGGCGAAAGAGTTCACGAACAAACACGGAAGAGAGCTTGTCCTTTCTCTCTCGTTCCGTTTTCATCGTCAACCCCCGAAAAACCACGATGGCGGTCCTTCTCTGTTCTACCATTCCCCCCTCCCCCCGAAGCCCCCCTGGACTCCAGCACTCTACTGTGTTGGCAACACGCTTCACTTCCCCACACGCGCTCATCCGTCCCCGTCGAATCATCGCCCTCCCCTTTCCTGCTTCCGACGCGCCCCATTCTACCTCCCCGCCCCGCCCTCGCGTCACTTAACGGCTGCGTCGCCCTTTTTAAAACTGTCCCCGCGACTCCCTGATCCCACCCCCCCCCTGTTTCCGCCGTTTCATCCACCCCGTCATTATTCTAACACTCCAAACTTCTTCCCACAAAGTCATTGCGCTTCCGCCCTCCCTCGCCCCATTGGTCTTGATTTCGGCCCAAATGCCATACATATTCCGCCGCGGAGGTGGGACTTTAGTTCGAGCTAACGACATAACTTCAAATATACAAATGCGTAAGAAAATACAAAAGAATAATCGGGATTATTCAAAATGTAGGGCGTGCAATATGAAGTGTTACTGGTGATTTAAAGGGTTGAAGTTTAAGTGAAATAAATATATCGGAGCTTATTCTTACTCAATTCATTATCATTGCCAATATATCTATGCACAAATGTTCAATTAGCCTAAAAAATCATTATAGTAAATTCATCATTCTAGCGGAATAGATTTTTCTAGCCGGTTGAACTGGCGAGAGTCTGCCCTCAACTGAATCTAAGGCCGCGAGTTCGAATCCCGCCTGGAACATGTAGGATGCGCTGTTACGTGATTGGCTTCGTTTGCTTGAATATGCGGGATATCATTTCACAGTGCACTGGACTCCTATCATAGTATATTGCTACTGCTACATGATGCATGATCCAATGACTTGTTGAACCAGTGATTATGGATTAATACGGTCGCTCTCCAGACGGTTGCGCTAAATATTTGATACCATCGTAACTCGAGTGCCTCAGTGAATTAAGGTTCACTTCATTTTATATTCTAATCAAAATATTGAGGCCTATTCTACTATCAGAATTGCCCTAACTTCGTCATAACTAAGATCCTCTAATTGTTAGCGTTATTAATGAGGCCAACCCATTGCGTTCACATGCCCATCATATGCATTGGTCACGTTTGGTTAGGGAATTGAATTGTCGTGCCTTTTGTTGGTCGGAGAGCATTTTTAAGCTGGATAAGTTTGGTCTGAAGAGTCTGATTTCGCTTCATAAAAGTCTGAGTTATTCGTAATTAACATTTTTTTTTCAAAATGAAACTCCACTGATGTTCAAAAAATGCTTGGAACTAGGTGCTTTACCTTTAAAGATTATGCCAAAACTTCAAGAGACAATTAGTTTCCGCTACATCTTCAGTTCTAAACTTTGATTAAATAGTAATTTACATTTAATTTAAGCTTGATACCAAACAGAACATTTATCTGACGCAAATACCCTGTGCTAAATGGATTAATTGGTTCTGAATAATTTATATTTCCAGATGATGGTAGAAAGCATGGAAAAACTATAAAGTTAAATTAATTAAGGGATATAATCGCCACAAACGCGGTCAGTTTTCACTGAGGATGGTGATAACTTTAAGGCTATTCACGAAAGACAAAGAATTCGACGTTTTCATGAAGCGCGGTAGTTCCGTAAAGACTTGGTTGACATATTCCTTTTAAAATAGATTCAAAAGGAAGGATTTCGTAAGAACATAGTCCTTCGAGAATGCGAGAATTTGGTTTTGGGGAAGAAGACAAGACAGATCGATGGCGAGGGTTTGACTGAAGGACACTTTGAATGGTATAATAAATATGCTGAGTAACACTCATAAATTAAAAGATATGCTGTCAACACTAGGGGAACATTGTCCGGCGAATCTTAGTCGTGTATCTTTTATCACCTTACGCATGTACACGGAATTCACGTGGGGATGACATAAGCTATGGGTGTTTAAGTTTAAGGATCAAGATCGGCTGATCTTTGCTGTGTGTTTAGTTATCTGCAAGGCATTTAATAAACGTCAGCATTTTGAAGTTAACACAAATTGAAAAGGAATAAGTAACATGTCACGATGGCGGCACTAACAGAACTCAGTGGTAACGAAATATTTATCAACATACTTTTGCATAGTTTCATTATATCATACAATATTACATTCACTTGGTGGTGATAACATT
This sequence comes from Hetaerina titia, assembly GCA_037158775.1. Taxonomy (NCBI): domain Eukaryota; kingdom Metazoa; phylum Arthropoda; class Insecta; order Odonata; family Calopterygidae; genus Hetaerina; species Hetaerina titia. The sequence goes on from CM073774.1 coordinate 23,610,751, forward strand.
TTTATCACCATAGGATTTGTGGATACCACACTAGAATACATCCGTTGATATTCGAACTGTTTACATCATAAATGACGCAACAATCATGGCGCGGGGCAATTACCCTTAAAGAGTTTGCCACAGGTTTTCTTGACACTCTTTGAATGTTTAGCTATTCATATATTTTAACTCCAGAGAAGCACTGAAAATATACGAGATTCATATTAACACTGGAAAAATCTGATCATAGCGAATTTCAAATTCGTCGTCCTTTTTATTCATAAAATGAGCTTAATTCCGTGTTGAGGCCCCAATTTACTTTAATTGCTGTCGCATTTTTTACCGCATGCGATTTTAAACGTTCGATTTTATTCGTGGCTGATTAATATTATTCCATCATGCAACGCCTTACTTCATGAAAAAGCAAATAATACATTTAGTAAAACGTTAATACCCCTTGGAATTTAATGAAGTTTTCTTGGTGTCTCAAATCCTTAGGAGTAAATTGATGCATGCCCCATAAAAAAAACTGACCACGTACAATTGACTTCATGGGGGCTCCTTGTTACTCGCGTGACTTAACTCGCTTGTCCGCAACGTGATTTGCTACGCTGAAAATGAATTTAGGAAAATATTTTGAAAACTATTTAAACTTACCCGAGAGGCGAAATTACCATATGCTAGTTCAAGTAGTGCAACGCGCCCGAGTGGGATTATCATAAATAGCAAAATGCCTCGAGTGGACTCGGGCCAAGTAGTCGCAAAGATGATGCGTTTTGTCTATAGGCATTCGAGCACCAAATGAAATGTTTTCCTAGAACTAACACAACATGTAAAAAAAGGGATTAAACCACAAAACAGCATCGTTATTTGCGGTTAAAATTATGCCGTTTCCCGGAAGGAGAAATATTCGAAGTGAGGGTTTGACTCGTGATGAGGACAGTGCAGAGTCACAGTCCGCGGTCATGTGATAGCTCAGAACGCATGAGGTGAGAGGGATTGTGGGGGAGATTAGGTATGTAAGGAGTGTCCTTTGGTATATAATATTAGGATTTAAGGTTTTTTTCTTTAATTTTGACACCAAATTGAACAGCACGACTTTTTGCGATACGTAGCATTTAATTTACTCAACAAACTCCACTAAAAATACCAACGGAAATTCCTACCATCTCTCCAACTCCACCACCTAATTTCCCATTTTTCCCCTTCCTTCTTCCAATCTGAGCGCCCTCTTAGCAACGAACAGGGTGTCTGAACAAACCCCTTCTTATGAGAAATCCTTCTAAGAATTTCCAATTATGTACAAAGCATCAGAAAATGTTTTCTCCTATTATATCTAATTGATACCAGAAGTAGCCATGAAGGATGAGAAAATTTGCAGGTTCGGAAATATTAAAAATGTTTTGCTGGAAAGATACAAGAGTTGCGTCATCATTCAACAAATTTTGCGACTAATTTTGGCTCTTACACACAGAACCAAGTCGGGGAACTACGACGACTGAAGCCTGAGGAGTATAAGCCCACACGAATAGCTTGCCGATAATCGCGAGGAATTCTGGGAGCAGAGGGAATTCTGTCTTCAAAAGAAACCGGGTGAATCATCTTCTCCGAATAAATATTTTGCTTCGCTATTAAGCCGAATCTTCTTGTCCCATTGTTCCAAGCTTTTAAATGAAAGAAGGTCCCTGGGAGACTTCGAAGGGGCTCGAAGGCTGGATTTAAAGTGCAGATTCCGGCGATCAGTAGGCGGGAGAGGTGACTCTACCCCCATGATGCACTGCACCCGACGCGGGGGGGCGCATTTCTTATTGTCACACCTCTGAGGGGGAGATGAGAGGGAGGAGGGGAGGCGGCTCGCTGGGAGGGAGAAATGCAGGAATTTCATCGGCAAACAAAAGAGCATCGCGCCGGGGGGAGGACTTGGGAGGTGAATGCGGGCGCGCTCTCGCCTACGGGAGCGTCGAGGCCATTGTTGGATCCTCAACAATGAGGCGGAGGTGGGCGGGGGCCCTCCATGCAGCAGCTCCCGACGGAATACTGGGGAACGGAGAGAAGGCGGAGAAATCGCATTCTCCGTAAAGCACCTTTCATTTCCCGCCGAGAATGGGAAAAGCCGGCGCCCCGAAATTTGAATTCCTTAGGCAACCGACCGAGGGGGCCCATTTGACGCGCGGCGAGGGAGGAAGTGAGTGAGAGGTGACGCTATTTGACTGTCTTCCTCTCGCGCCGACTGCGGAGGAGGGTGAGGGGTAAAGAGGTCGGCGGTCGGTGACGGCGAGCGGAGAAGAATGGGGGCGAGCTGAGAGGGGAAGCGGAGGGCAAGGGAAATAAAAAAATCAGGCAATCTCGGGGGTGGTCCATGACCGGATCCGACCGCCCCATCCACCAACTCGCCCCCCATCCAGACTCATCCTCAAACAGCCTCCCTTGCCCTTCCCCCCGGAAGAATGAATGTCGGAAATGAATTTCATCGCGGCAACGAGTGGAAGAAATTGATAAATATTACGGTTGTACGACTTTTTATTAAAATGTTTCCAGAGGTCATGGGAACCTCTGACAAGCTAAATAAAGTAGGCCCGCCCCTGCTCTGTCCCTACTCCTGCAATTGGAGCGTCTGGAGGAGAAAATAAACGTCATTCCAGGAGGGCGCTTCGAGGAGATCTCGTAATTATTTGCAGTGATCAGCGACACGTGAGCAAATAACTGAAATGTGGATTTTTTTCCTTGAGAACACGGGAGAAAGACTAGATAATATATATATTAACAATAAAATAATTTTCCGCAAAAGATGCTTAATGCAAATGACAAAATTTATTGGCGCATGAATTTACACAAGAATAAATTTGCATTAGAAAAATAATAAACAGTATCTTAGGCTTACATTTAACGTCCTTTTTAGATTAGATTGAAATATGAGCAGGCATATATTACGTACATCAATGATGTGCTCCAAAAAATTGAATGCACTCATAAGAACTAAACGAATAGCTTCTAAAGCGAGAACAAGCCGATGCTATTCCGGAAAATGTTTTATTCTTAATAAACACATTGTCTTTAAATTGATTTTATTTTGTACGAAATGTTCATAATATTTTTATGCGAATATTTCTATTGACGATAAGTGTGACTGTCGGAAATAAGTTGATAGTAGATTGTAAATTATATGCAATGTAATATTCACCGGCGTAATCGTTAAATATGTCACAAAATTTAATACAATTGCGTGCAGAATAATCAGGCACATATAAACACCTATCTTTTTTGAAATTCTTCTAAAAGATTAAGGGGCTACTCCAAGGTGTATCAAAAATTGAGAAACCCCCACTGGTGTAACTGCTAAATTCTTCCTTTGACAATTAATTCCTACATACAGATCATCTTCGGCATTAATTTTATTTCAAGTTCAACTAACGCGTTGACGAAAGGTATAGCTGATTTCCTCCAATTATCAAGTCCATTCCCATTAGAAAGAGAAGAGTGAAATTCTAATTTACATTGACCATAAAACGTGGACTAAACTACCGCTTTAAATAGCATTGAGAGACAAGAGTTTTAATCTGACACAAAACATCTTCTTTTGCGCCGAGAATACGCTAACAGACCGACAGAAGAGGTTCTTTCGTGTCAAGACGGAGATGGAGGAAGTGGCAGGAAATCTTCCAGATGGCAAGCAGCTTTCGAACAAGAACTGCGAGACGAGCAAACAAGTGAATCGGAACGAATGCGGAACTGGGCCCAGCGTCCTATACCTACGTAACCCTGGAATACTCCTCGAGGGATTGGGGACAAAACTCGAATACAAGTGCGAAGATTAAAGGCGTTCGTATTCCCTCACGAGCGCATTTCCGAAGTAATCCTTCCGTGGACACGGAGTAAACAAATTAATTAGATGCAATTTTTCAAATGACGCCAGAAAAAAATAGAAACGGGATCTCTTCCTCTTTTCATTACGTGGCGAAGGGGAAAAATGTTAAGTTACGGATTAACTGGATTACTTAACATATTATCTTCTTCCGCGTTTATTATTTCAATTTCGCCTGATGCCAAGGAGGGCCCAAATACCTGTGGTCCGCCTTTTCGGATAATTAACTGTGAATTGTCGGTTAATCTATTTTAATCACCGGGTGATGAAAAACTGTCTTGTTTTCCCGGCCGCTTTCCTTTTTCAGACGAGACGCATTAATTTTGCGGCGGAGAGCTCCGTGGAGAACCACACCGATTCACTTCCGTAGGAACATTTGCCTCACTTCCAAACCCTCTCTCATGCAAATCCACCGATGACTTATTGCAACACTCAATTAATTATGAACATACTCGCGTGTCATAAGGTTTTCCTATCCTTTTTTATAAAAAAACAGACCTGATCGACGCATAATATCACCACCAAGAAGGGTCAAAATTGGAAAATAGTGTTCCATACGGCTTCTGGGACGGGTGATATTTTCGACATGCTGGAAATTTCAGCGAAAGTAAACATTAATACGTGCAAGATAAATTTGAAAATATAGAGATACTTTTCATGAACTTTTCTCAACAATATAAAATAATGACTTACTCAATACAGTGAGGAAACATTAAGGAGGTAATGAACCAAATCCCGAGTCTGATAGGTGATGAGCAGTGCTAACCTAATACTAAGAGAAACAGCGGGCGAAATTCACACATCAGGGTAGGGAGGCCAGTTCCTTTTCTTGTGTCGTAAATGACCAGGAAGAAATGGTACCCGAAAACTGATGGTGCCCGTAGGTGTGGAATTCAAGCCCTCGAGTCAGTAGCCAAGTGCTCTACTCACTGGACTAACACGCCTCCATTACGGAGCTTCAGGAAAAAAACTTACTGTGACTACACTAAAAATACTAAATACACTAAAAATATAGTAAGTGTTAAATAAAAAACTTTGACAGCAACACACAAAATAAGAACAAATAAAAGGAAAACTCACACGTTATTTCTTGATAATTTCGACGGAATTGAGCTCCGTCTTCCTCAGAAGATTAGTTAGGACTCAGGTTAGGCTAGGTTAGGAACCTAACCTGAGTCCTAACTAATCTGCTGAGGAAGACGGAGCTCAATTCCGTCAAAATTATCAAAAAATAACGTGTGAGTGTTCCTTTTATGTGTTCTCATATTGTACATACACACATATATATATATATATATATATCGATGATGCGGAAGTACTCACGAGAGCAATATAACTTTTGGACGGCACAATAGAACACAGAATAAAACAGATAACACGTAAAAGGACACTCACACTGTAGATGATTTAAGCTTTCGGCCTACTCCGAGGCCTTCTTCAGGATATATATATTATATATATATATATATATATATATATATTATATATATTTATAAATATATTTATATATATGTATATATATATAAATATATGTATATGTATGCATATGTATAAATATATATATATATATACATTTGGTATAAAATTTATTGAAAAATTTTTTAAGAAGCAAAAAATACAAAATATACTTCCGTGTAAAGACAGCGTTTACAAGTATAAATTAGATAGTGCGAAGCACTTATTAGCATTGATACGTTAAGCATGAAACATATGAGATTAAATTTACACAGACACGACCTCATGGGAATTATATGCAAGAAAATTAATTTAAAAAATAATATATAATTCTGTGCCGTAAAATTCTGAGGATAAGAGATTATTTTATGAGGCTAAAGAACTTCCATGATTTTCAAGGAACAGGGATACTCATACCAATGCGCATAAAGTATTTCCAGTTAAGGATTGTAAATTCGAACTCAAAAGTAAATAAAAAATACTCAAACTGCTCAAAATATTTTTGAGCAAATACGCAAATTTTTAAATTTCCAGGCAGTATGCATCAGGATGGTTCAGGAGCATCATGAAATCTTAGCCTAATCACGAGTTCCATTTATACACGAAAGAGTTTTAAGAAGGGAGAATGGTGTTAAATAGAAATTTGACGGTGAATTAAACGGAGGGAGCGCAAGCAGTGTAGGGGCGCCGTGGGTAGAATGTCCAATTTGGTCCTTAGTTGGTAGTGTATTCCCTTTGGGATCCAAATTCTCATTGCCCCATTCATTTCTCGTTTTCCTCTATGATATACGGTGACACCGAGCATAAAATAGTGGGGGAGACCTCGTTTCGTGGACTGCGAAGAACTCTTTTAGTTTAAGGGAACGACAAGCGAGGCGGGGGCGAATAAAAAAAAGAGGTCAACACTTCGGGCACGTCGTCGGCCTTGGCCATGCAGGGGAAAACTGGAAAAATTAAATAAAAAAAGGACAGGGGAGGGACGTAGAAAGATATTAAACGAAACAAGGGAAAGCTCTCGAGGCGAGCGGGGAACTCAACGTCCAGTACCAATGCGAAGGGAAAAAACCCAATTAAAGAAAATATTTGACGTCGACTTACACTGAAAGGGGAGAGAGGAAGGGAAGAAAGGACATTGAATTTAACACGCATGGCAGATTAGCCAACCACGGCCTGACAAAGGAGGGAGACAAGTTGAGATTTGATGCAAATTCGGAGGAGCTGGAAAAGATTCCCTAAAAAATTCGATTTCGAGGAATTCGGTGAACCCATGCCAACATGATGAAATGCCTTTTGTGATGGAAGGTCTACCGGTCAAATTAATTTCCCTGCCTTCAAATCTTCTAACTAGAATAATACGTTTCAAGAAACAAATCAGCCGGATGAAGGTAATATCTATCATCTTGTCTTGGGTAAAATTTTAATCCTTCGTCCATGATCCGATATCTAATTTTGATGGTGGGCAGGCACCTGTGAAATATACCAATGACTCGATAGAGTTAATGTGTTAAAATTATGTCTCCTTCTTTTTCAATGGGATGTAATTTTTTTATTATTCAAAATGTGAATAAGCACGTACTCTCTATGTTAATACAATATCCTAATCGACGCTCTTAAGGAAATGGTAAATGAAGTTCGCATGCCAATAACTATTTCATTCCATTACAAATGGCTCTATATCGTCGTTAAGTTTAAAGCAAATATTTACCGGTTTGATTTGACAACTGCAGATTAATGATGTTTGAACCTCATGTCTAAACAAATAACGTGATGAAAGTAAAATTATGCGCTAGCCAGCAGAAACCGTAACCTATATGACACATCGAAAAGATAGAAAAGAAGATTCCTCGTCACAACACACTTTAACCATACGATGGGAATGTTTTGAGAGTCTCTTTGAGCGAGCACAAGGGAGACATTGAAAAGTAAGAAAACCCTTTTCAGTGTATGAAAGGACGACGGGGCTCGAAAGCATCCCTTTAATCAACTGACCATCCTGCAAGGGTTTTTTTGAAGAGCAGAAATATTTGGTTTCTTGAACGTGGGGATCGAAAAGACATGAAGCATTGCAGTTATTTCTAAATAAAGACTGACTGAGGACTAGCCATCGAGTCAGACAATCTGGTCGAATATGACATAAAACTGAATTGAAGTTTAGAATTATGACGTAAAATTGTAATTATCCTTGGGATTTAAAATTAATGAAAAACTAGACTTCAATAAATAGCCAAAAGATTCAAAGTTTAAATGAGTATGATTGCAACTGCTGAGAACATTCAAGTCGTCGCTTTTAACAGAGCCCTTAATCTCCAGATGCACGAACACTTTTCACACGGAAATTACTTTCTCCTTTCATTCGTCGGAACTACAATCTTAAAATAATTTGAATTTAACATTCTATCCGATGTATCTAAATTATGATGAGATATTGCATTTCAGGGGAAGGGCGGTAGCCATTAAACACTACCAATTCTTAGATAAATAAATTCGCCAAAAATTAATTTGCTAAAAAGATGTCACGGACCCACCGCCGAGAGGTCACCTCAGAAATTCATTTTAATTAATTGGAGAATCAATTCTGAGAATATTCATTCGCATTCCAAATTGATTGAATGGAATTGACGGCGAACATTGATCAACATTTTTTCAAACCATGCAAACTCGTCCGAAATGTTTATAGAAACTTGAAAAGAAAAACTTATCCGTCGAATCACAGAAAAATTGCAAACACACATCTTCAAAATATTTTGGGGAAAATTATAGCTCTAAACATACTTAACTATACCGTCCAAATTCACACCTTCCACCTACTTGGCACCTCAAAATCGCGAAAAAAATGTGCTAAGTCTTCTAGTATATTACACTCTCAAGGGCACTCAATCCGAAACCGGAAAAATCTTGAAGCACTTTCGCTTTTTCGTAAAGAAACGAGTGACTACACGCAGGAAAAAATTAAACAATAAGTTCACTAAAGCCATTATTCGTCCCACTGCTTTTATTCTCAGTTGATTTCTATTACATTCCTGTAAACGAGATATTTAATTTTTATCCTGCTCAGTTACCCCTCTGTTACCAAATGTAACGACGCAGATCTCTAGCATTAAGTAATTTAAATCACTTGGCAGAGTAAAACTGCAAAGATTCTTTCTCACCAGTACCATCTGCTACGCATCTGTCTTCTAAGGATCGATAGCGGCAAAGCAATCGATCCAGGGAAGTGTTGAATTGATGTGTCTGGGAAGTGATGGGTAGACAAGGAAGGAGAAAATATTGTGAAGTAAGAAAGGGTTAAGAACGAGAAGAAAGTAGGATTAGCAGGAAAAGTGGAAGATTTATTGAAAGATAAATGCCACGGACTGACAGAGGAAATGAGACAGGTTAACTACATACGTCAGAAAGGAGAGAAAGTGCAGAGAGAGAAAAGAGGAAGGAGATGGAGTTAGGGCTGTGGGCGATTGAGGAAACGGGTTGGAAATAGACACGGAGGGATAATAGTGAAGACGACGGGGGGGGCAGGGGGGAGCGTGGGAAGATAGGAGGGGGAGACCCGGGGACGGAGAAAGACGCGAGACATTGGAGTGGGGGTGTCCAACCGTTTTTTTTTAATTTCGTCTCTATTTGCGTCACCCCGCTGCTTGATCCACACGCCACGCCATAAAAATGCATTCTAAAGAACGTTCAGCCTGGACGTTTTATATTTTAATGGCAGCGTGTCGTAAATTAATGGTGAGATAAGTACTTTTCCTTGCATTTGGAGGGAAAAGGGAAACGAGAGGGAGCTTAAAATTTTAGGGGCACAAACCGCACAACTTCGGCTTATTTTATGGAGCTCGGGGTACGATGTTTGCGGATTATGCAGATAGTGGTAAAAGGATTCGAGATAAAGACGGGGAAGAGTGTGGGAGGGGCTGAGGGGAGAAATAAGAGGGAGAAATAAGAGGGAGAGGGCACGGGCCGAGCTAAGGAGGACTTCTCTCTTGGGTGTGGGGGCTGGTTAACCGGCCTACACCAATGCCAGTAGTTTCTCCATTTAGGGCATACTTACTTATTCGTTGGATTATTCCGCCATTTGGCACTGCTCCTTTGAAGCCGAGAAATTATTGTATGATCCCTCGAGGAGTTATTCAGATAATTTCGTTCCTGGAAAAATTACGTAGGGAGAGGCTGAACACGAGGGGCGAGAATGGAAGGGGACAAGAGTTACGGCTTCATCAACTAAAATAATGATTTATAACTGAATGGGGGGATAACAACCATATATACGAGGCTTATGACACTCTTTGCATGCCGATGAAAGTGCAATTAAGTCACATAAATTGAAACACATTCAAACTGGACAATTAAATGCAACAGATCTTAAGAAAATATGGAGATTATAAACGTTATTACAATTACGCCAAGGGATATAAAAAATACGGACAATATTCGAATAGTATAAAAATTTGGGAGGAAAATAAGCGAAAAAGATAAAATGAATTTGAGTGAAACTAATCAACTTGAAAATTGTGTGGCATACCTCAAGATGGATAGACAATCTGACATTGATGTTTGCTTCTACGAGAGCAGCGATGAATGCAAAACCTCTTCCTCAAATATTTTACATCTCATGATTACTTACGTAGGAAATTAATTAAAATAAAATGTTAATCCTTAGTTATTCTATGGAAGTTGAAGTTCAACTCCCGTAAATGGCCTTTTAAAACAAACTGAACACAATTTCACGTGTCAATAACCCTTCGACGAAAGTTAATACTCCACCCCTTAACATTTATGAGGGAGTTCACGCGGAGGATAAGGTTTTCAAAGAGCTGTGAAGCGAGCAAAACGAAGATCGACACGGAAATGAGGTCAGAGAAGACGTCATAATGTCATGATGCACTCCCACAGAGGAACAAGAGTCATTGGTAGATGGTACCCCGTGTATCATGGACTCTTATCCGTGTACTTAGTTGATTTACACCGTATTCCCCGGAATCCGTCCTTGTGAGAAATCTCCCTCCGGGGCGTGAGAAGGAGGACTTCTCGGGCAACATATCAACGAGGCCAGTTCTAAATAAGGTTTCCCTCCTCCTCTCGGAGCACTCCGAATGGGTATCGTGCTGCATTGTTTAGGCGCGCGGCGCCTAATGAAATATTCAGCGCCTGCGAGAGGGGTGAGGGAGAACAACAGAACCGCCAGATGTAGTCGAACCGTTGTAAAGACGGCAACGAATCACAGTCTCATTTCCTCGGAAGGAGGCCTTTAACGCGCCTCGGCCCTTCCGCTCAACTCTAGAACTGGGTTCATGGGAGCTTGAAAATTCAACGTCCGCGGAGATTCAAACCCAGGAGCCTTAAGTGGAACGGTGCATCCTTCAATCGTTATACCGGCTCCACCACCGAAATATAGCCTCCGAGAAAGATGGCGTTCAGGGGTCAGGAGTTCACCGAGGCAGCTCTTCGGTGAGAGGCATACGAGGGGAATCGGAGACGTTGAAATTGACTGCTATGAATTATGGAGCAGACAATTAGTTAAGTCCTTCATCAAGCCAAATTTATGAATATTTTACGTCCCCGATAAGCAATTTCAGGGCTCCGATTTTTTTACCCCTGGTGAATTTTCACGGTACTATTTTAAGCTCTCAGGGAGGGGAAAGTTTGTTAAATACTCGGTTAATTAAGCTCCTCCCATTAATTTTATTAATTTGGCCTTCTAAGAATTTTTAAGATCGCAATAAATACGTTCTCATATTTGAATGGAATATTATATGGAAAATGCTATAAATACGCCTCCTGAGATAGAGAGAGACATTTTCTTAGTGCTACCCTAGGAGAGAATAAAACCATTCCGGGAATGGTTCCGCCTTGAGCAAGCAGAATTATTACAAGGCTGCGAGAGTGGGAGGAACGAAAGGGATCAAAAATCGCGTCGCGGAATAATTAACCATCCCTAGGGGACGAGAGAGTGAAAAAAAAATTCCGCGAATGAATTGCGGATCGGCCGAATTCGTCGGAGGGGCATTTCAATGACGCAGTGAAGAGGGGAGTTGGGGGGATGGAAGTGGGGAAGGGCCTAGAGGGACGGGGAGGGAGGAGTAGTGGTTATGTTGAATACGAGGTGGACTTATAGCCGACGATGGCGCTGGGGGAAGAACGGAGAGGAATAGATTGCGAGGAGGAGAGAGAGAGAGAGAAGTGTGGAGCGAAGGAATTAAGAAGCCAGAGCGAACTTCTCCTACCCCGTGACTCGACCCTCTCTCTGACCGGGGGAGGAGTAGGTGGAGTGTACGGCGGGCACTAATTGGTGCGGGTGGCGGAGAGAAGGGTGGGCGAGAGCCGCGGCCCGGGAAAGCGGGGGGGGAGTAGGGGGAGGACGCGGGGAGGGGAAGGGTCGTGGAGAAGGGGGGGGCGGAGAGGAGGAAACAATTGGTGAAGCAACGGAAACGAAGGCGGGATGAGAAAGAGATACGGAGTGGGAGAGAGGGAAGGTCGGATGAATGGAAATGACGAGATGAAAGCTAAGTCGCGTGGGATTGATGCGGCGCAGAGAGACAATCATCATTGGTTCCGTACGGGGACTTGGCGGGACTGGGGATTGAAAGGGGAACGGGGTGCAAGGGTTAAAGAAGGAAGTGGCTGAGGGGGAAACGGCAGACAGAGAGAGAGGAGGGAGATAGAGATGTGGAGGGATGGCCCTAAGGGGTTGGAAAGGAGGAATGGCAAATTAGAAGGTTTGGCCGAATGGGAAAAGGGTAATTATTAAAAGGGATACGGCGCGAAGGGACAGAGGCGGGGGTTGGATCCGAGGAGACGAAGAGGGATGGAAGTGAAATGGGGTGTTGCTGTCTTTCGGAAGAGGACTCGGATGAAAAGGATTTAATAAAAAAAGAGAGCAAAGACGAGAATGTTGGGGATGGGTGGGAGCTGAGGAAGAATAGGTGCAGAGGTGGAAGAGAAAAAGATAGGAGAGGAGAAGCGGGGGAGGAGGGTGGGTAATTGAAGGAAAGTTAGAGTGCCTGCAAATGGGGTAAATGAAATGGAGTGGTGAGGAAGGAGAGAGATGGAGGAGAGGATTCCGTGGGTGGGGGTGGAGAGGCGGTGTGGACGGCAGAGAGTGAGAGGGAAATCGTAAAATAGAAAAAATATAAAAAGGAGACCAACAAGACAGAGAGACGGAGAGAAAGAAATCGAGGGAAGGGAGGGAAGGGAGGCGGATGGACAAACAAGCGACTTTATTAGGACTCAATTGCGAGCATTGACTCTCCTTCCCCCAACTCCTCCCCTCGGCTCTTTCGGCTCCTCTCGATGTCGGTTACAGCTGGATACACGGTCAAGGGAGTCGGATCAAGGGTTTTAGGGCGTTCCCGGGGAATGTGCGTCCGCCTTTTGGGAGAAATAAGGAGGGAGCGATCGAAATATTCTTGAGAATCGTCTGGGTGTTTCGGATTTTAGCTGCACGGGATGTCAAAAACTAACGGCCAGATCTGGGGAAAACGTATGAATAGGGATTATGCAAAGAGATAGGAACTGTTGAAGAATATTCAGTTGAAAAATAGCAAGAAGTTCTTCTGGCTAAACAAGAATTTCTCGATTTGTCGTAAGATGTGATCATCAGAAGTTAATTCGAAAATTGGTTCACATTAGCTCTCCTTAGCTATCCTGTTACCCGCGAATCTCTTCAATTCCTTCGCAGCTCATTACACTGACGTCTTCTATCATCTGCTTCTCGTAATTCGGCCCTAAATTTCACCTCTAATTCCTCCCGTCTATGGTTCCTTCAATTATGGATTACGGTTAACCGTCGCGCCTCCGGAGTCGTTCCATTAGTATCGGCTACATTCTTGAGCCTTCCGGAGACTGCTCTCTGCTCCCACTCCTCCAAATAATTTCCCTTCCTACCTTTCCGTCCATCTCATTTTTCTCAAAGAGTGAGATGAGATAATTAAAATATGCTTTCTTTATATTCTTCAAAAAGAATTAGTACAGTGGTTTCTTTTGTTTTCAAATATTGCGGATAAAACTCAAAAACGAAAAAGCAAATGTATTCAGCGGGTGTAAAATATCAACACAGGTTAATGATGCTATTTGGAAAATTCAAATCAACCCGATTTTAAAAAGCAATTGTTGAACCTAAATAAAACAAGTAAAAAAACACACATAGCTTTTTAAAAAATAACGAAAAAAGGCCCTAATGTAATCGAAAATATTATAATGGATAAATTTATATAAGAACTATACGCGAAGTACTAAGAGACATCTTTGACATCAAAATAGTTATGAGAATTTTTGACGTTAGTCTTTTAATGCAGAAGCATACATTAAATTCAAACTTAAAAATGTTTTCATAAAAAGTCATAGAGATCACAAAAAACTAAAAACCTATCATTATATTTTTTTCCACTGATACACATCTACATCATCTACAAAATATACTGATAACCCCAGCGTCTTTCTGAATGAACGTTGATTGAGTTCGTGAAATGGGCAAAAGCAAAGTTGCCATTTAAACAGATTTTAGAATTTAAAAACCATTGCTCCAATACGGACTCTGGAACAAGCATAATGTAACCGATTACGAGTGGTTTCTCAATTGAAATTGAGTTTGTCAATTTAAAATGACAATTCAAATTTTCGTCAACATTAAGTTGAAGGTGGAAACTGAACGTGAGAGTAATTCTAATGTCACATCACCTTTAAAAACAACCTTCTTGAATTGGTAAAATCAAAGAGGGCAACCAGCCAATGCGTGAGAGTTATAAATAACAAAATATTGAACCAACCGAATTCAAAATAAAAGGACATCATAGACGGAGTCAGTGAGAAGACAATATGGTGTAGACGACGGCGAGCACCAAAGTAAAGCTAAGGCGGGGTGGGGGAACGCCACACAAGAGACAGGGGCTGGGGAAACATACAAATTCTCACCTGATCCGCGCAGAGAATGAAAATTAATTTTGACGCGAGGAAAAGATGAAGGAGATGATGAAATGGAGCGGAGAGATGAAACGTAGGCCGCGGTGGGAGGTGGAGGAGGGGATGAGGGAGAAGGGAGCACGCCGTTGTACCTTTTCCCCCGCGGCATTTTTTCCATAAAATATTTCCAGCTTTGACACCGAAAATACACATTTTGATGGAGTGACTACAGTAACCAGAATTCGTCGGCTACACGCCAAAATTAGAAGCGAAATCACGACCGGACAATCTGGAAATGGAACGCACGGAAAGCTCCCGAGTTAAGTACGACTACTAAGGCCAATTGCCAAATATTTATTAATAGAGCAAAAATTGGAGAGATTATTGCATTGCAAAATAACCATTACTTTTTGGCAGAAATATCACAAAATTAGCGGGCAAATGATAACTGACAAATGAAAACAATGCTGCAGTTCAAAACGAAAATAGTGGCACTTAAAAATGGTAGTTTTTCATAGTGCCAGAGAATGATGTAATTACAAAATAACTTACACATCTTGACTCCAATCATCCAGAACGATCAATGTGGCGGAGCGATAGATTACAATGAAAAATATCAATATTAACATTTAAAACAACAGGTGACTTATCAAAGAAATAAGTAAGTCCAAGTTACCTTACGGTGCTTTTGGTGAAAAAAGTGCGGGAAATGGGGCAAGTAACAGTATATTAGGATGAAGAAATCCTAATAATTCAGGCAAAAAAATTGAGCAACAATGATTTAATTTGAACGTCAAAACGGAGGAATCACGAGGGATAGACGTTTCTGACGCAAAATCAATCGTGACGACAAAAGTACCTGCGCATAGATCTTGATGCATTACAATATCACTACTAACAAAATTATCGCTGATAGTCAACAGGTTAAAGTTAGTTTTTGATAGACACAGCGAACCAATGCTACGCATTTAAGTTCCACCTAAAAAGAAACTAAACACCGTAACACCCAACACTACAGTTACCCATCCCTCAGCTGGTAAACCTTAGACCAACCACCCTTCAATTTCATAAAAAAATGAGATCACACAATCATTATTAGAATATGAAAACTATATCAATTCATTTCATTATTAATGTGAATAGTTTCATAATAATTTATGGAATATACTACAATTATTTTTATAGTTATTAATTAAATTGAACTTAGTAAAACAGTTGCGCATTTTTTATGCGTCTGATTTTTGTTGAACAACTCGTCAGGAAGGCGAGCGGATATTTTAATTTGTAGATCGGAATTTTCTTCGCAGCAGCTTGCATTTATTTCAATATTTACGACACACGCGAAAGCTCACTCCAGACAACTTCCATTTCAAGCCGGAGGGTTTCCCATCCGACGAGCAAAATGCAATAAAACATATTAAATACTCTCAAGCATTCACGACATAACAATTGATTTTTGAACAGATTAAGGCAAACGTCCGCTCAACCCTCGTCAGTCGTAACGCCACGTTATCGCCTGATCTTCCTTATCCCGTTCCAAAGTCCGACGCCTGGACTGTCCCTCTCGCACACCTCGTCCTGGCCTCCGTGGGTCGCAGGATGAAATGTGGATCAGGATGTAAAAGGATGAGATAAGTTGACGGGTGGCCGAGGTGGGTCGAATCGAAATGGCAAACGAAAGGGAAGGAGAGGAGATAAGTGTAAGAGTAAAAAAACCCGGGATTAGATGAGAGAAGGCTGGGTCAAAAGAGATAGAAAGAGAGAGAAAGTTTTAGGTCCCAGTGATAGAATATGAATGCAAGCTTTGTGCCAGCAATACTCCAAGGCAATGTTGACCTCTATGAGGGTTACAATAGCGTTCAAGTTCGTATTAAGAGTTATTTTTCCCATATGTATATATATATATTTTTTTTAAAAAATATTAATATATATATATATATATATACATTAATATATATATTATTATGTAATCTACCGGTTAAGGTAGGTTTTTGGATGGACACAACTATCATATAAATATTTTGTAACTCCAAAAAAAACCCAATCCAGCAGCTTAATCTACATCAGGTCCCTCTCAGGGTCTCATTTCATCAGGTCTTCATCTCTGTGTACCTCTTTCCTCCCTTCATCCCGTCCAACATCCCTATCCTGTTCCTGCCCTTTCCTCGCTTGCCCAACATTCTCCTCTATATTACCTTCTTCAACATTACACTACCGCTCCAATATATATATATATATACTATAGTATATATATGTATATATATACTATAGTATATATATACATATATACTATAGTATAGTATATATGTATATACTATAGTATATATGTATATATATACTATAGTATATATATATGTATATATATATGCTATAGCATATATATATGTATATATATATAACCATAAACACAGTAATCAACCCGAAGGTCGGTTTAGTAGGTGATGGTAGAGCTCACCCATGTACCAAGCCCTATACGGCGTGTGAATATTCACACATCAGAGTAGGGGGGTCAGTTCCTTTCCCTGTGCCGGTTATGGTTTCCCAGGAAGATCTGGTACCCGAAAAATCAACTTAGCTTGGGTGGAGCTGCAGGTGCCCAGAGTGCCTCGCCCGGGAATCGAACCCGGGACCCTCCGGTCAGTAGTCCAACGCTCTACCCACTGGACCACCGCGACCCACATTTATGTGATACATAATGTTTTCAAACCTTTGACAGCAACACACAATATAAGAACACAAAACAGGAACACTCACACGTTATTTCTTGATAATTTCGACGGAATTGAGTCCGTCTTCATCAGAAGATTAGCCAGTGACATAACATTTGGAAGGCACAATAGAACACAAAAATGCTCTATTGTCCAAATGTTACATTGCTCTCGTGAGTTCTTCTACATCATCGACATCTATGTAATTATATAAACACAGTAATCAACCCACATAACATACACACCTGTACCTTGGGTGGAGCTGCAGGTACCCCGAAAGGCTTCCCCGGGAATCGAACCCGGACTCTCCAACCAATAGTCCAACACTCTACCTCCGGACTACCGCGACGTTATATATATATATATATATATATATATATACATACGAATACATAAATATATCCGTATTTGAGTTAAAAAAAGAAGCATAAAAAGTAAATTCGCATGTGGTACTGTGATAAAATACGAGCAAAATAATTTTAAAATGAGAATACCCGCGGTTCGTGCAAAAATACTCAGGATTCCGGGAAAATATGAGCGGAAAAGGGTATATGAGTAAAAATCCACAAGCCTACCCTTTGAGACATTTCCAGGCGGGTTGGGTGAGGGTGGACGTTGGGCAAGGTGAGGTGAAGAACGGCGTCGGGAAATGGAATAGGATTGCATGGCTCTCGGCCGCGATGGGCGAAGGACGGAGACAAGAGGGGAGGGAGGAAGGGACGCGAATGACGATTTCCGTCGGCCACGCCAACCCTTCTCCAACCTCCTCCGGCTCTTTACGCTTGCGAAACATGCGAGGTGCGAAATCATAAATTCCCGCGGAAGCCCCGCGAAATTATAAAAAAAAGGATGAGGGGGTGGAGAAAAAAAAGAGATGGAATAAAAAGAAGTCGGGGCGGGAAATGGCGCTCCTCATCTCCATTGTTATGCTTCGCGTGGCTTGGGCTGCTGTGCCTAAAACCCACGAGTGGGGTGGCGAGAGGCTTGCGAGCGACATTTCGGCCCTCGCGGAGTCGTCAAACCGCGAGAGGGAGGATTAATCTCCCACCGCGAAAGGCGACACGCGAGCGTTACACGCAAGAAATGATCCCTTAGGTGATGAAAGGGAAGTTAAAAACGAGATAGAGAGAGAGAGAGTTTAATTTTTTTCCTCCAGGGCGAGTGCTGAGTAAAATAGCGGTTTTTGGCGCGGCACACAAACATTTAATCACCGCGCCAACGCCCTTGAAATAGAAGAGGTGAAATGACATTCATGGTCTTTAATTTCCGTTTAAAAGTCTCCATGACCTTCCTCTGCCAGTTATACAAGGTATATATATATATATATATATATATATATATATATATATATATATATATATATATATATATATATATATATATATATATATATATATATATATATACATATACACACACACACACACACACGCATAGGCTCCTGTGTACAGGATGATTCAAGAAAGGGGTGGAAATTTAACAGACAATGAACCAATGGTATTTACCAAAAATTCAACAGTGAGCACTCGACCTTTTCAGATGACAAAATTAATTCGATCAATAGTGACAGTGATCTTGGACAAATGTGGAATTACCATCAGTAATCATCCATAAAATTTGGTTTTCGATAGATGGTAGTAGAATTCGACTGTTAATCGTTTGAAAGTCACACATTCATGGTGGGTGAGACAAGTTCCTTTCTCTTCCCCACCTAAGATTTTCCACGAAGATTTGTGACTGCAAGAAAAACCGCCGTAATCGCACAGTCAAAGCTTTAAAATATTTTTGCAAACTAAGAAAAACCTTACCATTTAAATAAGCACCACCGTGAATAAATGTGTATTCACAACTAGTACTCGGGCCCAATATTCCCTCGATGACAATTATTTTAACAGATTGATTCCAATAGCCACAAATATATTTAAAGCAAATTGTGAATAAAAAAATGTAAAGAAACAATTTAGAAATACACCTGCGGGCAATTCAAATTTCTCTGAAGATTCCATATAATTCCTTTAATTTTTTTTCAGTTGTGCTGCGGTACGTGAAATATACGATGGCAAATGAAATACGACTAAGTGGAAGGCGTGAAATGATAACATGAGGTTGACGAGCGGCTGAGGCAAAATACATACGAACCTTACCGGCCCACTCCGACGATACGCATCAACGAAAAAACGCAATTTTTTACAAAATTTTTTTTTAAAAGAGCACACCAGACAAAATAAAATAAAAAAAGACTGACTCAGACAAACAACTCCCAGGTGATAACGTCCTTCCTCGCGAGGGAACGTGGTAACAAGAGGGGCGGGACACGCGGAGGAGCGGGAAAGCCGCCGCAAGAGCTTTCGAGGGGGACGAGGAGAAGGGAGGCGGGCGGGGTGAGCGGGGGAGGGTGCAGCCGGTATCCTCGGTGGACCCCCTAAGGCGTCTTCGATATCTAAAACCTCCGCGGGGCACACCCTTCCCGTCTCCAGCCACCCACCCCCTCAATCCTTCCTCCCCGTCCCCTTCGAAAAGTGTTCGCAGCGCATACAAATTATTCCTCAGAGAGACTTTCCACCGAAGGGCCGGGATAAGGATTGAATTAAGGGTTTTGGGGATGAGGGGTGGAAGGGGAGGTAGGTGGTGGTGGTGGGGGGGGGAAGTGGGTTATAAGGGTGAGGGCGGAGAGATTGGCAAGGGAAATTGAGAGGGATCGCCGGGCGAGGAGGTCGTACAAGGTTAAATGAGGACGGGAAAAAGTATGAAGCCATTGAGGCGGAAGGGGAAAGAAGGTGAGGGGATGAGACCCCTTGTAATCTTCCATATCCAATGTGAATACAGGGACGGCATAGCCTGTAAATAACCTTATATCGCCAGGGTCAGGTAAAACTGGCAATTCCACTGCGGGAAATATGGTCCGGCAAACAGAGTTTTCGGCTTGGACGATAACCACTTTGTTCCAAAGACCCAAAAAAACATCACTTTGAGATCAAGAGAAGGCCAGCTTTGACTCTATCGATGGAAGGAAGAGCAAGATAAAATTTAAAACAAAAGTTAGGAGTAACTTTGAGCCGTGGAATGGGATTCAAGAATTGGAAAGCATGTTATACCGGATAAAAGGTCACTACAGATAGGAAACGACGTTTTCTCATTGAGAGATGCGTTAATCACATCTAATCCTGCGCGTTATTTTTCGACGAGTGGACGTATCACCGAGAATTGTAAAATACGAGCCATGTAACCAGAGGGGAAGAATCCTAAAGGGAAATTATACGAATACAGCTTTTTGATAGCAGTTTGTCCCCTTATTTTGCACTCAACTCGACGTAAGAAACTGTAAGTAAACGATAAATTCATACGGGAGGTATTTAATTTTCATTTGCCATCTTGTTTCAGTTAGTTGAACCAAGCGCCAGCACGCATGTACGTGATTCTTGGTACTTTTTAGACGCCATATTGTAGGCATATGAAATTTCATATTTACTTAAGGATACAATCAGAAAGGATAATCGTTTGGAGTCTCTTTGCATGCTCGAGAAATTATATCATCGCACGAGTTTTTTTCAGACTGCATCTCCCTTTCTTTAAAACCAAAGTATCACTTTTCTTTGATAAAGCTATGGTGACGGGATAAACATCTTGGGTTTCCTTTTGGTGACATTATCCATGTGGTGTAATTATGGCGTGGATGAAAAACCTCCACTAAGGGTAAAGTGACTCGTTTATTTTAAATTACTCTCGGTCCGGCGGTCATAAAATGACCACATACACAGAGAAAAATCATCATTGGACTAACATGACACTTTAATTTCGTCCACGAAATCGGCGATAAGATTTCACTTCTCACAGCGCGGCACGCGACAAGGTACAAATGGCTCCTGCGTCACCTGCGAGCGACGACATCATATCTTAAGAGTGGGCCTGAAATGTGAAACGGGACCCGTCCTTGGGGAATACTACGGAGTACGTAAGGGGGGCGGTCCTCGGGAAACACGCCATCGCCGACCACCGCAAACCCCCTCTCCTCCCCCCCGCCCCCCCGCGCTCCCGACGAAAGTTAATACAACGCCCGGCCGCTGCTGCCGCCCCGGCAATTTCTGGCCCATTCGCTCGGTCTTCCTCCCCGCATCGCCGTGGATCACATCCTGAGAGAGCAGCCACCCGCAACGATGTTGCGTCATGCGGGTTGCGGCTCCGGCCGGCCGCTACCATTCCCGGCTTCTTCCCAAGGTTCTGCCCTAATGAAATGTCTCCGTTGTGGCCGTCGCTCGGCGGCCGGGCCGGCGGCGGATGGAATAATTTCGGTGTCCGACACGTACGCCGACCGTGAATTAATTCGGGGCCACTGTTCATCGAACCCATTCCTTATCCGAGCGTGGGAAAGTGACACGGGTTGCTCGCCGCCGCCGCCCTGGCCGGCAAACTTCCACGCCTCGCGCCCATACATGTCCCCATTGCATCTGTTCTTCCTTCACTTTCGACGCTTCCCTTCAACTCTCAGTCCCCTTTCCCATTCGAATCTAGTCCTCAGCAGAGCACAAAAAGAAAGCAGACCTTTTAAGAAAGGAAACCAATGTTATACGGGATCTACGGGCATAGGGAACTAAATATTTTCAAGTTTATTAAATGGGCAGCAAATACTATCTCACTATAGCCTCGATGCGCCTGTAACTTTTTTATAGATGACGCTCCAACGGAAGCTACAAACGCACTATATTGACAAATCATATAAAATACATCACATGGTTGAACTATACCCATGCAAAGACCCAGGCGAGGTTCAAATCCACGAACTTGGCCAGCATGCGGCAACTAGTTTCCTTTCAAATTATATGGAATCATTCGATAATTTTTTCGCTCTACTTTTTCAAGTTTCCAAGAGTTACTTTTGAAGGTTGAAGAAGGAATCCAAGGACAATTGGTTCTCCTCTTACGCCGTACTGTCGAATACACAAGATAAATGCATAAAAATGATGACTGGAACAAACAATTTAAGATAATACGAATAAATCTTATACAATTAAAACCTGATAAAGGGGATAACTTCAGGCGTCACTTTGTGGAAACGATACATATTTGCAAAAGAAACACTTGGTTTTTCCACATAAAATGTTTTAATCACTACCTAGGTTATCGGAACCTAGGTAGTGATTAAAACATTTTATGTGGAAAAACCAAGTGTTTCTTTAGCAAACAATTAAAACCTGCCCAAAATGGCCGATAACTTAATACATTTGCTACACAATACCATTCGATATCGAGATTCACAGAGTGGACTGCAACTCACATAAGGGGAAACTCATTCACTCGTGAGATGTAAGTGGCATATGGACATGAATGGTTAAGTGGTTTCTCGAAATTAATTTTATCGAATGAACGATGTAAAATTCCTGGCATTTAATGGCTCGATCATGAGGTAGCTAAATAACTCTATTGGTGATCCTTCCGGATGAAGTGTGGTCCATTGAGAGCAGTGACGTAACAGATAACACGCGATACTCTCGTTGAACAGAATTTATTTCGCTCACCGCACGCAAACCGTGAATTATTCCCCATCACGGCACCAATTAACTTGGCCTATTCTCACACACATTCGCCACATTTTTCAGACTTGAGATGCGCACTCTCAGGAATGCTCATTCCTTTCCTCGCCTACGCTTTCGCACCTCCCACGGCCGCGAGCCATTTTCTTACCCTCATTTCAAACCTTTCCTCCAAGGCCCTTTACTTTCCCTCGTTTCCATCCTCCCCCTTACTTTACCCTCCCCATCCTCCCCCGTATTCTTTAATCTCCCGCGCCTTAATTCCGACGACGACGCGAACACACCTAGTCCCACTAGTCGTCGGGAGATGGCAGAGGAGAATTTCATTAGACGCGTTGGAGCAAGGACCTCTCCTCGCCCCGAGAATCCCTTCTCCCCTCTCACTCTAAACTGCCTTCCACGAACCAACTACCGACTAACCTACGTCATTTCCTTTGGTCGCCCCACGAGAGGTCTCCCGCCACGATAATTAGCTCACACACGAAATCGAGAAGGGCGAGCAAAATAGAGAGACGGCGCCGAAGGCTCTTAGGTCTTGCGCCGTCAGGGATTTTATCCTGCTAAATGAAATAGACTTGTATTCCCAACAAACACTAGAAGGCGGTCGATTACCTCAGTACAATGCTTAGAAATGCAATTGAAGTAGTCTCATCAGCCGCAAAGACTGACGAGCTTTAAAGAATAAATTACCACCAACATTTTTATCGTTCTCCGTTTGACGTATTAAGACTGGATTGCAAAGTTATGCACAGTTAAAAGGAGTCTTAAAAAATCGGTGAAGATTAAGAACAAGTTAGTTTAGGGTTATTAAAGATGACTTTTGACTGAGGTGAATATCTCTCAAATGCACTTCCTTATCAGTAAAATCACTTGCCACTTTGATGTTGGCGAATAAAGATTTTTGAACATGTTCAGGGTTGCCCGGCATATAATCTCTCACAATTTTGAGGCTCCTTTAAGAAATACCGATTAGGTCACTCAGTTAAACAACGAAATTCCCTATCACACGCTTGAATAACGTTTCGATGAGAATCCGAATTCCTTCCGGCTTATCAACACGAGTAATATTCTCGAATGAGCTTGAGGAAGTAAGGCTAAATTACTCGTGGCATTCCAGGCTGGTGTCTGGGCATTGCAGACTCATAAATTTGGAGAGAAAGACATTTATTGAACCAGCCGGCCGAGGGTACGTAAAAGCCTTCAAGACTTAATTAACTGGCACAAGAAGCTGATATTTGCAAAGAAAATGCGCCTTTAACTGCATTATGGTTAAATCAAAGTATTTAAAACAATGAAAGCAAGGGAAATCAGGAACATAACCAAAACTATGAATTATCTGCCCTGAATAAATGCTTAAAACATGTAGGATAGCGCGATTACGATAACATATACGTTCTGGTTTAATGAGATAAGCTTTTGACTTTCATTGAATGGCGACCAAGGGAATCAATTTTATGAAACAATTCAGTAAAAAATCATGAACTAAATGACTATGTCACCTAAAATAACTTTCAATCTCACACTTTTGCAAGGGAGATGCAAAATCATTCTTATCACAACATTAAGGACAACGAGATAGAATTCTCGGACTAAACCAATTAATATTGAACAAAAATAATTTTGGAATCTACAGATTTACTTCAATCCTCCTAATATGTAGGTGTGCTATTATTCAGAAGCAAATAATATGATGGAATTAAAAAAAATCTTTGACTATTTAAAAAAGGAAAATGTAATGATTCTTTTACCTAAATATTACCGATATGTTTATCATATAAACACCTAAAAGTTTTATTTATTCATATATTATGTGATATTACAATGGCTACGGATATTAATAACTCGCGTTATTCTCTATTTTATTCCCTTATCTTCCACAAAAAATCGCCATAACTTTCTTCAAATGACGATTTATTCCAGAATAGACATCAATGCATCCATGGATCGAAGTTTGCAAAAATCCCACACGACTCTCAAGGCCTTGGGTAATCGTAAATCGATTTTACCGTATTACAGAGCTAATGATCGAGAGGGAAACTCTGTGATCCACAGCACGCTTGACGTAAATTACGTACATATTTACAGATATACAACGAGGGGATGATAGGCAGGGGAAATTGGGGGGAAAAATGCGGAAGAAGGGATTGTGAGCACACAAAGGAAGGGAAGACCACGATGAGCTAAAGGAGATGGAGGCGGGAGTGGAGTTGCCCTCGGGGCGTTGACCGGAAACGCATTTAGAGTAAGGAGATTGGAGTGTGGGGAGTGAGAGAGAGGGAGTCCGTGACAAGGCAGAAGGACCAAAGGATTAACCGGGGGTGACGGCCTCCTGCCCCCGCGTCCACACCGGAACGCCTCCTCCCCCTCCTTTGACTCTCCCCGGGCACAAATGCATAGAAACTCCCCTCACCCCTCGATCTCCGACACTTTCAAACATTCTCCATTTCCTGCTCCCGATAGCCGAATGCCGGCGATTCACCAACGGCACTCAGCACGAGGGATTTGGGAGCGTCTTCCTGTGCGCGGTTGATGGCAATATCTGACAAGAGAAATGTGATGAGGGGCAGCTCCCAAGGACGAAGCGGAAGCTCTCGAAAGCCACCAATATCAATGACTAACGCTTCGAAGAACCTCGTCCAAAATCTTGATATCCTACGTGCTATGTACCCTCGTAAATTACGACTTTATGCAAAGAAAATCTTCCAAGCTCACCGATAGTCACTTTAGACTTCAAGCTACAAAAATAAATAATTTAACCTACTCTATACATATGGAGAAACGTTATACAGAGTAACGCATTTTGTAAAACATAAAATGGTTGTTTTTTTGACTTATGGTTGACAATCAGTCTGACGGTGGAGATTCTATGTTTATTTTCTTTCCCGGGGTTGACTACACCAAATGAATTATGAAAATTAAATGAATCGAAGAATGCTGTTAAATATTCCCCACCACGAGCGCATCAACGGTCTATCAGAAATTATCTATCTGGGTCCACAATTTAGCCTGACAACTGGGGAGACTAAAACATTTTCGTATGCAGTCCCTCGGATAATTGATTTAAAACACTCAAATATTTGACGCGGCGATTCATATCTCGTGAAGTTATGGAGCTATTTAAAAAAAAAGTTTCCTATATAAATCATATCCACTTATTTTAAAATTTGAAAGCCGACGCATAAGCTTCTTTGGGGACACAAAATTGCCAATATTTCATTTTCAGTCATATAAACAGACACATTTACGCAGAGAGAGGCCTTGTGCTTGACATCCCCTAGACTAATAAATTCTTATCTACCGACGGAATTTTCACTGGGACATAAACCACTCAAGAGTCACGAAGTTTTTCCCTGTTCTTCAACGCAGACGAAGTTTGAGTGGCTTTGCATGGTCGGCTGAGTCTCAACTCAGGTGTCCATAGTTAACTAGTGCTTGACTTAAGTGCATTAAACTCTGATGGGACGTAGCAGATTCAGTATGATTAAGTTAAACTGGCCGCGGTGGAACTTTAATTTCTCGCAAATTGAGCATCAGTATACCGAGGGCAACACACAGTGCATCATTCTTAGTGCCATTCAAAGTGATATTCATAGTATAATGGCTCATAAGACGATCCGTCAGGAAATCTCTCTGGAAATATCTATCGCGCGTCCACCGTGAAAATGTGCCTCGCGGATTTCATCCAGCAAATTACCCCAATTCCCGTAAAACACAATTATCGATGCAACAAATAGTTTTTTTTTAATATTAGCCATGTTTTTCAATTCTAAGAATATGCTGTGTTTTCCATCAGGAATTCGCATCGCAGATATTTCATCAAGACGACTACCCATCCAAACGACTCTTCATTCTTCCACTTAGTTGTAGGAGGGGTGTTCCACGAAAAACTGTTGAAAACAATTATCTCAGTGCTGGATAATAAATTTCTAAGTGACTCGTTTCTGTCAATTTGTTGAGTCGATTTGCGGGATAAATTCGAGTAATCCACTCATAGTCACGTGCTATTCGCTGGGTAATTTTAGTACCAGCAGTTAACGGTTGATTTAATTGACAGTGGATGCATTTGACTTCTGGAAACATATTCGGTCAGTTACCGGGCAACAATAAATTTATTCCCAATTAGTACTTCGAAATTATTGATTCTGCGGAATCAAAACCGTGGATATTTTAAAATCAAAAGTGAGAGGAGGCCACTTGTGAAGGGTGCATGGAGAAGAGCAGATTTAATTCCGTTACCATTCAACGAAAAAATACTCAAAGTTTTATGAACCATGGTAGTACCTTGAAATCGGCAGCATTAAAATGTCTACCCTTGGTGTGAGCACGTTAATCATTACTTCGATATGATTCAAAAACAGGTTCCATCTCACAAGACATTTTCCTCGTCTGTGCCTGACCTATATATAATTCGGTGTAATTCTCTTGGATAACTTGTTGAAACTGGTACACCTCCTTTCCAAATAAGAGAGATACATTAAGATATCTTCACTCAGAAGGATCCATCTTCTGAATATTTTTCCTCCCCACAAGCATATCATTACCAATTCCTTCATCCCAAAACAACTCATTAATGAATAATATTAGTGCATCTTCGGTTAGCCTTTTCCACAACAGGTATGAATAGTTCCTGATTACGACCTCTTCCTCAAACTATACATTAATAACGACACATCCATTCAGCCAAATTACTGGTAATTTCTGAGGCACAGTAATATAAATCCGGATGTTTTGTTTCCACTGACCCTGTGATGAATGGAATTTATGTCCACCGGAGCTATTTGATATGCAAACGAATTTTGCCCATCCTCGTTCCCTTACGACAGGCATCCGCACCGCGAAATTAATTTGGACTTACTCTCCGCGGTGTTGAGGCATTCACGTCGGGGCTATAAAGGTTGAGGATAGCCACCGCTGTAAACACTCAAACATCAAGGACTGCGAACCAATCCCATTACCGCCCGCGAACGGTAATCAGCTCACTCACGCTTCCTTTTCTTCCTTCCAGAATTTTTTTCCGCCCTTTCGCATCCCCTGCCGTACTCACTCCCCGGGTCCGCACTCCCGTTTCCCCGGGACCGCGCCCGCCGCCCGCCCAACCGTCCGATGGACCACTCCCGCTGAGCGAAAAGCCACCCAGGATTCACCGGGAACTTACCCATCAACTGACAAATGAGCATCTCGGGAAAGTAATCAAGCACGGATAATACGAATTCATTCGACGAACCTTATAGGGCGACCCCGTCAATAAAAATGGTAATGGCCAAACTAAATTGACGTAAACATCATCAATCATCCATTACGCCCCAATGTCCACATAAACCGCGGGCGTATTAACACACATTTTATGTTTGGCGGTCATCAAATGAAGTAATTGCGCGGAAGTAATTTTTAATGGGCAAAAAAATACAGCGGAATGTTGAAACGTGAGCAATATAAAGTATTTTGATAGCCTTGAAGCGTCCGAATTCCTTGGTGCCTCGAAAAAAGTGAGAAGCTTGAGTTGATGAAAGGTAATGTAAATTTCATTGAACATAAATCTACTGCCATCATATATCCTAAGGAATAAACTAACAAGGACCCGAATCACTAGGACAAGAATTACCAATAAATTTTATTCTAAAGAATAAAATATACTTGGAAATACTTGTACTTCGACACCAGTAATGAGAAGGTAGGAAAATGAAAAGACAAAACAAACACACCAAGATGATAAAAAAAACCATAAACACAGTAATCTACCCGAAGGTCGGTTTAGTAGGTGATGGTAGAGCTCACCCGTGTACCAAGCCCGACGGCGTGTGAATATTCACACATCAGGGAAGGGGGGTCAGTTCCTTTCCCTGTGCCGGTTATGGTTTCCCAGGAAGATCTGGTACCCGAAAAATCAACTAGCTTGGGTGGAGCTGCAGGTGCCCAAAGTGCCTTGCCCAGGAATCGAACCCGGGACCCTCCGGTCAGTAGTCCAACGCTCTACCCTTGGTCTACCAGTAAATTGGCTCCTTTGACCTAAAATTGCAAATTTTACAAAGCTACACACGGCTTACTCGGGTATTAAGTAGCTTCTTTCCTTATTAATCAACTCGACCTTCGGATTGAATACTGATTTCGGGGTAGGATGTAAAATATAAAAGATTAGCTTTATTTCAAAATGATTAACTAAACGGCATAGCGTCATAGAATGTCATCCGATGGTATGCCACACAATGCTAACATGACCGAATCACACAGGTCAAAATCATTAGAGCAATTGTGCATAACCAATATGTTTCCAAGAATGAATACGGCAGAGTAATTTCACCCATCACTGATACTAACTGGAGCATTCTTTATATGGGATAATTAATCACAAGTAAAAACGGTTGTTTTTTTGTAGCTCATGAATTGATGAACATTGTAAAAAATTTGATGTAAAATCAATTAGATTTGGGATAACACGTATTCGGTGGTTCAGGAAAAAAGTCTCCATCGAGGCATTTATACAACTCTTTGAGCAATCACCACCTTACATTTTAATTCTGTGTCTGTCCCAAAATGGTGAGATATCATAAAACGAAGTGTAAACGGTAATACAATTTCGCTGAGCATATACAAATGGAGACGTGACTCGAATTCGAGTTAAGTGTGTCTTTGAACGATTTCTAAATAGAATTTTGCCAACAACTCCGACAAATATGAGGCGCACAGATCGTGCTTCGAATTTCGGTGATCACTTGACGTAACGAATCTTGACTAAATAAATATATTGCATTGAATGCCTTATGTAATGGGTAGGGTGACGGGTGTGAAAAAAAAGAATACGTGGTTGAAAAATTCCAGATGATAAAAGCCAACAGAATACTCATTTATGTTATTAAATACCTTTTATATTCATATAATCACTTTAAGGACACATGGCCATCATAGATAGCCTATCTATTAAAGGTAAGCATGGATGGTCCCTAACAGCTCAGATGACCTTATAATAGGGAGTGAGCATAAAAGCATATAAAATAATTTATTTACGAAACTTTAAAAAAATAATGAACAGGAAAGACGAATTATATCAGGAATAAATCATGCGACCATGACTCCTACTCTATTTTTACCGATTTAGCAAGATGAAAGCGCGGCATTAAAAAAGCCAACACGATGCTGTACATACTACATTAATTATAACTCATAAAGCAATTATTATCCGCCTGAGGTATAAATCTAGCTGTTTGAGCTCTGAGTCATTAAAATAAATTAAGGGGCAGTTAGTCACAAGAAGAATAATCGACGCGCTCAGGTGACTGGCGCTCAAGGCGATTAGAATTGCTAGCAGAAGGCATTATTGAAACTCCATTAGAAGGAATGAAATCACCAAACGTTCAGGATTGATGATTTTAATCTTCATCATTAATTTGATGATTGCAGTATATGGTTAAAGTACCAGAACAGTAAAAGGCATATAAATGAATTATTTCCAGATTTCTTTGAAACAATGGATATACATTACAATCCCAAGAGTTTGCTAAGAATAAGATGGTTAGTATCACGCCTTTAATAAAAAATGACGTAGAATAAACGGTACGCACTTGTGATTCTTTCGAAATTTTTTAAAATATAGAGTGATGCTATTGGGGGTATGGTCTAATTTTCTGGGCTCTAAACCTACCTAACAATGGATGAAGGGCACCAACAAAGGAGAGATGATTACAGAGGTTAAAAGCCCTAAGTCTTAAAGCGCTCACTAATTTGAAACAAAGGGAACAAGTGGAAGCACCGGACCTTTGCGTCCAGCCCCTTCACCCATGGCCCAAACCCGACGGACGTCATTCTTCCGGAAATGGGAGCGACCGTCCATTTCGCGAGAGAGAGAGATCCGAGAGGGGACATTTCGACCGGAAGTTTACCGGAAGAAAAGGGAACCGCTCAAGGGAAACCGTCCGCACACGTAGTTGCAAGAGGGGGCACACGGGGGTGCCGTCGCGAGAGACGCGGAAGGGGTCGAGCGGGGATGCAAGCCGAAAAGTGAGGGGAGGAGTCGTTGCGGATGCAGGGGATGGGGTGCGCCAAAGCGGTCGCTCCCACCGGCATGTCAGCGGCACACACCTCCTACCCCTTCTCGCCTTCTCGCCACAGTCTCACCTCTAATTAAAGGAGCTGAACGAGAATGGCGCTACTGTGTGAGCCCGGTTGTGTGTGTGTGAGTTGGGACGGGGGTGCAAGCGAAGCAGGCGTGGAAGCCTGCCGTGGAAGAGACTAGGGGCGGGTGTGTGCCTGAAGCCAAGTGATTGTGCCGAGATCCGAATGGGACGGGCGATTATTAAGAAAAGGCGGAGGGTGTCGGAAAGAGAACGAGGGAAGGGGGGGAGGGAAAGATAGATCGGGGAGGGGATCCTCTTTCTCGAGAAAGCGCAGAGGCTTCGTCGTCACTCCCAAATCCCCCGTTTTCCTCATCCTCTTTTCCCCATCATCACATGGAAAACCCTCTCTCGCCTTCATGAAACAAACACGGATCAAACCGTGATTGAAGATCGTCGAAAATCTCAAATGAGGCGAGCGGAAGGATTGAGGGTGGGGGGGGGGTGAGCGCCGAGTGGTGCCTTTGACGACCTTGCCCTCGGGAACGGGAGCCTAAGAGCGTATTCGGGAGAGGGGGAGAGGGAAAAAATTTGCATCTCGTACCGCGTGCGAGGGAAAATAATCTTGAATAGAGAAAAGGAAGAAATGTACAGATGTTGATCAAGAAAATTATTATTACATCCACCATTACCAGTGGTGATTTCAGGTCTCAATTTAAAGAGAATTGCAGCCATACTCTTTTTCGTCTTTGCCTAATTGAATTCGCTTTACCATAAAGAAACAGGTGTTTCTTAGTAGTCTATTCATAAGACTTCAGTTATTGTAGTTTACTTATACTGAGACCAAGCTGCTCTAGAGACTTAAATTCAAGTCTAAAAACTGTTATACATACGTGAGTTAGCCATGCGTAATTAATTCATTGTTTAATTTTCACGGAGGCTTTCTAATTTATCAGGCCACTGGTTTATTTTTAAGGCCGAGAGGGTCCCGGCGTATGATTATTTGAGTAATTTGAAATAGTAATTAAAAATTATATCGCACACACACTCTATTTAAGCTGAAATACACAAAAAATGGCCGCGGACTAATTGTTGTGAATGGAGTCTAATTTGCATAAGTGTTATTGAACATGCGGGATCCAAATTACAGGTATAGGGTAGTAATTGCTGAAAAATTACTCCTTAGCCGGTGTTTTATTTTAACTAGTTATCCCTTCGTGAAATCTATTTATCGCTGCGCATTATTACTCAGTAAAACAAACTATATTTAGTGAGGAACCAAAATTAAAAGCATTTAATAAGTCCGTAAGAAATATCTGTGATTGAGTTTTTGTGCGTGCACTGAAAACATTTACTTATTAGCTCAAGTCTACGACATGGGAGTATCAGTCAAAACAGTGCAGCTTCGGGTAGTTTTCTTTCCAACATTATTTTTTGTAATTAAATAACATTTTACATATCATTTTGCGCAATCAGTGAGAGGCATCCAAAGCACGATTCTGATGTCGAAAGGCACACTAAAATTACCGTTCCTCAGGAAAGGAATAATGTGATTTAAAAAAGTAATATCTTGCCTTACGAAGTTAGGGAGGAATATTCTGCATTAATACACTACTTATTCTAACATTCTTATTCTAATATTCTACACATACACTACCAATGGAAAAGTCTATCCCCAATAGTATTATAAAATGCCAACCACAGGGAAACATTCAGAAATTTTCACACTACGTGTAATTTTTTAGTTTAAA
Organism: Hetaerina titia; assembly: GCA_037158775.1. Taxonomy (NCBI): domain Eukaryota; kingdom Metazoa; phylum Arthropoda; class Insecta; order Odonata; family Calopterygidae; genus Hetaerina; species Hetaerina titia. The sequence goes on from CM073774.1 coordinate 23,642,968, forward strand.
GATCTTAAAGTATTTAGTTTTTTCTATCTGTCATACCCAGTAGCGTATGAAGAAAAACCCCAAATTTCTTCTTTCATTACGGTTCCGTCCACTCTTGACACACTGCCGCTTCGAATTGCCTTCTTCATGAGAGGTGACGTAATTAAAGACCCACGAGATCCACGTTCTGTTCTTATCACTGGAAGCAAAATTCAGCTTCCCCAGCATCACTTGCTATTCCCGTCCGGGAGCCTTGCCCATTTTCAACTAATTAACTGATCTTTTACGCCAAATTGTAAGGTCAATCCGAAGAGCCTGATTTCGCCTCGGAAGGCCGAGGCCGTTGCAATATTCGACTGCATTATTTTTTTAAGAAAATGAAGGACCCCTCACGTGTTGGTATTCTCAAAGGAAGGTAAGTGGCACGAGGATATCAAAGGACTAATCCTCGCATGTGACCTCAAGCAATCTCGCATGCGAGGTTCAACGAGGAAATTGGATCGGATGAGGGGCGTGGTCACGGCAAAGGTTTCGTTCGGGGGCGGCAGGGGAGAGAAAAGCGGGTTGGGGGGGGGTCTATCTGTGGAGAGCACTTTCGTCTGGAGCTAAGTCGACCATTGCTTATGTTTGCAGCAGACAGACCAAGTAATTTGACGGGAAATCAAGTATGTGAAAATCACGCACTGAGCGGAAAAATTAAGAGAAATAATAATTGACACAAATGATAATCAACGGGAAATTTTAAAGAAATAACAGAATTACATCGTCACGCAAACTTAATATTAACTTTTAGAGTTTGCTCGATGTCTTAAGAATGGTTACTTAATCCACGCAAAAAAAACGCAAAGTGGCTTAAGTAAATAAGTTCCTCGCTCTAATTACATCATTATACCAAAAGCTTTCCAAGAATAAATAACAAACAAGAATATGTACCCCTTCATTGACTGCAATAGAATAGATACATAGGAAATTATAAAAACCCTTATAAAAAGCCTAATATTACCTAAGTTATCACTTGCGGGTACGTAATAAAATATTAGGGGATGTGGAGTTTAAAATTATATATAAATACACTTCGCTAAATATTTGTGCTCTTGTTAACCTGTCTAGGACCCTTAAATACACAAGTTTGTGAACAGGATGCAATCAACGATAACCAATAATAATCTATTTACAGATAGAACTTCTCCCCAACTTCGTAATTGTCCGACCAACGTCGATAGGGAGCCGTTTTGTTGGAATTATACCTCATAAAATATGAGTGATTGACGGGAGGACACATGTGAATTGTGTTATCACTAGAATGATTCGGAGACCCCTATCAGCTAGGGCGTTAAGCATTGAGCGCTATGCATGCCTATGCTGCAAAATAGTGTCACTTTCACCACAAGCAACACCGAAATCATTCCATTCAATTGATAGCTCACTTATATAAATGATAATGATCAGCTTTCGAGATGTTGACGAAAATAAAAACACCGACCCGTCACCTAGCAGGAAAATTCCATCCTTGAGCCATGGATCCCTGTCGCCAACTAGAACATGCGAATTTATGTCAGATGAATATTCCTCCTCTAATATGCCAGCCGTAATCGAGCGGGTAATGAGGAAACTAACAAGGCTCTTAATTTAGCGCATCGGGATTCCCCTCCTACAATGGCCCGCGGCGGTGGGGAGACGAATGAAATTTGCCCGAGTCGCCCACCCTTTTTCTTGTCCATCGGCTGGCTCGTGGGGCTGTTCTTGTTTTTTTTGTTGGCCCGGAGCGAGAAGTGGAATGGGAGGAGAGGATGGAGGAGAAGGAGAAGGTGTCAAGGAGGGAGAGAAGGGGAACGGAGTTGGAAGGGAGCCACCGCGGCATTAAATGCTGAAAGTGATCGAGTTCACCTGGAAGCGCGCCGCCCCCCGGTCGAGAGAATCCGGTCGGTTATTCGGGGAACAAGACGGGGTGGAGGACAAACCCCCCAAGGTTCGAATCAAATGTTGACCCAAGCGCTTTTCGGGAGATTAAAAAAAAATAATTTCGGAATGAGAAGCTTAGCAAATGAACCTCGAGGAAATCGGGTGATGGCTTTGCCACGCCCGAGACCACAGATACTTCCAAAAAGTGAAACGATTCGATTTTTCTTCCAGCAAATTGGGCAACAAAACTTATCCTCTGAGGAAATACACAGGAATTATCATGGGTTTATTTTGTGCATTATTGGCAAAAATATGTAAATAGGCTTGTGATAAGAAATCCAACGAGTCAGCTCCAATGATTTGTGAACCACGAATCGCGTAACGTCGAGTTTCGCAACATCAAATTTAAAGTATAGTGATATGGTTGCGTGGTTTGAAGTGTCACTTTGTGAAAGTGATTCATACTGATAAATAAAATACTTGGTTTTTTCGCATGCATTCATATAAAATATATAATAATACATTCATTTGATCACTTTGGGAGAACCAAGTATTTTCTTCCTCTATAGAGAGAGAATGTTATATATTCTCGCTATTACAACAGCTTTTATAGGCACGCGTAGTGAGATCCATGGTTTGTACACCATGGTTGTCTCGTCACGGACGCATAATTAATCTTCCTGAAAATATCATTATCCATCTGAAAAAATGGTAAATTTAATTATTGAAATTTATTCTTCATATTGTTTTATCATCTTTCAATGCGATCCGACAAAGCTCGTTTCGAATGACGTCATCAGCTCGTCAGGTCGTCAACAATTCTGAAGTTGCAATCAGAGACATTCTTTAACAAGAATTTAAATCATCACGAAATGCTAAATGCTCTACAAAAGCCTCAATCTATACTAATTATACCAATTTTTCACTCGAAACCTTATTGAAGCATTCAAAAAAACCCACGATTGACTTAGAATAAATTTTCAGTTTGAAAAGTATGATAACAAGTTTAACTCAGCTACGGAAAACCTTCCTTCAATTTTGGTGGATTCATTTTAGCAAGTGAATTAGTTTTTTCGAAAAATAATTCAATTTTAGCACTTGAGGCTGTTACAAAAAATATTCAAAATACCAATACCCCGGGAAAACAGGTTAAACTGTCAAAAAAAAACAATAGGAGAAAAAAGGTAATTCACATAAAATTTTGGAGCATGGAGATGGGCATTTTTCCCATCATTCGAACATAAATCGAAGTTACATTTTATACAAACTTCTAATCCAGAAAGGTCATTGAGCAGACGAAATATCTAGGTCAAAAGGGTCTTCACCATAAAGAACCACTTTATAATTTAAACTATTCCCAGTTACGAGGACTTGGTTCGGGGAGAAAGAGTTTCATTGGAATTTGCTCCAGTCCCCTGTTACGCGTGAGCTTATAAAAGATGATTGACAGGTAAATGGCTCCTCGCCGTTCCGGGCGAGCTGAGGACTCGAGGAAATGCTTCGCCACCGAATTACGAGCAGTAACATTTCTCGCCAAATGCGCCCTAAACGATCGCACGTTCAAGTCGAACGCTTATTACTAACCTAACCTAAATTACTACAACCCACCAAACCAAGCATCAACGTCTCTCCACATAACCACATAAGTGTAATAGGGACGGAGGTTTATGGCACATTGATCGGTGAATTCTCCAAGGATGTGTCACTAAATAAAAATCTAATTCCCGAAGAAGCGATGAAAAAAAGTAGGAGGTTATATTCCGTAATATTGTGGCAACATAACTTGAGTACCAAGAGATGACAATTAGTCGGTCACCAAAACAAGGGAATATGCTTCAAATTTTACCGAGAAACCTTGATAGTTTGTGGTTGAACATAGTTGTAGGTGTATCAAGGCAAATGTTTGGCAGAAGAAAGTGTATAGGTATTAATGGAACTTTATAAATAATCCCTTTACGAGACTAGACACGGAGTCAAATGATCTCGTTAACCAAATACTAAAACCTATGAGAAAGATAGTTGAGTAGAAATTAAATGGAGATGAACATATTTGGCATTTGAATGGAGAGTAAAGAATTTATATGCGCAGCAAGAAAAACTTTCACATAAATTAATACCTATTTAAATGATGGAACAAATGTGCGTTACAATGTGGTCAGGAAAATTTTCGGAGCAAAAATACATGTAAAAATTAGTGATATATTAAAAAAGTTACATAGAAATATTAAAAAAATAAATATCCCAATTTTGCATTAGTATTATCGAAAAGAAAAAAACAATGAGAAATGAATTCACTCAGTTGAAAATCAGGATTTTAGAATGCATAGTTATTCAGCTCAGTGTACAAAGTTTAATCGTAATTAAGTGAATTTCATAAGATTCAGTAGACACTGAAAGTACGATAAATAAAAAAAATGAAAGTGCTGGTAAAAAACACTAAATAAGTGGACCCAATAATTTGAACGAAAACGAAACTAAAAGGACAAAACACTCCCTGATTCACGGCATATAGTCTATTCATTTTTTTAAGAAATCAATAGATAATAAAATACCAAAGCATTATTTTAGAATACAACTTATTTATCGAATGCACGGAAAATATTCATCGAAAGTTGTTAAACATATGCCACCAGCAGAATGGAAGTAAATAATCATTTAAGGTAAAACAGGATAATTCTAAGAAATTCACATTGGAATTCTCCTTGACATAACACGGAAAATTAATACTTTAGCACACACGTGCACTAATTTATATGACAACGGGTGTGGTAAAACGTTTAGCAAGACATTGCAGAAACCGCCAAAATGAACACCTTGTCCCAATCCATGGTAAATATGCATTGCTTGAGCGCTATTACGATTTGAGAGACCCGCTCCTGAGGGCATCGATTGAGAAGGCAGGGGCATGCCACTAAATCTAGACCTGCAGGCTCTAGGCAATAACGGCAGCAATAAAGTACAATACAATCCTACAGCAAAACAACAACTGGCCTCAATCCTCGTCGGTGGGCAAGGGAGGGGGGAGGGAGCTTGGACGGAAGGACCAATAAGCTTATCACCGTGGGCGGGCAATTGCGGAGCATTTCACGAGAACGTGCATGCATATACGGCGCGAATAGGAGTGCTCGGGAAGATGGACTGGAACATGTGAGAACAGTGAAGAGGGAGAGTAAGGGTGGAAGACATTTGATGTTTGTGCGCTTTTGTGTGTGCGTGGGAGAATGATTGTGTTCACGGGAGAATGAATATTGCTTATTTTTTTCCTCCCCCATCCAGAGAAAGACTGGGACATAAATCTTCCCTGATCTGAGATGAAGGGTGTTTTAAAGTTCGCGAAAGAGGAAAACATATGGTATTTTTCAGAGGGGGAGAGGGGACGGTTGGACGAGAAACGTGAAATGGATACGATTGCGCCGCTTGAAGTGAATCCAGAGGGTTGGGGTAGGAGGATCAAATGGATTACGGAAGAAGCAGACGGGAGGGACGGAGTGGAGTGGAGGGGAGGAGGGAAGGAGTTGAGAGGAAGGGTGGGTGAAGGGGCGGCGGACGCGCAAGGGGAACGGACGAATTAATTTGATTCCACGTTGCCCGCTTGAATTGTTTCATTTTTTTTCCTCCAGCGACACAAAGAGGCCTGAAAACTCCTTTCACACTTAAAGTGACGCGTGTGGCTTACAAACGTGGATCGCTCCCGTGACAAAAATTAGTTGCGACGCATAGCAACCTGTATTCGGATGACTTCACGGCCATTCCTTCAAGCGCCCGTCCTCGTGAGCATAATTAACCAATTGAGGGAGCCAACTTTCGAATCACGAGCATGCGAAAGATGAATTATTGATGTCGGCGGCCAATCTGCTTCGAAGTATTTCCGATTTTATGATTTCCATTCCCTACAATCAGCCATTCATTCTTAACCACGTAAAATTGTACACGCTAATTGACTTTCATTTTAATGATAGGATTCCGTTATGAATTTTTATTTATCCTCCTCAAAAAAATGCGAGGATAAATTTAACAACAATCTAAAGCATTGCTCTTATTTCACTTATTATTATTAGTAGGTGTCGACCAGCTTAGGGTCGAATTCTATTAAATATGGCATTACCCCATTACGCCATTACGCACTACCATACGCCACAGATAACATGACACAAAATATCCTAAAACCCCAAAATACACATTACAATAACTCATTCATTAGCTCTGCACGCTTTCTTCCACCCTTAATTCCATCCTAAATTTCTTCCCTCCTCCTATCTTGCCTTCCCAGTATTCTATCCTCTATAACCGTTTTCAGTATTCCATTGCCTCTCAGGGTATTTTGCATCCACTTGTCCTGGCTTCTCCGAACGTCTTCCAACAGCCATATCTCTACCATGTATAAAACTTTATCGCTTGATATTCTTTCCGTCCATTTCATTTTCTACATTATTCTCCACATCCACATCTCAGACACCTCCAATCTATGATTATTCTTCTGCCTTAACGATCAAGTTTCTGAGCATTTAAAACTACGCTCCATGTTGAAGTTTCACTTCCCTCACTGCATATTTCACTATCAGTTTCTTACCTCTTTATGTGGTTTCGACTGTCAAATAATCTTCGTTACATTTTGTCATCAATAATGTAAAATTTCGTCAAAGAGTTTGACAGAAAAAAAGGTATTTCGAAAAGGAATACATTGCTTAACATTTCTCCTGAGGCTCGTCTTGATCATTCGCAATATGTCATGTTTAAACAATAAGTAATTCCCAAATTATCTCTCGACTACTTGCGTTTCCATAACACACCGATTAGGATAAAAATTGAGCCATCTACGGCATAATTCATGGTTAGATGATCCAATAAAGACTTCGGGAATAAAACGGATGGTGTCTGCTACATTACCTACGATAATTGTGATAAACATGTACTGAGACTAATCCCATTGGACTGAATTATCACAGTGTCTTTGCGTTGTCTCTCATGAAAGCATTTAAATTATCTGCGTAAATGTTCTGAACCTTCGAAAATGATGAGAATAAATATCGATAGATATACTATCTCAGTCATATCCTATGGAAACAAGGTGTGGGTATGAAAACGGTTAAAAGAAAAAGAAATACGACAAATGAAACGAATGAACTGCAATCTTGTTCCAATTTTTATTAGTTATGAAGAAATATGAGAGATTAAAAAAAGTTTCGGCACTCTCCGGCCTTATTAAAACATGATGATTCAATTAAGCGATCTAAATAGGAGATACAAAAGCTATCGGATATACTAAATAGGAGATACACAGCTATTACCTTAATTTTAAGGTCAAATTTATGCTGCGACTTTTGAAGAGGTGAAAATATTACGGATGTTTCACGGATTAGGGGTACGTATAATTAAAGCAAAAATGATTAGGAAGTGAAGGCATAAGAGATGAAAACAAGACTTTATTATAAAATTTGTTAATCTAAACATATCTGCATATTCATTGAAATACGGGAGCCCCAGATCACAGAAAAACTATAAAAATTGAGCTTTAATTCATATTTTGTGCACACAAAATGAAGATTGTGCATAGATAAGCCCTATTTTCCGCAAGAAGTACTCTAAAGTTTTGAAAATAGCAGAATTCTACGCGCTGAGGCGGCCTAGATATCACGAACCACCAAGCAAAATACTGATTAAAGAGGTATTCGGACCAAAAATAACTAAAATAAAAAAGAAACGTGCTTAGCCAAGAAAAAGAGGATTTTTAAGAAAGGAAAAATAAGCACCTAATCCTCACTAGCAGTAAGACTAACATGTAAAATTACTTTTTGGGCTCAACTCCTTTCATCCGCTAGGATGATATCAGCTGAATTTCGTGAAGTGGATAACATTATGTTTACCATCACCGCGTATCATTAGGGCAATCCAGTAATTGAATCGTTTTTTCCTTTTTATGTGGATACACATTCGACCATTCAGAATCCTCTGACCACAGATGAATGCAAATTCATGCCACAATGAAATGCGACGCACGTTTTCAAACGGATAAATTATAAGCTAAAACACGCACGGCGAGAAAAATAAACGAAATACATTCACTTAAAACGGAATTAAAACGACAGGAGAGATCTCTGCGTTCAGCATCGAGGGCAGGAATGCAAAACGATGACGGGGTGAGTCGAAATGGGTGTCGGGGGATGGAAAGGAGGGAGGAAGCGGGGAGATTGGGGAGGGAAGGGACGGAGAAAGAGAGACGGGGATGTGAGAGTGGTGGGGATGGGCACGCAAGGGGTGGGTGGGCCGGCGTGTGAGGGCCGGCCGCGGGGAACGGAGGCGAAAGGTGCTGAATCGCGCAACGGGGAAAAATTGGACGTGTCGAGGGGAGGAACGTTGGAGAGCGTTTCCGAGAGAGGGAAGTATGAAGGAAGATGGAGTCACGAGAGACTCGGGAATGGGAGGAGGTTGAGGAGAAGGAGAAAGGGGGAGATGAACGGATAGAGGGCGGTGGTGGGGAGGGTTTGGAGGGGGGGGACCTAAGGCGCTTAGGATGAGGATGTGAAGGTCGGAGATGTGCCGGCGTGAGATATTTAAAGGAGGGTGCTTTATAAATTCCTCGGAGAAGAGGGAGAGAGAGAGAGAGTGTGTGTGTGGAGGGACGGGGGCCGTGAGGGAAAGAAACGGCCGCGGGAGGAGTCGGTTGTAAAAGTAGAGGGAGGGCGGAGTGGAGAGGCGGTGTTAACTTTCAGAATCTCTCCCTCCGCCATTATTCGACGTTAAATAACCATTAGGCTGTCTGCAGGTCTTTCAGTTTATCTCTCAAGAGTGCCGTTGACGGTATATTTACTACTGCACCCCAATATTTGTGACCGCTACGTTAAGTGAAGTGACTTGAAATCGGTTCGATACGGACATCATAATCACTCGCTCTCTTTTCTATCTGTCGCTACGATCACGAGCATTCCGGTACGTATTTCTTTGCATTTCCCTCAGGATCCCCAAGGTATGGAAAACGGCAGCGATTTCGTGCAAAAACGAAAATAGAGACTCAAATCCGCAAATATCTTGTTTAGCCGGCGAATGCGTTATCCAACCGACCGGAACTAAAGTGCTAAATGCAACGGTTTTTATGGATGACATAGAGCTCGCTGCTGAAACCTTTATTCATGTGACTGCCAATGAAAATAATATAAAATCTGCCGATAACTCGCACATAAATGAAACTGCATTCTGATCACTCGTGAAGGACGCACAAAAAAATTTGAGGTACACCAACGGAATTCGTACGACAACTTATTCAATGCCTAACGAGTGGCTTGTTCGATAACCCAAATGAGAATTTTACGATTGAATTCCATTTCGGACCACTGAAATTCCTTGGAACTGAGTATCTGCCCATTTAAATAATGATACATCTTTTTTTTCAGCAAACTGAAGTGCATTTGAAGAATCACTTAAAACAATTTTTATTACCATTTATCAATATTCATGAACACGGAATATCAATGCTGTCGTTTTTGAAAAAAACGAAGAAATGAAAACGAGTGAAGATGAAAGGAAGGGTTTTATTTTTAAATAATTATGAATTCATTGGTCATTTAACTACATCGACTATTAAAACCCATTCGTAGTAATCACACCAAAACACGCACCCACCGATCTCCTGACAGATGAGAGACCCTCAGTAAGCTAACGTGACCATTCATGGTCACACTTTCAGCGTACCATGGCGGAAAATCTGATAGCCTTATGAAGTGAATCAACATATCTAAGCTATTTTTCCAGTCAAACGCCAGCACTTCTTGGCCAGATTTTTTACAAGTATGATAAGGATGTTCGTATAAATATTACAGTCGTTTTTGTTTAAACGACAAAGTGGAAATGTTCAGAAAGACGTTCGGAGAAACCAACCCGAGGTAATTCAGGCAAAATGCGGAATTAATAGAAGCGCCAATCCGAAAAGTCACTACGTCAAAATTACTCATCATCCACTTAGATACAGTCTTTTGATGAAAAGTTAATACTGTTTACAAGTTTTAATGGAAAGTATCAAACTAGCTTTTAAAATTAATTCATATTAAAAACATTTCTCAAGCAGATGATAATTAAAAAAAGGACATTGATTCCCGAGATCGTACTAACAGAGCGCACGCAAAAAATGAACGGGGAAGCATATACAGCACATTGTGTGGGAGGCGAAGACGGAAGTGTAGAATTAACGACAGTGAAGTAATAAGTTACGCCCAATGAAGGAGGAATACGAATGCAAAGGATGGACTCCACGGGGGGAAAGAATGACAACCAAGAAGGTTTGCGCTCAAGGGGAGAGAGGATGGAGAGGGGGTGGTGTCTGTTGGAGGCGAAGTACGGGGAGAGCGATAAGGGGAGGTTGAGGTGAAGTGGAAGGGCTTAACTTCTTATCCGAGAAAGTATCGAGGGGAGCGTCGGGAGGTTTGCGGGAGGAAGGGAGGAAGAGGAGTGGAAGAAAGAGGAGGACTCCGGAGAAAAGGGATGGCTCGGGAGATAGAGGAAAAGGGACGTTTTTATTTTACAAAAGATTAAAGAAAGGAAATGAGAAAGGAGAGCGCTCACATTAATACAAGGGCATCAAAGATCAAACGTATCCGATTTTAAAAACAAAGAAATGCTTACATTTAAAAAGATAAATACCAGATTTTGAATAAAGAAGAGATTGAATTGAAAAATGAGAATTCAGTCAGTGCTGGGCGTGAAAAAAGATATTGAATTTTGTTTTGGTTATATTCGACGTATATTTCGAATATTTATTCATGAAATGAGTTTCAATGTAATTTGAGTGGAAGGGCTAAAAATGTGTTGATTCTAGGAGTAAGCGACCGAAGATATTTGACCTTTGAAGACCTTGGAATGTGTGTATTTCGATTCAGGTAAATGAACTCAGTTCGTTGATCATCAAACAAGCTCTAATGTAATAATTAAAATTTCTAAGGTTCTCATTTTAAAAAGTTAAGACTTAAAAACGTTTTTGATACAGATATAGAAGGTGGGTATGCAAATAGTTCTCATTATGAGGATTAATTATCCCTCCATTTACCCTCTATCCTGGAAGGTTTCTTCGTTTACTTTCTGCGGTGAAACAAATATTATTTTAGAGCCTAAATATCCTGACAATAAGCAGATATTCTCGTACAGCGAACATAAATAAGGATATCTGTTAATACACGTCGGTCGCGCTACAATCTCGTAAAGAAAGCAAACCAAGAATCCAACACCGTCGTCCACACGACCGAGACATAAACGCTTAAATAACGTCATGGGAACAAGAAGAAAAAGAGCATCTGAATCCAAGAAGATAATCCAGAAATGAGACAATAGTCAGCCGCGAGATAAGGCGAATTAAGGTAACGAGGCGAGTTCGAGAGAAGGTTATAATATTCGGGAACTGGCGTAGGGAGGCGGAGCGGGTTTGAGGCTGGAAGTAAGAGAGTTCGGCTGAAAGTTGCGATTCATTGTTGAAGTTGGATTGCAGGAGCGGGGAGGGGATAAACACGAGAGGGAGGAGATAGTTGGCAGGAAATGGAATTGAGATGCAAAGCATAGAGAGAAAGAGCAGAAATGAAATGGAGGAGAAGGATGAAGGGGAAACGAGTTGAAGAGAGGAAGGGGTGGGAGAGGGACTTGCGGTAATCGGCTTAAGAGAGTCGGGAGGGCCTGGGGAATGGGAGAAAGAGCAACGGCGAGAACAAGGGAGAAAGTGCGAATCCCTTTTCGTGGATCACTCATCGGGAATAGTAGGCCGGTCGTTCAGTGTGGAGTGAGGGTGAATTGCCGGTATTATTTCGCTCCACTTCGGCGAATTCGAATGAATTAGCACAGCATTATATTTTTGCACAGCGTATAGATGCAGTGCTCACAGAATAAATTAGGGAACACAGAAAATGATTATGAAAAATTGTGGTAATTTTGATGCATTTTCCAGAGCAGATGAAACTGTACATCGGTCCATTTAACAAAAAGAAAATATCTCGTTTCAAATTTAGTCAACCTAAAGGTTTAAATTACATCAGGAATTATGCAATTTAACGCACAAATAAATAATAATTTAAGATATAAGGCATAGAGCATTAGTCTCCATAATAAACTATATAAATTGAATATTCTCGTCGATATGGATGAGCAGTGGCTCCAAAAAATTCGGAGAAATATGTTTTATAATTAATAAATACGAAGGATGCAAATTCATAACAAAAATTTGATAATATTAACGAAATATAAGAAAAATGCTTGGCTGACCTAAGTTGCCGAAATAGAGGAAACATCGTCCTCTCGGAATTTCACTGAAAGTCGTAATTAATATCATGTAACATGTAAAACTCTTCTGCCACTCATTAAACCAATCAGAAATTTCCACTCTCATTGCATTCTTCTCCAGATACATAATGACAAAAAACTATTTTTCTAATGAACTGGTGAAATGATTAATTTCCACGCGCATAAAGCAATGAGGTATTGTTAGGGATCTCGTAAGGTAATGATACTCGTAATATCACAGAAGCTGACAGTGCAAACGGAACACGATGGACTATTATGAGTTACTGGACGTGAAACTGGAATTTCCCCCAATTCTCAGTAATTACGATCCTCTAAAATCAAGGAATGGCACATTCATATACCTACTTCGTCAAATTACAAAAACAACTGGTACGTACACATTGGGAGTATTTTCAAATCACTGAAGTCCCGCGAAAAAAACAATAAATAAAGGGAGATCAATATTGAATAACAAAAACACGGACGACATTCGTTTCCCTGAACACAGCGAAAGCGGTTACAATTCCCCGCGTGCCTCTCGACCACCCGGCGAAATAATTTACTCATCCTCCTCATGAAACAAATGCAACGCGTGGTCTCGTCCACCGGCCAACTCCCTAAAATTAATCCTCCCCCTCCTCCCTCCCCCTCGGGTGGTTCTGCATCCAGAGGGAGATGTTTCCCGGGGATAACCCGAGGGAAGAATTTAGCGAGAGAGCGCTGAAAAATTGAGCCCTCTTATATTTTTAAATCCTCGAGGGTCGTTAAACAGAAGACATTCACTCAGCCGGGGACGCACGGTGGCTAAGGTCGCCAAACTCTTTTCAGGGCGTGTACGCGTACCCTCGACAGAGGAGGGAATGAAAGAGAAAGAAAGATTGGAGTAATACGTAAAAATGCTCTCCTCTTACAAGAAACTCCTCAGTTAACAACCACGGATGTTTGCCAGAGCAGCCCGGCCCGCACTGTACGCGGGCCGGGCTGCTCTGGCAAGCAACAAAGCAGAATTTTTGCGCCGTTTCATAACCATGGATGAAACATGGGTCCATTACTTCACCCCAGAGACAAAAGAACAATCAAAACAATGGATTCAAAATGGAGAAACCGGCTCCAAAGAAGGCGAAGACCGTTTCATCTGCAGGCAAGGTATTGGCGTCGGGTTTTTGTGATGCGCATGGGATAATTTTCATTGACTATTTTGAAAAAAGAAAAACTATCAACGGCGAGTATTATGCGAAATTATTGCAACGTTTGAGGGAAGAAATCAAGCAAAAGCGGCGGCATTTGACCAAGCAGAAAGTGTTGTTTCATCAAGGCAATGCACCAGATCACAAATTCGTTATTCCAATGGCCAAAATTCATGAATTAAAGTTTGAATTGCTACGCGTTTTAATTGTTAGTTCGGGTACTTCTGGGATTACCCTCGTACCACGTGGCAATGATGGTAGAAGATTTTAGGGCCGCGAGAGAGAGAGACGAGGTGCCTTCCAGTTCTAAGGTCACCCAATGTTTTTCTCAGGATTCGGAGTAGATGGAAAGATGTGTGGTTGATCTTTAAAGATGAGGCGCTCTACATAAACACAATAGTATTTAGATGGCTGCACCGTACAATGCGTACAGGTTGTATAGATAGCTCTAGAGTGAGAAGCGTTTCCAATGCACGAAACGGCGTTCGGTGTGACAGAAATGCATGTAATCGTCCGTTTCCTCCACTTGTGCGCTACCATCGACATTCATTGTGAATTGAGAGAGACATTTGACGATGGTGTGAATGGATGTGAATGATCCATGTTCGTGGGGTCGAAAGCAAAGAGTAGACTGTTTTTCGTGAAAAATGCCGGTTTTTCGGTTCTTCATTTACATCAATACCCTGCGAGCCACCGAAAAGGCGTGTGGCAGGGGGAACAGCACCAGGAGGAAAGGGTAAGAAATGAGGGAGTTGGGGTTATTCAGATGGGTGGGTGAAGGGAACCTACGAAAAAAATATATACATATCTTTTCAGGTGACGCACAAACACACGGATACAAAATATTCAGCGCACAGAAAAATAAATGAAGGACACTCACAGTATGCATTGACGTTTCGACGGCCCCACTCTTTTGATGACTGCTTCTCCGTTTCAATGATTGAAACCCTTCCCAATTCCGCTAGTAGCATAGAAGTGAGAACTCACGAGATGGCATATATCTGGGTGCTTCAGTCTTTTAAATCCCCCGGGATGAACCAAGCCCACTGATTTCATCCAATGCTGCCTACATTTCCCCTCCCCCACCTTGTCCGCTTCCTATTGATCCCTTACCTCTCATCTCCTCACCCTTCTCCTGCACATGTCCTCTTCGCTCTTCCTCGACAACGCCATTCTGATGACGAAGGCGGGGCCGTCGAAATGCCAATACATACTGTGAGTGTCCTTCATTTATTATTCTGTGCGCTGTATATATATATTTATATATATAACCACGCGCAGTCCCTACCTAGTAGATTAATACTTATTGTGTCGAACTGACTCCTATGGGATTTCGACTACAAGCATTCTGGTCATTCTGGACCCTCTGGTCGGTTTTTTCAATGACCAAAAGGTCATTGAAATCAAGCTTTCTCGGCGGTCAGGGAATAATGGCGTCGACTTTTTGATAAATTTTTACATTCACAGGGAAAAATGCAGTCTGCAGAGGATTAAATTTTCTGATGTACGCATTTTGTCAGTAAAAATAGGAGATCGAAGATCTTGTTCACATTTCTGATAGATGAGAACCGATTCCAATCTCACAACACAAATGAATTCCCTTAAAAATATCTATTCCCAAGATTAATGGTAGCATACCGCTTAAGTACGATTCTGGCTTGACACACTGAATATACACTGCTATCTCACCGATTCCACATAACGATAAATCCTTCTTCAATTCCGTATACGTTCTGCCACCCTCATTTCTATCAATAAGCCTATTCTCGTCCTCCTCACACAAGCCACTGGAACAGAATCAAATAAAAAAACAAAATTATTATGATATAAGGATCGGAATCGGAACATGGAATCGAAGGTTGCACGAAAAATTGATTTTCTCGAATCGGATTCACCCCAAAATCGTCAAAGAATCGAATGAGAACCAATTTCCCTTTAAGTGTGACTCAGGGTGGCTCGTCGCCAAGTGAGGTTAAGGGCGAGTACCTCGCTGGGATATTGAGATTGAATCGGTGGTAATAGTGCAAGGTTACGTTTTTATTGAGGGAAATCGAGTCGAAAAATAATTGATTTCGACCGTGTCCGATCGAATTCGAGTATTGTCGTAAATTTTGGGAAACGGATCGAACTCGGATTGCTACATACCACTCCGATCAGGAGAGAACCACAAATATAATTGCCCATGCCCGGTGCTTCCGAGAACACGGCGCATAGAGAAGAGTCAGAATTTCGGGCGGATCGCATCAGAACCGCCGCCAGCGGGGGACGGGGCTTCCGGGGGGTGAGGATGGAATTCAAACCATCACCGGATAGGGACGACATCGGGAGGAAGGGCCGTCGGAGGCGTGGGAGGAAACAAAGACGGGGAGATGTTTGAGAGGAACGGGACGGGGGAGTGAAGGAGGAAAGGGATAGCGAGGGATTGGAAGGTGGGGGTGTGAGAGTCACCCCCAGGGTCTGTGGTAGACGCGGGGACGAGAGGATTTGCAGAAGGGTTTGAGGGTTGTCGAGGAGTCGGGAAAGAGGGCCGGAGAGGGGATGGCGAGGAAGGATTTAAGGTGGAATTACGGCCGAGAGGATGTAACAGGGAGTGGATTGGCGGCGGTGGGGCGGGTGGGTCGGAGACAAAGGGGATGAAAAGGCGCTGGGGGTGGGGTGGTGGTGGTGGAGGGAATCGATCTCACGTACATCTGCACCTACAGTTTACTCTGTCACCGCAAGGATGCGTGGCAGGTGTTGCCAAAGACGCCGTGGGTGGGAGGATGGGGGGACGGGGGTCCGGAAACGGGAGGGGGTTTAATTGTATTGATTTACGGGCGGGATGAAGGAGGGGGAGGGGGGCGAAAGGGTTCGCGGCGCACACGAAGGGTGGCGGAACATAGGGGTACAACAGCGTATTTCATGAGGAAGGTTAAAATCCCAGAGGGATAAAGGGGACCGACGTCCCAGACGGGGGTGCGCTTTTGTCCGCGTTACCAAGGGGTCCCGCTTCGCACAGCTACATTAAGTGCGTACCGCGGAGCAGTTTTTTTCAGAGCTCTCTGAAATGGAGATACTTTGTGTTTGCATCGTAATTCATCATTGAATTAAAAATATAGCTTAAGTTATACTGCAAAGGCATTTTGAAACAACAGCAAAGAAATAATAATTAGCGGACTTGATTGCTTTTTAATTAAAAAATAAAAAAGATAAGTACGTTACTATTTCAAGGATCAGGAAGAGTTTATCGCATACCAGCTTTATTGAATGATATATATAATATATATATATATGTATATATATAGTATATATATATATATATATATATATATATATATATATATATATATATATATATATATATAAGAATATAAACACTAAATGAGGAAGTACATGGGATTGTGGGCGAGGAGGGGGTTTGTTGGAAGAAATCCTATGGAGGCAGGAAAAATGGATGAAAGGCGTAATGAGCGGCAGTGGGATGTTGAAGACAGTAATAGAGAGGAGAATGTTAGGCAAATGAGGAAAGGGCAAGAACAGGATAGAGATGTTGGACGGGATGAAGGGAGGAAAGGAAGTACACAGAGGTGAAGAGGGACCTGACTCGATTGTGTTTTGTTTGGAGTCAAGATATTTATTTGATAGTTGCGTCCATCCAAAAGCCTACCTTAACCGGTACATTACCTAATAATAATATTAACACACTCGGCACGGTTTAAAAATTTATAAAATTCACCTCTTTATTTCACTCCTTGAGCCAAGAATGACGGAATACGAAGATTAATAATACCAGATATGTAATTTGGAATGAAATATCACAATTGGAATCAATAAAATTAGGAAAAATAAATTGTTTGAGCGGCGTGTTAAAATTTCAATATTCTTATTTGTATAAATATTTATGTGCTGGGCATTTGAAAAATTCTCTGGAATACGAACCTCTGAATAATAAGCCAAACGAGATTCAGAAAAAGAAAAATCTTTCTTCCTAATGCCTTCCTAACAATATTACCGGAAAAAATATAATATTCATGGGATAAAATGAGGCCAAAATTTATAATGGATCCATAAAAACCATCGGGAAAATAACAAGCACATTATTCTAGATGGCGATTTAGATTCCATTATTAGCTATAAAACCCGAGAGATTCAAGCAACACGCATAAAAACAAATCAATGATAATGAAAAGATTTTGTTTTAATTACCACCTTTCATCAAGACGATTTAAAACACCACGATTGCTCCGGAATCCATGCTAGATCACTTGTGCGTGAATATCAACAAAAAACACGGTAGGAGGGGGAGTTCAGCGATGGAGTGAAAATGCTGAAACTTGACAAATCAAAATTTCGACATAAAAGACTATATATTCAGAAATTGTCGCGGGTTATTATTTCCGTCTTCAAAAGAGTCGGGAAATGAAATTAATAAATAATGAAAAAAGAAGGAAGATGTATATACATATGTAGATAGACACGGAAAGGGGAAGGATACGGATGGAGGGTGGGGAGTGCCATGTGGGAGGCTCATTCGATCCGAAAGGAAACCTTTTCTGGGGATGCGTCCCATGAATAAACATGGATTCCTGAACTCAAATAAACGGCACACTGCTGTTGCCGAGTTGCTTCTCGTCACGGGGTCCTTTGAGGCGCTCATACTGCATCGAATTACAAGCCGCGGAATTAATTAAAAGGGGAGAATGAATATTTTGAGCAATCAAAATTAATCTATACGAATGATTTCCCCGCAAAGGAATCTCATGCGACGCTCCGTAATCATTTCACCCTGCCGTCCTTCGACGCACGGGGTGACTTGTGTGAGTATTTGCATCCTCCTCTGATCCATGCGGCAGCTCGGCCATAGCAGTATCAAGCTGGAACTCGCTCCCGGGATGAGAATGAGGAAAACCAATCTTGGACGGTCGCCTGCTTATTATTTGATTTTTCTATCCCGTCAATAATGACATTAGACGGGAGGCCAAAAGCAACGCAGAGGAGGGAGTATCTCCAAGGCTTTTCATATCAACACTTTTCCTTTGGAGGATTCCTAAAGTTGATCAATCACCTAACAATAAACTTTGATGAACGAATCTCGAGCCCGGGCAGCGACCACTCCTCCTCTGGTCTAATAATGACGCCCTTTAATACCAAGGGATTTAAATGACGAGGAGACGCCCTGGAGGTCATTCGGCGATGGGAGGTGTGAGGCCCTCCAGGCCCCACCCATTTAGACTTCTCAACAAATCGACTGTGACTCAACAGAGGGATGACCTCACAATATTTTTTTTCATGAATTTAATTTTCTTTAACGTGCAGGGCGTGTGCACGCTATAACGTGTTCGGCTCCACCCCTTTAAGAAATCATGTCAGCGGCCATTAATGATGTCGCAACACCCTATCTTTACATCGCTCTCCCTACTATAAAGAGATTCCCTGAAAAAAATCCCTCTTTCACGACGAAATTAAACAATGAAAAATATGAAATGGCTCATTTGTGATTCGTCTAAACTAATTTTATGGTTTCAGGGCCCTAATTTGAAAATCAGAACAAAATTTTGTGTCTACCAGAGGTTTTGAAAGTTATATTTGTGCTCTTTTACCATCGATAGACTTGTTTATTTCGATGTTCTGGCCTCTAAGTAGCAAAGATTTATAGTGCTCAGTCTTAACAAAGTAGCTTTCCGAAGAAAAAATATAGCATTCATGCACGAGGAAGAATTTTAACCCTCGACTTTTTGACGGCATGGCCTGCATGCAAGACTCGAATTCTATCGCCCAATACTGTTTGATTTTTAAAGATCTATATATTTTTTTGCCCGGGAACGGAACATAAAAGGGTGGAATTCGAGCTCGAGGACTCCACGAGAGCTCCCTTGAGCATTCAAGTACGTTTTCATGATTCCCACAGGGTCACGCGAGCGTGGCAAATATTGACATGCGGAAATCGCAATAAAGGAATGAAGACGCGGAGGCCTCCCGGCAGAAAGACCCTCTCCACGGAGCACGGGGAACAACAGTCGAAATTAATCCGGGGAAACTTAAAAATCCGCACGGTGGGAAGGGTGGAGAGGGCGGTGGAGTCGAGCGCGCGGATGCCCGGCGGGGACGCACTCCGAGCGGGGAGGGAAAAAATAATCGGCGAGCGCGGGAGGAATGGGATCGCGGAGGGCCGATGAAGCAAAACGGGGTCCCTCGAGGGGGAAGATGAAAGGAAGTGGGTGGGAGACTGGGGAAGGGAGGTCAGGGTGGCTTCCCCCCTCCGACCTACCCACCCACCCGGCTGAACACAAAAGAGGTTAAGAGAGAGAGAGGGTGAGGGGAGGCGCGGATGGATCCACCACGAATGAAAGACAATCTACTCCTCGATCTCGGATTTCTTTCAGCCCGGGAAGGAGAGAAGAGGGGGGGGGCGTGCCGTTTGAAGCGTAAGGGGAAGCAGGGCACTGCACCGCGTACGGAGGGGCGAGGAAAAGGGAGGGGAGCCGCATGCTTTCCAAGGAAGAGTGATTGACATTCCAGCGCTCTTGAACCATGACCATATTACACTAAGTTGACCCCTTCAAAAGACCGCACATTCTTCTCCCTTTAGCCATCGCAAATGATAGAAACTGAATAATTTTCTGCTAGCCGGAGAAACAAAAGAAAAACTATCGACTGGAATACGAAATTATACCTATTTGACTAAATTCACACAATAGCCAGGGTGATATATTTTGATAGATTTTAAAAGAAAGACTTATTGTCTCGTGAAAAGAATAAATTCAAACTTTCTCTCAGGCAGATTCTCCAAATGAGATATAGGCAACAGAAAAATTCTCTATTCATAAAAATAGCATTTCATGCAAGATAACAACCAACGCAATCGTTTATGAATTTTCTCTAAATTGATGAAACTGATCTCATTGAAATCAAAATTAAGTGTAGCTGTTAAACCGAATGATTTTTTTCGATGGATATATCCTGGAATGCACACGAAAATGTTTATCGATGATAAGCCGGCTAGACCCGCGAAGGGATTACTACAGTTTAACGCAAATTATATTGTTTTTACTTCGAATTGATTTCATAGATCTGAACGATTAACTCCGGCAAGAATATTTTCACTGTTCTTTCTTTCACATTTAATGCCATTCCCAAATCATAGATCATGGTCACAGAATTTACTTTCCTAGATGCAGTTTCGTTGCAAGTGATAAGTTCGTCCTCCCGAGTGACTGATGCGTCTTTCCCCTTCTATTATTTCACTCGTACGGACTCCCATTTTTCGTTCCTCAAGCTCTGCTGAAATAGGATTTTTCTGATATGCTCCACCGATAAATCGTTAAATTGAGTCTACTTTAGACGAGGCACATCTTCATAGGGACCAATAGCCTTTTGTGTCTTGATACTGCAAGTTTGCTACATTTTAAACATTCAATCCTTTAACGACAGATGAATCGCAATAGATTGATCCCACCTTTCCTTTGCCACTGCTGAGCTTATGCATAGTTTTTAAACAGAGCCCAACTTCGAAAATATATATGAGATAAGGTGGAGTATCGTGATCCCACCAATTACGGATCGGGTAAAGCAAAAATCAGAGAAAAGAATGATAAAGAAGCCTTTCGTCAAAAAGGCAAATTCAAAAACACATCATCACAGGGATGCAAACGTTATAAAATTCTGTTTTAATTAAATGAAAATGATTCCATTGATGGAGGCGTATTTCACGGAGATATTGACTCACTTGAAGCGAAATTGGAAACCCGCGCATTAGCACATCGAACCAACTTCTTTCAATTCCCTTTCCGCTCGAAATATCGCATCCCTGGGGATAAAAATGATCACCGACGTTCTACTCAAGTTTTAAAAAAATTTCGGAAGATGTGATTTCCTCTCCTTGATCTTTATCCTACGTGCATGAGAGGTCGACTCCGTGATTGTTCGAAACACGAGCCTGATCGGTGGTGGCGGGGGAGAATCAGCGGAGAGAAAAAATATTTTGGAACCTCAATTACGCACTCCACCTCTCCCACACGAATCGCGGAGGCTCTGGGAGGGAGGGTGTTTTGGGAGGATGGATGGATGGATTTGGGGGAGGGCTGCAAGTACGGAAAAGGGATCTGTGACGAGTGTGACGGGAAAGACACGAGTCGAGGAGACCACGGGGCGAAGTACAATCGCATCGGGGGAGATTCGAGGCAGATTGCACTCGAGTTTATCCGAAGAGCGCGTGGGATGGAGCAAAGGGGGCCGAGGCAGACGCGATGGGGGGGGCTGGAGAGATGGGAGCGGTGGGAAGAGGGGGCCGAAGGGAGTGTTTCGGAATCTATGGGTGGAGGAGGGGCTTAGACGACCGAAGACAAAAGAGGGGACGGGGGGTGACAGGAGGGGGGCATAAATGAGAGACGGGGGCTTTGTGAGGGCCGCCGTATGTGGGAGAAGCCGACCGCACCTCCCCAAGCCCTAGGGGTTGAGTATTTTAAGGCCACCGTCGATTATATTTCATCTAGAGGATTTCCTTGCGGAAGGAAACATTTTGGTCTGACAGTCAGGGAGCAGCTCTCATAAAACTGACGATAAATTTAAAAGGGAAAACAGAAATAATGATGGCTGAAAGCCGAGCCCTTAGTGTGTTGGATCATCGAAATTCTCCACTGCGGATGAGTCATGAAACGTCTAAACAATTAATCTCCGATAATTAATGAATTAGCTTAGTGAGCTTTGAATATCTAAAAGAACGAAAACAGTATCTAAAATAGGCATTAAATGCGAAGTTAGATGTATTAGACCTAATTAATCTCTCACCCATTCCAACATAGCCCGATCTGTGAGGCAATTTGGCTTCCAGTATCAATGAAACTCATATACCAGAAAATGTACCATCAAATCGGAAATATAAGCGGTAATATTCCAAAACATATTTGTTACCCTGGGAAGTTGAATTTTTATAACTCTCTTAAGCTTGAATTTCCATCTCGTCTCTAGAAGTTATCTGAAGTTCTTCAAATGATACGAAGAATAATATTTCAACAACGTTTTGATGACAATGTAAAAGTAAAATAGTTCAGTTGACTGGAGAACTAGAGGAACGTCGAGCGGAAAAATCAACTCGACAATGTTCGGGGAGACAAGAAACTCACTCGCAGTAAAAATAATAATGTTTCAACATCGATCATCGATAATAATTAGACCCAGAACAATTATATTTTTAAATATTGGATTTTTTAAAGGTTGCACCAAATATTTAAAAAAAGAGGTCAACAAGAAAGAAATAAAATGTAAATAAGAAGGTATCTCGACGCCGGTGTGCACGCAGAGCATCATATTACATAGGGGTAGATCGTCCTATATAGGAAGAGGCAGGGCGTCCTTTTTTCTTAACGGGACAGCTTTACCATCATCTTTCTTTAACATATCTGCAAAACATATTCAGCTCTACGCTAAGGCATTATCAGTTGAATGCACCGCCACAAATGATGTGGTGAAATAGATGATTAAAGACTAAAAAATCAGTCTCCAAATTATAGGGTGGCACTTCCGCATCCACCTAAAGCGGCACTGAAATTTCAACATTTCTCTTCTCCCCAAAAACCACCGAACTCACGGCTTTATCACTGTCATCACTCCGCCGACACTTCACCGTGTACCCCCACCGCCGCCCTTCAACCTCGATAAGTAAATGACAAAACGCTCGAATTTTTTTTCAAAATACGCATCGCACGAGCATCACTTCCACCTTAAATTCACCGCACTTGTGTTTTTTTAGTCCCCTATACCCTTCCTTCCCCTCCCGCCTCACACTTGCACTTGCTCCTGCACGTTACCCCTTTAACGGTAGACTTGATGGGGGATGGAGAAGGGGAAGCGAGGCGAGGATCGCTCAAAAAGAGGGCGCAGACAAAGGGCTTCTTCGTCGCACCCACCCTCTCCGCACCACTGGGTGTCGCGCGGGAGGTGACGGCGGTGGCTCGGGGACATTCCTGGGGATGGGGCCTGGGGGGCGCCAGAGCGCGCTCTCATCGAGCGAAAGAGCACTCTCTCCCGGCCGCCGCACAATCGCCGATGGAATGCGTCGCGGGAGGCTGGGGCGCGGAGCCATCGCCTCTTCCGTGTTTGCGGGGGGAGGGGGAGACGGAAAGTGGCGTTTGCGGGTGACTCTTCGGATGTGTCACACCCTCCGCCTCCCTCACACACCTCCAACACCCAAACCCTTCCCAGACCCACTAGAAACCGCGCGTAATGGATGCCTCTAAATGCGCCGCTCACTGAAAAGGCGAGGAGGAGAGAGAGAGTCCCTCAGAAAGGCTTCCTCGAAGTTCACTCAATGGCGCAGCCAATTGGTTGGATTGCAGAGTGCTTAATTCTTTGAAAAGGCTCTTTCGGGGGACCAGAGGAAATCAACCCGCGTCGGGAGGGGAGGGAGCGAGAGGACACTCTGAATGACAAATACTTGAAATGAACTTGGCTTTTGAGCGGAGGACGTGAGGAAGTGTTGAGTTATATTGTGGAAGGCGTTTCGAAAAAGAGGTCGTTCGTGCCTTACGATGCTCGCTGCCTTATGATCGGAGTGTTAGCGTAAAGGGGTGTGGTTTTCGTATAATTAAGGTATTAATGAGACATCGAAAAGCTAAGAAAGGGAAACCCACATCGATCCGAATTTATCTTTCTTTATGTGGACATTAAATGAAGTTAACACAGTATAATGTCCCACTAGGCGTCTTAACGGCAAAAAAATACAAACTGTTCCTAAGTTTCAACAATGTAATTTGGCCAAATATAACATTTTTTCTCCCTAATTCTCCCTAAAATATGTAATTACAACTGTCTTCGATGTTATCTATAGGGATTAGGTGTAGTAAGGAGATATACGTATAACCTCAATCACGCCACCATAAAGACATTTCATAAAAACGTATCCGAGATTACCTTAACACTCATAATCGCACTCACGACCGCATAATCTTAACACCACATTAAATTGATGGGTGAGGCCACAGCGATTAAGGGAAATTAAACGCAGAACCAATCTCAATGAGCAATCATTGTTTCCCCGCACAATTATAGATGACAACGGGAGTAGAAAACAATTGACGACACGTCAATTACTACTCCAATGATTGGTGACTTTAAAACCCCTGCCACATTCCCTCCTGACGGCATTCAGGGTATAGTGTGGATGGTGGACCAAAGAATAAAGAATTAAACTTGTTCGTTTTTACTTATAGGTTTGCAAGTTACGCAAAATTATATTGCTGTGAGTTTAGCAATATGCTAATGACATCAGTGCTCTCTCCAATACGGAATTGTCATTTCAATTGTAGGTACGAGGAGTTTCATGAAAAATAGCCTTCTATTTCACACGTACTTAAATTTTTAAAAACTCTATACACGTATATTTATACATGTACTCAAATTATTTTTACCCCTATACACATCAAAAACGTCGATGTTAACACACTATCAAATGAGCGCGTAAATAAAGAACATACCAAAACATAGGTTTAGAAGCTAGGTGCAATTAAATCGAAACAAAAATGTGAATTTCCAATTTGAGCAGTGAGAGAGAGATAAAACTCCGGTCTCGGAAATTAGAACAATAGGTTAGTTCCAACTTTGAACATACAAATACATCCATTCTGTCTATGCCTGGAAAATCATATAAAAAACCTGCGGGGTTCCCGCGCAAAAACATTCCTCAGAGTTCCGGAAAAAACGACACAGCTCCTCGACGGAGAAATATGTGAAAAAACGGCCAGGCCGAGGGATAAATTCCGCTCACGCGACGGAGTGGAGGACAAAGACACCGCCCTCCACAAAGGACACAAGCAGTGATGGATCAAGGACCGCGGAGAGACCTCTCAGCGAGGTCGAGGACGCACCGAATCGCTGCCGAAAGGTCAAAAGGTTGGAGGGCGCGAGGGGAGGGGGAAGGAGAGCGGGAAGAGAATGTGTGGGAGAAGAAACGAAGGTGCTTTTAGGGTACTCCGAGAGAAAGGAGACAGTGTGGATTTGTCCCGCCATTGTGTCCGTGTGCGTGTGTGTGCGTTAGATACGTATCAGCTCTAATTGTGATTGAACCTTAGATACCTCGGGGCAACAGAAACTGCGGTGGAACAGAGGAAGATGGGGGAAATCCGACGAACGTGGTGGGCGGAAATTTTAAGGTCCAGGCTGGTGTTTAGACGGGTAGGGATGGTTTCGATATCGGACTGCGAATGAAAGGGGAGAATAGTTGGAAATGGTGGAATAAAGGTTCCTTTTGCGCTGTTACATTGTAAGGGAATTATATTTATTTGGATAGAATACTCATTTGTGAGACAGCACTTGCCATGAGACCGAGAGCAATTATTGCTGAAAAATATTAATTAATTATTGCTCCGATGTACGGAGAACGGGCACAAAAATATCACTTGGCCTGGGAACGGTATATTTTTAACGTCCTGCGATCACCAGCTCGATCGACTGTATCTGAACGATTGAATTTTCAGCAGAAGAAAGGAGCGGAATAGCAGTAAATGTACGGGTGGGGTGCAAATTAACTTCACCGACAAAATTTTAAGAGACCAGCGATGTATCCTTTTAGTAGAGAAATTTGAGTTCGGAAATGTCTCCTATTTTGCTGAAACTAGGTTCAATAAGTCGCGAAGTGAGAAGTGTACAACAAAAGCTTCTAGCGCGACCAAACATCTCTTAATATGATACTTCCGCTGATTTCCTTATACTACGTAAAGTGTTGTTTTGCTGATTATTTCCAAGTTTGCGTTATCTTCAATCGTTTTTTATTTTATAAGAATATAATAAAAAGTGAATTAAGTCAATGCTTGACCATTCCGAGAAAATAACCTCAATAAATTGTTTTTACTTAATTAATGGAACATTCTTTCATCAAGCACGTACCCGCACATACCTACCTTAAGAAATTAACGAAAACTTTTCCAAGAGTTGACTTCTGCCATTCCGTGTATGCGTCTCAGAAGTTGCTTACTCTACCAGATGCATAAGCCAGCTTCATAAATCTGACTTATTGGCATAAGGCTGGCTTCCTCTTGAATACTGTGGGTAGAACTTTTTAATTTAAAATGTATCTGTAATGTTGAGAGATTCTTGTCTCTATACAGCTCGTATAGAATGCAACATGTGGCGTTACTGAATCAAGACGTATTTAAAATTAATATAGCACAATCAAAACAGTTTTACAGTCATAGGAAATACAAAATACAATTCATTTCGATAGAATATGACTGTGTGGTTTTCATAACGTTTAAGAGGATAACAATATTTGGTCTATCATGAATTATTAGAATACGCGCCTAAATATGTCAAATATCCATCTTTAAACAAATAAATTTAAAAAATACTTCAGAAAATCGGAAAATTCATCAGCATGAAATAATTCGCGTTCTACTGAGTACCATGTAATGAGTTTTGATGTTTAAATTAAAATGCAGAAATCTCAAAGTGTAAAAATCATTCGCCTTCCCGGCCAAAGGGAATGATTTTTACACTCTGAAATGTCTGCATTGCAATGCATATTAGTCGAAGACTCCGTTAAAAGCTACTTTCGCGGCATCTCCCGCCGTTCTTTGAATTTATTTAAATTAGAGACTACATAGATCACCAAATTTCAGTTAATACCGACGCAAAAATATATCACCCTCCGCTTTACCCAGGTGGTTTTTCAATTATCTTCTCTCATCCCTTATCAAGCCTAGTACTTCTTCGTTTGAATTCCTATCCTTCTATTTTACTTTTTTCATATTTCTCCACACCCACATCTCAAAAGCCTCACATTTATACCAGTCATCTTGCTTCAACAACCGAACAAGTTCGTCCCTGTTCGTCCCTGAAATTCCCTCTTTAAAAAAGCTTGCTCGCCTAACGCAACTCTTCGTGTCTTGGACAACCTTGGTCCAAGGCACTTCCAACATACCCTGTTAGGTTACCAACATACCCTAGGTTCACTATTCCACCTGCTCTTTTAACGTTTGTCTTATTCGGGAATGAATGTATGGAAAAATACAGGAATATATTTTTCATTAGACGCCGGGACTTTAACGAAATTTAGTAAGTGTCAAGGTCGTCAGGCACACGAAATATACGTAAACAAAAGAGAAAATATGATTACTAGATGCCATAGAAATACATTTAAGATGGTGGTGGTCGGCCAGGGGCGGTAGGGTATTACGTGATGAGAGAGAGGAGAGGAGCCAGCATCGGAACGGAGCAAAAGGGGATTTAAAGGGGCGGAGAAGGGAAAGAACGAGCCCCAGTCGAGATTCTCATTTGTTTCATTTTGCCTCGAACGAGGGAGAGTAGGACGAGAAGGAGGGACGAAGTGAAGGCAGGGGAAATAGGAAAAAAAGGCGAGGGCCTGAGGGGTGGAGGAAGAGGATGGAAGTACTGTAGGAAGGTCTGAAAGGGCCCATTTCGAGGGATTTGCGAACTCTTGGGGGTGGCCAAAGGGTTGCCCAGGATTTGTGGTCTTTTCCGTAAGGGGAAGCTCGAGGCGAGGTTTGGGGGAGAAGACGTGGGGAAGAGAAAATACAGAAAAATTACATATATATATATATATTTCTATGTATTTATATAAATATAAATATATATATATATATGTATATATATATAATGTATGTATATACACACACAACATGCGCATTCATATATGCATATCCACACATATAAGTGCTATGTGAGGCCTTTTTTTCCATTTGGACAAGGCGACGGAAAAGAACAAATTGAGGTCCTGTGCGTCTTCTCCTACTTTCTTTGTTTGTTTGCCCGCAAGGGGCTCGGGAGATAAGAGAAGAGAGCGGTGGAGACGTCGCTGGGAAGAGATTTTAAGAGAAGGGCTGAGTCGGACGTGGGGAAGGGACGACGGAGGTGATGGGTCGTGGGAGGCGGCAAGGATGTCCGCTCTCCGGAGGAAAATGAGGAGACTGACTGCGAAGAAGGCGTAAGGAGTGAGAGCGACCGAGGGAGGAAGTAGCGGGAAAGAAGCGGAGGACGAGTGCTTAGCGGCGTGGTCAGAGGAAGAAGAGGAAATGAAAAAAGAAAGCGGAAGGGAGCGTCTGCATGCTCTGTGCTAGAGAGAGAGGGCAAAAGGATAGGCGGGGGAGGGAAAGGAAGGAGGGTGGGCGGGGAGGAGGAGGGGCATCCGGGAGAGAAATAGAGAGATATAGGGTTCCCTGTGGCAGAGATTTACGCGAAGGTTCGGCCCGGCGCCTGGAGAAGAATTCACGGGCTGGAGACTCGAGAAATATTTATGGTTTGACGCTTTAAATAACTATATTTGTTTAAATCGAAATAATTTATTGTGTCGTGGGAGGACGCACGTGACCCCGCAGGAGGGAAACTTGATTTACAATTAGCTACCGCCTACCCCCGCTCTCCTCCTCAACACCGGAGCGAACGGGAGCCAACGGAGTAATTCAAGAAATGCGACGAAATTTACGTCCCGCACCCTCTTGCATATTTACATGCGGTCCATATTGCAGTCTGTCGTCTGCGGTCGTATTTTGTTCCACCCTTTGCATTAATTAAAACCCGGGCGTCTCGAACTCGCGAACTATAACAAATGCCACGCACGACGCCCATTGTCCGGCTAACGGAATTCGGGAGGGCCGGCTCGCGTGGCGGCAAATGAACTGCATCGCTAAAGAGGCATTTTGAAAGAGAATGGATTGGGAGGGGAGGAGGGGAAGAGGTACGGGTTAAAGCCTGCATTGTCCTATGCTTCCATTTCCAGTACCTGCTATGGATTTCACATCATGCTCGTCGCTGTGGTGCTTTCTTGCGAAATGATTGGACACGCGCCAAAAGGTCTATGAGCCAAATATTCGGTTGCAAATGATGGATATGTGCTTACGGAGACTGTTCCAATGTTCCCAGGTCCGCTCTCGACGGTCTCCCTTCCAACGGTCGGAAAATTGTAATCAATTAAACCAGCGTGATTTATTTGAACCTGGCGGTCATAATAACACCTAATCATGTTAATTAATTTATAGCCCACTAACCTGAGACATCACATTAACGTTACTAATGTCTCGATTTGTTTTCTCTTTTTCAAACCTCCAAGCACTTTTCCACAACATCCCTGATTTGTGAATTTGCGTAAGTCTGCAAGGGAAACAAGACTTGAAGCCAATTCCCATCTCCTCAGCTACTGTTTCTCATCTCTCTCATTTTCCAAGATTTAAACCCAGGCTTTGAATTAATATCTTACAAATTGGACAGGACTTGACTTCGACTCCAAAACATGATTTTCACTCACCTCGAACGTAATTTTATATAAATTGAATGCACTGATTTGAATGGCTACAATTTTTTAACGTTAAACGACATATGCATAGGACGTCTTAGCGATTGGAAAGTAAAATATAAAACTTGAGGATTTATCCGAGTTTATTTAGGGAATAGAAATCAAGCTAGCTCCTGGTAGGTGTTCATCTAATTTCGCATGAAAAATCGTTCCGAAAATATTTTGGACGTCCTTAATCAGTAAGCGAAAGAAAATATCTCAACTAGGACTACTTTCTCAAACTGAGGTACATATGTAAACATATTTGGATATAAATATACGAGGCAAATGAGTCATAAACTACTCTAGTTTTCCCACAATGTCTTCGGGCATATTCGACGAACACAAATTTTGGAAGTGATCACCATACGGTGGTCATTAATGCAATCAAAGGCAAAATTGCGTCGGGTCGCCTCGACGTGACTCCATGGAGTCTGGACTAAACTTTTATCGGGACAGATGGTATGCTACCAATTACTTTCCTTTCCTAGGGGGGAAGAACCAAATGAAAGAAGACAGTGACTAGGGCCGGGGAAAGCTCTAATTTCATTACACGAGAACATTACGACAAATAACATTTTAGACACCACGTTGAACTTTAGTTCAACATTCCATGTGATACTATCTGGCAGCAGTTTTTTCAAATTTATTTTCACTCGGATATTCTAGGGTAAGGACGCAACTTCATCGATGGGAAATCAACACGTTGGCGCTTCCAAGAATGAGAAGGGGAGAGAGAGTAATCTGAGAGACCAATCTCAACACTTTTTCCCAAAATTCAGAAACTTCGCCCGAATCTCCGTCAGCAAGCTCCATTTTGGAAGGGAGGAGCCTACCGTTTTTTTCCCCGTCTGTGCGGAGATAAAGAAATGCGCACGGCGTTATCGTGCCGCATGCACGGAGTGGGACTGGAAAGAGTGAGCGAGCGAGAGAGAGAAAGAATAAAAAGAATGGGTTCGGAGACAACCGATGTAATGGACTCCGAAAAAGTGAAAGGGAGTAACCGGGGGGGGGGGGGAGGAGGGTTCCGGAGGGGTGGGGACGTGATTGAGAAGGATGAGGGTGGGACAGAGGGGGGGGAAGGAGAAAGTGTGGACTCTTGGGAGAATGGTGGACGGGAGTGGCGGATGCAAAGAAGTAGGGTGCGCTGGAGAGGAGGGAGGGGGTTGAAATGATTGGGAGGGGGTCGCTAAGGGAAACCCGAGGAGGGATGGGGAGATCACTGGAAGGAAGAGACGGCGCCAAACGGGAAAAGGGGAAAGATACGCACTTTATTGGCGAGGAAACACCAAATTTACACGAATGCGGGACGACCCAGTTTGCAGGGAGACCAATCCCAGTAGGAAAACTCCGCTCCCTGGGACGACGCTGAAATTAAACCGGGGGCTGGTGCGGTTCCCGAAATGCACGCAATTATATGAACTACTCCCGGCGTAACTTTTACACTCTTGATATGTGGAAAAGACACGTCGTGGAAATTAAACGAGATGGACTGAGATATCACGAAAGTCACTCAATTATTTCCGACGCAAATCTGATGCTCTGATTTGCGGAATTGCAATTCTAAAGCTGTTTACTTCGGAGCGGGCTATTCCACGGGCATCCGAAACCTTTGGACAAATTTTGAGTAGAGCCGTTGTGACTCTGTTTAAATTAAGGGCGTAATTTGAAACTGTAAGAGCACAAAGATGGCAAGAGAGCTTTGATGCATGGCTATAATAAATGGTTCCCACCATAAAAGCCACGTCGTAGAAATTAAACGACATACTATATAAACTAGGATCTGTGGAAAAGCACACGATTATTTCCGACGTGAATATGATGCTGTGATTTGTGTAATTGAAGCTCGGCGGTTGCTTGCTTATCGTTGAAGTAATTAACGATACTCGAAGCCTGCACGGGAATGATTGGACGGAATGTCGGAACCCTCGTTAGGTTAAACGTATTGGTTAAAATTTTACAAACGTGAAGAAAAAATGGTATTATTCCTGGAACTCTTTTTGTGAAAATGGATCCCGTAATAACATCCACGTCGCATACATTGAACTGTGAACAACAAATACATGCACCATAATTTCACTAATTAATCACAATTAAATTTCATTCCATCGCTCAAGCAACAATTCCAATTCCATCGCTTTATATATATATATATATATATATATATATATATATATATATATATATATTTGCTAACTGAAGATTCGATAAACCCAGAGAAAAATCCTGACAATAATTACATGCTGACCTTAATTTCAAATTATCAAAGTGATCCTGATTTGTTGTAACGTAAGACTCAAGTTACATTTTCAGAAATGGTTTCAAACTAACATCATATCAGTGATGACTTGAATCATTCCTTACAAACGGACGCTTTGTTTCAATATTGCAATTACAAATTCTCGGAATCAATAATCCATCCAATCACAGTAATGAACGCAAAGGTTAGTCCCGACAGACAATGGTAGAGACAATTCAGAGGCAAACTCTACGACGTGTGACATTTAAACATTCAGGGTATGAGAGCAATTCCTTTACCAATACATGACTTCCATTTCCCATGGATTTCTAGCCATGAGAAAGTTTCACCACTTGGATTATAAGATTGTGTGGCCCAAGGAGATCCCCTGGAATTTGAACTTAAAACGATACTGTCGATAGCAAAACGATCTCCCCACCAAGGATGGTGCGGCTCTTTGATCTGCTATCAGCGGCAACAAAGTCACTGAGATGGAAATTTATTTATGAGTTGAACTTACATAACAGGTGAAGTAAAAAAACAAAACAATATCTCTTTTTACCAATATAGATACATTGATTTCATTAAATGAAGAACGCAATGTATTTTTCCACTGTTCTTTATTTTCGTACTACTAGTTTCAATGCTTAGGCGTCATCAACATAAGTTGAATTGTTTTTTTACTTCAGTTATAATTGTTTGCCATAAAATTAAGCCTGAGTACATCGAATATACATACGGACATTAGATTCTCCATAACTGTTATTAAAGACGAATTTACTAAAAGGCAAAATTTTGCAGGTGATCGCCCTCCTAGGGCAGCGCGATATTGCGACGCAACAAATTCCATATGTAATGCCTATGCGATGTATCTCACTGTCATAAATAGTACGTCATGCAAACTTGGGGTAGGCGATATCCCATCGACCCGTTGTATACAACGTACTGAGGTGAGTAGGACGTGGTAGTAGGACGCATCCAGCAATATATTTCATCGCTCTCAGGGATACGCGGAGGGGGTGTGATTTCGTAGATTGCAAATTTAATCAAATCCCAAAGCTTTAACACAATCGCCTGTTTACGATGGCGATGCAGTGTGCCACATAAAATGTTAATCGCGTCGCCAAAATGCATCTCGTATGCATCGCCACTTTTTTCATACGCACCCGCAACGCACTCATATGTTCAAATCTAAACCGCATAGCTCTCATTCTGTTCCTAACCTTTCTTTTTCCCAGCGGCGGCATACCAATGACAACGGGAAGGCAAAATAATGCCGCATGGCTCGAAATTTCGTAACGACGAAAATGAAAATTCATGAAACGAGAGGTGAAGATATTTTGATTCCAGTCGTCCTCTCGTGTTTTTGTTTGGGAGAATATTACGTTTACGCCTCCATTTTG
Source organism: Hetaerina titia (assembly GCA_037158775.1). NCBI lineage: Eukaryota > Metazoa > Arthropoda > Insecta > Odonata > Calopterygidae > Hetaerina > Hetaerina titia. The sequence goes on from CM073774.1 coordinate 23,676,187, forward strand.
CCTCATGAATTTTCATTCTCTGGACAACGAATGAGAAGCGGGTTTGGGAAGTTGGCTAGGGTAGGCTAGCCACTGCTCAGACAGTGTCGACGTAGTTTTGATAACCATCGGAAGCCAACCTTAGGAAAAGTTGAGATAATTCATTTATTTAGTTGTTATAAGTTCGGTTTATTCATTGAATAATTTGAATTTCCCACAACTATTAGGAACGTGATAACGATGCCCTTCGCAGGAATTAATGGACCGCGCAATAAGTGGCGAGGAATTTTTCCAAAATCCATACGAGCAGTGGTTACTCTTTAATAGAATTAATACATTTATAATAATTAAAATTATTTATTAATGCATAAGTCATTAAATTATCCTGTTTGTTTTACTGAAGTCACATCTGGTCCCGGTATTTAACAACAAGTAATAAAGCAATGACCACAACGCCTCGAGCATTATAATATATTGGTAACATCCTGTACCGACAAGAATGAAATGTTACCCCATGCACGGTTAGACATTTTGACTCGTTTAACTGGCCATACGTTATGAGAGTACAACTTCTATCAAAGGTTTTTAAATCCACTTTTATTATTTCCTTTGCAAGACAAACGCGCACGCCTTTGAGGGAGGCATGCCTTCCGAATACAAACGTCCTATTCTTGCCGCAGGAAATCCAAATCATCATTTTTTTGTCCTGGAAGTGGGCAAACTGTATTGTACGCGGAACTTGAAGAAAAGAAAATAAATAGACAAATATGAATGTGGTTAAACACTCGAATCAAAAGACTCAACAAGATAATAATATACGATTTGTGATCTGGATATAAAGCGTGAGCATAAGTATGCGAAATTCTCAAATGGGATTGCACGTATATTCTCTTTAATGCCTAGTGTGAGACAGAGATTTAAGGAGAATATTTAAAATGACTCCCATAAGGCACGATTAAATGGCTCAATATTAAACTCAAGAAGCCTTCCTACCTATTACTACATCTGTTCCTATTTTTCTTCCACCTCGGTAAACAGTCTCCCAGTCTCCAATTCGAAGATTAATGAGACAGACGAGGGTAAGCGGGCAGATTGATTCACGGCCATCGGCCAGCAAGATTCGCATATTCAGGGGAAGGGAGCTAGCTGCTTTGATACCCAAGGTTTCCAAAGAACTTCTTGTACCTAGAATATCACGTAGCTTGAATTTATTGCGGGTGTTCCGAGACATCATCCGGATTTGAACTCGAAGTCCTCTGGTAGGGAAAGCACTCCGACGAAGAGAGCTTATAAAATAATATCTCCCTTATATTTATACTGGGAAACAAAAATGCATTACAAACGAAAGAAAAATTAGCCATTCTGGGAGCAACTAAAAGGATTAGATTCCATTTCATTACTAAAAATATTAAAATATTTTTCTTGTTTTAATATCAATGACTGCGTAGAAAAAATCTAATCATCTTCTCAAGAAAGCCAAGCTTAACTTGCATTATACTTCTGTGAAAAATAATTTTTTTGCAAATGAAAAATGTCTTTATGTAAACTGAGAATATTTCATAAGGAAAATAAGCAGTAATCTTTTATTGTATCCGCTGTAATTAAAAAATTTCTCACTTTATATTTAGAAATACAGGTCATTTGAGAAATGGAATTGTCCCTCATAAAGCCGCTTTGTGTAGGAAAAGTTCCCCGCACGAATACGATACTTTGTTCTGAGTGACAATCTTAGTGTGCTCTTGACGACTCATCCAATTATTAAACGCCCTGTAGGGAAAATCAGGAAAATATATTGCACATTTTTTGTCGGAAACAACTCAAATTGTTAAGTCGGTTCGTCAGCGTCCTCGGGCGGTTTCTAAAGACGATACCATAGAGCTAACTCGAGAACCTTTCTCGTCGCGCTGAAGAGGTCATGACGACGAAATTGTAAGGGCAGGTCCCACCAGGGGTCCGACGACCCCCAGGACAATGGTAGGTTTAATTGTCACGACGGAGCCTAGGGATCGAGTGGGCGGAAAGGGGAAAGTAAGTATGGACCCGAAGGGCGGTGGGGATTAAAGTCGATTTCGGAACCATTAAGTTGGTTACGGGTGGGGAAGAGAGATATTTTAGCGCGGATGGAGGAGAAGGCGATGTGGAGATGGTCTGGGGGTCCGAAAGAGGAGTCCGGGTGGGGAAAGGGATACGACAGAGGGGAAGAAGGTTTATTATGCTGGGGAATACGGGTGATGAGTTATTAAGGAGAGTCGTGGGGAGAAGGGGTGGCATTAAAAAAGTGCGACGTCGTGGAAGAGAGGGGCAGGAGACAGAGTGAGAGAGAGAGAGGGAGAGCAAGACGGGGAAATGTGCAGACTCTGTGGGATTCCTTGAAATGAAGCCGCCGTAACTCATCCTCGCTGATGCGTTCATTCCCTCCTTCCCTCAACCCTTGGTAGGGTCTTCTTCCTTCTCGCCGCCTGAGAATGTGTCGTGTGCCCCCCTTGCCGCCCACGCCGTCGGGGGTGGGCTCTCCCGAGCACCGCAGTGAGTGCAATCCCGCGCGAGGCGCCGAGGGAAGGGAAGTGGATGTGCCGGGGCGTTGTTGCGGCATTGTTATTCGGGCGACGAACTCCTTCCCGATCCACTCGCCTCTGAAGACTCCGCGTGCGGCCCGGTCGAATCTAATCACGGCGCCTACCCGCTCCGCCCCCACCACTTCTACCACGCCGCCGCGGCCAGGGCCCGAGCCTGCTTCGGACGTTAAGGGACGACTCCCAGGAAGTATTCGCACTAATTTTCAATTACTCCCCAACCATTCCGAGAGTACAGGCCAGACGTCCTCAGCTGAGTGTGTGCAATTTAAGCCAACACAGAATCTCTCTTCCCTCGAACGGATAGGTTTGAACAACTTTGGCTAACCTAACTGGATCAGCAGTCGCCGAGAGAATGAGTGAACACATAACCCTTTAGTTTTTTAATGCAAGAGTACAGAGCGAAAGGTTGACTAGAATGTGCAGAAACGACACGCAATGAAAGACCACGTTATTCGACCGCCAATTTTGCTTTCGCCAATACCGAATTTGGCTGATACCTAAAGTGGACTGTGAATTGACTCGTCACGATCGACCTACTTAGTTTTAAAATAAAAAATATTTCATGAAATCAATACATTAAGCTAAATTTATACAGTATAAAGAGCATACCATTTTACTTTGTCGAAAACTTCTAATTTTTACAGGCCCAACACAGAAACCTCTATTGCTGCACCCAGTTCGTTTTATATACAAGTCTGCCTTACGGATCTGCTGAGGGTTAAAATAGCCTCACTTAGAATTAAAACATTTTTATGCAGCCGATTGAATTTACATTATGGTCTTGATATTTCATGGAAAATGAGAAGGTTTTGGACGTTGTGCTCTGAGTAATTAACCTTTCAAACCACCGACTAAATTCGTCCAGTACCGTCCAGTGTTACACTTTCTATTCTCCGTTAATATTTTTGGATCTTAAAGGATTTTAAACAAGATTAATTAATCAATTTGAAACTTAACGGACATATTAGAAGATACTTACAATTTTTGTTTGAAATATTTCATTTATAACGATTCCAAGTTACATAATTACGCGTGTTTACAGCACCGAACCTTTGTCAAGGGCTTACTTCATTGGAAGATATAAGGAAGGGGTCTGTAATATGAATTTTAAGGCAAACTTACGAAGTTGCTCGGTAACATTCAGTATTTTAGCTACGTCGTGTTCCAGTCACTCAACAACCAAAGCACATCCTTATAAAACAGAGGAGAAACATGGAACGCTTACTCAGGAGGGAGGCTGCCTCATACAAGCAGCTATCTTGCAAGAAGCCAAGTGTATTCTTACCTGAAAGAAGATAGAAACAAAATATTAGAACAAGAAAAATGCTGTTTACACATCAAATTAGTGCAGCGTATGAGCAAATATTTTCCAAAGTAAACATTTCCTTAAGGTCAGTTAAAACAAAACTGTGCATGTACAGGGTAGATGCAATAATATTTTATTCTAGTTACTAGATGTAAGACTAAGATTTTTGAAATGAATCTTATTTATGAAACATCAATTTAACTAATTAAATAGTGGAAAAAGTTAACAAGTTTTGTCGTTTATAAAAGCATTAATTTATCTCATTTACTTGCAATTAAAAATCGTAAGAAAAAATTGACGAAACGGGTACTTCAACACATTTTGCGAATAAGAGATATCCAACACCCTTACTGATGGGTTACACAAAAGTGAAGTAACAAAAAGAATTGGAATTCGTGGAACCGAAGCACTGGATATACTCGTATATTAAAATTTTACTCAATCAGGCGTACTAGCCTCACATGTTGTGAAACAATCTTTTTAAAGCTTTTTTAAATTCGTAATTATACAATTCTACCGTTTATTCGGTGGAATTGTACAATTATGAATAATATAATATATAATATAAAATGAGTGTAATATATTTTTTTAATTTTACAATTAATATATGGATCTTTATGATTTACTCCTTCGCATATGACATCCCTTATGCGTCCTAAATGCCTCGCATTTTAGGACATTTTCCTATGGTATTCGTACACAACGCTGCCCCTTTCGCCTCATTAACCCTTAACTCCCCACTTCCTCTTTAAGACCTTATACCTTTAAGGTGTTTCAAAGGTCCTTGGGCTAAAATTCCGAGTTATCTACTCCCTCTTCCTCGCTGTCCCATCATTTTGGTCCAACGGCCTCGGAAATTCTTTTTTACATTTAAGTTTAACTCGACAGAATAGCAAAGTCAAGCGCTCTCGTGCCTTATTCATCCTCCTTTCCCATTGCCTCTTCTTCCTTGAGCCGTTCCTCATTCTCTACCTTTCTTTCCCTCTTCAATTTGTCAGCTCATAACGGTCCTAGGTTGTCGACCCTTGGAGATTAAACCGACTGTGTCGCATGAAACGTAATTAAATGCCTGTACCTCGCTTACCGCCAGGGAAAAAGTCGCACAGACATAACGTTCATGATAGATTTGGGACCAAAATATTTAACGAAGAAACGCTTGAGAATAAACATTTTTCATTGAAGCATTTTTGCCAATTGAATAACAGAAATTGAAAATTATATCGTTTACGTTGGATGTCACATCTCCGAGTGGTAAAGCATATAATATTCAGCGGAACACTTGCGGAAATGCATCGTTATCCCAATTAAATTAGTTTTTTCTAGCCTTTCTCACGGAATTACTCGGTTTCGATATGCTGGGATGTTGCAGGAAAAAAAGAATCGCAAACAGGTTATGCAATCAGATCGATTGCCAACTAGGTAGCCATTTACCTTCATTAGCGTTCTACGTCTCACCATTTGAAAGCACTTGGATGGGTGCGACGGTGGATGTGGGTCTGGAGCTTTCGAGCGAGGGGAAAGTGAGATGAGAACCGAGTGAACTTGCCCCATGTGCTGAAGCCAAGTGACCGCTCCTCACGTAGAAGCGACTACCAAATTAGGATGTCGTTGCGGAGAATAAGTGACGCGGTAAGCGATCCGTTGACACTCGGATTACTTCACACCCGCCACCGGATGCATACTCTCGCCCGTCAAACGCCGATTTCCAAATTTCTCTCAATGGCTTATTAATTACACCTCGTGACCCCGATAGAGAGGCTGAAGTAGAAAATCGTAGTGTCGGGAGAAAAAAAATAAAGAATCAAGGATTAATCTAAGGCTAATTAGAACTTGCCACAAATATTACTTTCCTAATGTTGTAAATTGCAAAGGTGCGTACGTAGTTTACTTGAAAAATAACTTTCGATCCTCGTGTTTTATTATTATAGATTGCAAAACGGGTTTGCAGCCTGGAGTACAATGAGGGGGTCACTATCTAGAAGGTTCGTCACTTCGATCATTAGTGGACGACTACCTAATTCAAAAATACATAGGAAAATGCAAAAATTCCTAGGACATGAAATTATAGGTTTTCACGGTACACAAGGTGTAGTTACAGGTGTCAAGCTCTTTTTGAACAGAAAACTATCAATTGAACTACCACAAAAACTCGAATTTCAAAAAAGGGACCAAAAAACATTAAGTAACTAGTTCTACTTTCCATTTTGGGTATTTCAGTAAGAGTACTAACGCATTTTTTTGTCTTCAGTCCGCGACAATGAAATGCAGACACGATCGAATGGAGGCAATGCTCGACTTGACAATGAGGCGCTGGAGGGAAGTTGATGGGAACTAGGCGCAGTGCGCACGTGATCTGCCGCTACACCTCTACGAAATCAGTTGGGAGGGTTGCCCGCCTCCGAGGCGCCCTCTACTTTGAGGCGCACCGAGCCAACTCCCTTGGAAAGGCTTCCCTAATAGCGAGTGCACTTGCGCCTTCAAAGACAGGCCATGGGACCCCACTCGGGGAGCTTGGGAGCGGGTGCACAATTAAAGGGCTAATTGCTTCGAATGAACGCAGTTCACGGTCCAATTCTCTTGTATTTTTACTCGTATTAACGAGATGAGGATGGGGGGTGAAATACTAAGGTTACTAAGACATTTTTAATTTGAAAAAGAATCAGAACTGTAACGAAAACCTTTCGTAAAGTTAATGAAACACGTGAAGTTTGATTGAATGGATCGATGCCAATGATTTCATCTTACTCGAATATCAATTCTTGTAACTAATTGTTTTCTCAACCCAGTGATTCATAACTGATGCGCTGATTGGGTATCATAATTTACAAATGAATTCTGGCAAAATAAAATGTTTAGCAATGAAAAAGCTTATAGATTTTTTATTTCTAAACAGATTCCATGAAGACCGCGCTGCGGGAATAAAGGAGGACGGAGGAGCCTTCCGCCATCCGACGGATTCAATTCTCTGAAACTCATAAAAATTAGAACCAAGTAGGGATATGTCCATTACTTACACACAAAGTCAATAGTGATAATATTAACTAGGTGTGTAGGGCATTCGGCTACTGACCAGAAGATATCAGGTTCAACGTCCGAGTACCGTCTTTGGATCCACATCAAATCCAGGCGGTGAGATTTTCTAGTTGCTAAAACTTCGCGGGAAACCAACTATTTGCCCTGAGAATGACACTGCTTCCCCTGACCCAAATTTCACATGCCTTGAGACATAACCATTAGTTCGGAGTGACCTATATCCTCACATATTGCAATCAACTTTGATTAATCCGTGAAAGTAAACCTATGCATTCTGAATGAAACCCACAAGATTCTGCTAATATCTGTGATCCTGGATTTACTTTGAATGTTTATGGAACCATTTCTAATATTTATTACGTGGATTCCCACCCAGCTAACCTTTTCGCTAAAAAAATTCCTAATCAAACGAGGCATCGGATTTAACCATTTATTTTTCCCTAGGTCCATTATTTAAACTAAAATGCCAACGTGAACTGGTACAGGTCGCTGAATAACATTCCAAGAATGATTCCCCCCTTCCATCCCCATCATCCACCCTTGCAATGCGTGTTAACATCCAGCCATATGTTGCTCTTCGGGCTCAATTCGTCGTATCACCCCGTTCCCATCACCGTATGGATCTCAGGCATTCGGCGCTCGTTCTCGTGCGAGGCGTCTTTGGTGACGAGGATGGAGTGCAAGAGACGAAGACGGGCGGGCTTATCGTAAAGGGAGAGCAGTCTAATATCTCAGGCACCCGATGCTAACGAGGTCACGTGAGAGGGCATCACGATTCACCCAGTTAGTTATGCCCTGGCATCAAATTCTCGGTTGTTTGAAGAGCGTTAACGTGACCCGACTACCCATGTCCGGGGATCTTTTAACGATTGGGCTCCGACATTTATCCGAGGAAAAAGATAGCTCCACTCCAAATCGGGTTTTCCTAAAGAGCATAGCCGACAGTGGATTTGATGTGATCATCGCTACGGATAGACTGTGGGAAACTTATCATCGTTGCGGATGCGACATGATGGCTGAGATCATAATGTATGGACGTTTGATCCAACCGGTTTTGCTACAAAATTTTCACGAAATAGATTCAGACTTTGTTTCCGTGCTTGTGTTCGAATCGTAAGCGTGGGAGCGATCCCGAGTATAACCCGATGCACATAAAAATTCTAATTCGGTCTAACAATCGATGAGGTACGAATTTCCCCGAGTGCAGTCGATAGGATTCCCATAGAACTAATAAAATTATTACGAAATGCAAATATTTCGACGAAATGAAAGAAACCACACAGCATTAAATTCCGAGTGTAGAAATATTTGAGCCAAGTTTTATGTTAGACGCGCACTTTCATCAATTCAAAGTGATCATAAAATTAGAGCACGTTCATATACATCTTGGACATATTTGTTTACAATGCGATGCTTATTGTAGAAGAATTAATTATTTACAAGATAAATTACACGAGACGACGATGAATTGTATATTTATCTAAGCATAAATAAGCTATACCTAAATCTCTGAATATTTGAGAATAAAGATCCCAAGACCTTCGAAATCCTTCCACAAGAATATGATTAGCAACCGGAGTCCCAGTGCTAGACCTTTCTGGAGTCGCAAGAGCGCCTAGTGTACTGAGACAATACGACCACACCTGCGAGGCTCTTACAACAATCGATTTATCCACGTGCACAAGTTCTAAAACTACCACGTCCTTAAACAGCGGTCACGTAAACTCAGTGTACTGAGTTCACTGTGTATACTCAGTCCTAGTTTCGTCAGATAGTTTTGCGTACGATCGTGACACGAATTCTGCCTACTCACATTCGCCATGAAATTTTTATTGTGTGGCCGTCCATGACTGCCGTGACTTTTGCGAATGGTGACTGTGGAGAAAATCAAGTTTTCCAAATCAAGAATGCGAAAAGAGAAATAGAATAATATTTACCTATCTGTGCGTGAAGAACTTCTATTGCAATACGGTGCTCACATAAAAATAATATTTCCTTTACTTTTCGTTAAAATTACGTATGCATGGGAGGCAGTTTGAGAAAAAGACAGACCTTTTAGCAATATTGTTTCAGGTGGAACTCAAAAACGCGAACTTTGCACTGACGGGGAAACTAACTAACTCGAGGGACAAAAATATAGTTATCTATTCTTTTAAATAGAGACCATAAACTATACATCGCTTTCCAACGTATTCCTGAACAATAAAAGATACATAACTAAGGTTTGTTCCCAGCGATAAAAATCTTTCCCGGCAAGTTTTGGCCCAACCCCACGGCTCGATAATGGAAAACACCTTTTACAAGCGAAACCAGTCCAAGGCGACGTGAGCCCCCTTTCTACTTCGGGAGGTGGCATTTACTTATGAGTGTCCCGCTTCGAGGAAAGGGACAGTGAGTGTCTCGCGTTCGCGCCCACCCCACCATTCATGTGTAACGGGGGGGGAGAGAGAGGGGGGAAGAATAGGGGAGCGGGAGAAGAAATGATTGCCCCGTTGGGCCTCCTGTGGAGGCGGAGAGGGGACCCACCGCAGAGCCATCGGCTGGGAAGCGGCCCGCCGCGGAACCAATCAAGCTGGGCATGGATCAGAATTTCAACTAACTCGTCGGAGGAGTGAGGGTTGGGGGAGGAGAGAGAGTGGGGACGGAGGAAGTAAAGAGGTGGGAGATAAAGGTAGGAGAGCTCCTACTTTCCTTCTTCCAAACGGACCGTCGTCGGCGAAGCGCCCACGACGCAGACCCGGACCAACCGCCGGTGGCGGGACTATGGGAGGGGGGAACACGAACCATTAACCGGGTCTTCCCCGCGCCCCGTTCCGAATGAATAAATATATTTAAAAAATAGAGAGAGACAAGAGGAGGGGACTGGAGGACGAGAATAAATAAAAAGGGACGACTCGCGCGAGAGACGACACGAATCGGCGATATTTCTCTGCGTCAATTGCCATATCGCTATCGTCCAGGGAAGTCCAGAAAACAGGTTTATCGACTCCTATTTTGATGCAAATTCCTCCAATCGCTCCGACCGTAAATTCGATAAAAATCTATTAAAATATCGCCGGAATTGCTCCTTCCCAATCGATCGCTGCTGGAAGAGGAGGGCGCTGGGTGGAATGGCGTGTAGAAAGACCAGTTGACGTCGACGGAGTCCAAACGAGTGAGAAGGACGTGGAGTGAGACCACGAGGGAGGCATCACATCCAGATAGAGCGAGAGAACAGTGGGCGCGACGTTTTCACTTTCTACGTCTGAGTTGGGTCATTAGCGCATCCGAAACAGATCACGCATTCATTCGAGAATCATTTATAATTATAAAAACCATTGATGAAAGAAGGCCGTGAATTCTTTTTCTCAACGACGTTGACCAATAGAAAAAATAAGTTTCATCTAATCGCCTCTATCATGGTTCATTGCGATCTATAAATCATAGGTAAAGATATAAAGCAAACTCGGATGAAATCTTTGACGCAGAGCGCTGTTATGCATGGCCCCATTACTTAGCCGTTAAGAAAAAGACGGTGAGCGTATGTCGGAGGCTTTTTAAAAAAAATGAAAACATTGAAATGGGGAGGAAGGAAAACAAATTTTCAAATTCTCGGAATGGCAATGGGGAAGAATGAAATGCTGTTGAGTGAAATTCAAAGAAGTCATAAAAAAAAGATATGCAGGGTATACTGAACAGAGATTATATGCAGAAGACTTAACAAGACGGGATACTATTGGGCAAGCGAAGTAGATGTAGGAAAAGATAAGGTATAATTGGCGGATTGAAGGCATGTGGTATGCACGATACTCCACGCATGTGGAGCCATAAAAAAAATGGCTGGTTGTATTGCATTAACCTCGACCGGGAGACTGTTAATGATAAAAAAATAAGTACGTAACACGTCCTAAGGCGGTGGGGTGACCTGATGAATATAGTGTCAAGATCTGCTACTGGATAGAAGATCCAGGGTTCAATAAACACGGCTGAACTATTTGGACGCCATTTAGATCCAATAGATTTAGAATCCAATCCGTGCGATTTCTAGGGACCTGAGCTTCGATGGAGACTTCCCGCGGTATAATATACACATAAGAAACTGGCTTCCTCACCCCGCATGTACAAATGCAACGCGCCGTAGGGGTTAAGCAACACGTGAGCTCTACAAAAACTTCATTCAATTCAAGATACGTATCATTTTAGATCGTACCTATTTTAGTGCATGTTTTGCACAGTTCCAAACGATTATTTACATGACAAAATCATCAATCTTAATTTCGGGCTGCAAAATGTTGTTTGATCACACAAAAACACATCACTTTAGAAAATGATCAACAATTACGACATTGGTCCTATCCGTCTAGTTTCCTTTGAGAAGAACCTTGTTTATCATCTTCCCAATACTTTAATGATAATAATAATTTAATTAATTCACACATGAGGTACACCCAAAAACGTATGGTTCCATACACTGCAACAAGAAATAATAAATACTAGTACAAATGCCCAGAACCTGGGTGATGGAGGAAAAGCCACCTAGGCGAGAATCGAACTCACAATCGCAGGACTAGGGCTCGAGAGCGTTACTCTAACGACACCGAGGCCGGAAAATGATAACTTAAATTTACATGTTTATGGTAATTCCAATGTAATCTTGCAATCGAATGAACATCGTAGCTTATTAAATAGGGCATTATAATCATTTGTTTTCTGTTTCGAAGATTCTTTGTGCAACAATATTTCATCACTTTTATTATTTATTTTACTTTTGGTGATGTAGAGTAGGTTGCTGGATTGGGTTTTGTTTGAAGTTACAAAATATTTTTTTGATAGTCGTGTCCATCCAAAAACCTACCTTAATCGGTAGATTAACTAATAATAATTTTGGTATTTTTCTTTGATAAGGTACTTCTGGCATATTTAACCTTGACCACGTTAAAGAAAAACTATTTCGTAAAATTTTTACTCTTTCACTTAAATCTACACTTTTCACACAAAAGTTTCTATCCATTTCCTTTTTGCCGATTAAAATAATCTCCCCTTCATTCCTGGGCCAGGGGTTAGAGGGAATGCACACATTTTATCGACTCCAAGTCAAACAAACTCATAACACATCAGTTCCTTTCATACACTTACATTGAAACATTTGGAGTTATTATTGCACCGAGGTAATGAAATGACCTTTCTCTTGGAGCTGCTCCATATTCCGGGGAGGAAAAGAAGCAGAAGAAAAGAAGAAGAGGAAAATGACTATTTGCCTCTTGCACAGTCTTATTTTCATTTTCCGAAAAGCAAGATATAAAATTTAGAATTAATTGCTCTCAAATATGAATGCCAATGGCGAGTATGTACATAAATTAGATTTGAATACAAGCTCCGTCATTGGGGAGGACGAATCGATTGCACGGCGAGCCGATACTGCGCGTAGGTACACGCAGTCATGCGAAGGCACGAGAAGTTTCGACCAATTGTTGCGAAACTTCTCAGGCCCTCCTTTATGGGTGCAGTGGGCGGCCCAGTGCACCTCAAACTTTACGACGGGCGAGAAGTTGCAACAAAAGCCATTCGTTCCGTATTTCCTCAAAGCCGCCGTCACGTGGCTGCAGACCATCCAGGGTCGAAATAGCGAATGAAAAATTCAATGGCCTTCCCCAAGTCTCCCGACTCTTTAACTCGAGCCTCGTTGCATTAGAAAAAAATGAAACAATGGCCCGGGAATAAGAGTTCAAAGTTTGCGCGCGGAAATAAAAGAAAGGCGCTAGCTTTCATGCCAAGAAAAATTTCCAGAGACCAAGATGAAAGACTTTCCGGAAGCTATTATTTTAGTCTCTCACTCTCAACGGAAAAAATACAACAGAACCTCCACAAAATCAAGAATCCCAGGCTCTTTGGGCTTTCCGTCGGATTGAGAATTCCTATACATTTTTAACCTAGTCTGCAGTAGCTGGTACGTACGTATTTACAGGGACGCAACGTTCCTAATAAGGTAAGAAAAAAGTATTCTCAGAAAGGTGGGAAAGAGGGATAAACAGGACTCTTAATAGACCGGTGAGGGAAAGGCTAGCGGGAATGAGACTTGCAACGGTCCACACGGTGCTCCACGATCCCAAAACACGTCTATTGAGGAAGGAGGACGAGGGTTTAGGAGAATTGAAGACTTTTGAGAAGAAATTCGACAACAAAATGGCTGAACTGACACGTTAGATATGGGACCACCAATGAGAGCACAATGAGGCGGGGGCAATTAGGTAATGGTTAGTTTTTTGTAATTATTAGTAATATTCTACCGGCCTATGATAGATCTGTGCTTATAAACCTTAGCAATTCAAACTAGTGTACTCGTAAGCTCAAACAATCATGACGAAAAATCCTTAAACCCCATACTACATACTGCAATAATTCATTCCTTAACTCTGCATACTTTCCACCTCCCTTGATTCCATCCAAATCGCTTTTTCTTTTCTCCCTCTATCCCACTTTTCCAGAATCACACACCCTAGCGGTGGCTTGCAGGGTACTAAAATAAAACGAATTCTCCCCAGAATTACCGCTTACGGCAACCCAAAATAGAAATTATATTAAAAACAAGTAGATGGAAGAGATATTTAGCGGTGATGGAATGTTGGTGCCTGTTATAAAGGGAGAATTTTGGGTATGCGAGGAAGCGAGAGAAAAAGAAAAGGAGTTTTGGACGATATGGAAGAGGTTGAAAAATATGAGGAAGTAATAAAGGAATCAAAGTGAGACAAAATTTACCAAAAAACCGGTGGAATTGCTCTAGACGCCAACAAAAATACGTTGCAGCTTGCAGCTTACGAGGACCCTCCAAACCCTACCTCTGACCTGTACACGAACTATGACAATGAAGTACTATTTGTGAAAATCAGAAATCCCTGGGGTACAAAAAATTATCTAGTAGCAAAAAAGTATTTTATTTTTGCGACACTCTGGGTTGTCGTTGGAGGAGATATAGAGAAGTAGTGCGGGGTTAAAGACTACTGTGGAGGGGAAGTAGCAAGGGAAAATGTAGAAGGATAATTGGCATTTCAAACCCATTAAAGAAGTTTAAACTGAGTAAACGTGAAGGAGAATATATTGTGTAAAAAATATGCCTATATTATGCAAGAGTGTTTTATATGCTTACGGAAAAATGCATAAGTTTTCAACGGACTATCAAAAGATGACACGGTGAACACTTCTAAAAAATAGTTTCCCATGTGAATAATTTCACTTCAAAGAATTTTTGTCATTTTAAGGGACCATTCAATCATCAAATTAAGCCAATCTGGTCCATTTGGTACTGGTTTGAAAAAAACTCCTGGGTAATTAATGGATTTGCATTCACAATTAGACAGATATCCAAAACCCGGAAGGCTATATTGCTAAGAATAAGGTGTCAGTGGATTCAATTGGTGTTAGTTTAGAGATTTCGTAGTCTCCGTACGTTCGCCACGATGTTTTTTTTTTAAATTTGTTACCTCTTCGGTAAAGGGTAAGCAACTTTTTTCACTTTGATACCGAATATTTTAATTAAACTCATTTTGAAGTGAAACAATCAGTAATCATCAGAGGAAATCTTCAAAGAGGATTGCCTATATCTTTGTAATAAAAAAGTTCAATATAACTCAACTACGAAAGAAAAAAAAAGGAAAATCAGCTGTGCGATCTACGCCCAAAACCAGGTTGAGAATTACAGATATATGATGATGATCTTTGGATCTCACTTTCTATTTAAGATAATTTATCTACTTTAATGATGATTCTGGAACAAAATCACTACAAGAATTAATTCCTAATGTCAAACAGGGACTCTTTTCCTTACATTCAATATTTGGTACTTATCACATAAAGAATTAAGACTCAAAAAATAGTTGTAAAGGGAAAAGTGAGCGGAAGTTATGATCGGAAAACAAATGGGCTAAGAAATAGCAAAAACTCGACAGGATTCCACCACGGAACATAATTTACACTACAATCTAAACTCCACCCCCGGTTATGAGGAGGCGAACGGCAGCTGTGCGGGAGCGGAGAAATCCGAAGACATGAAAAACTACAGGCTCGTGACTCTTGCCACCAATTAGCTGGTGTTCCGTCTTTCCCCACGGGAAGCGAGAAAACAAAGCGCCGTTATTTCTCAATGCCCCTTCTTCATAATTAAGGCGGCAAGCAAAATTCAGTGAGGACAAAACATTTTGAAATTGGATAATTTACAGGAGTGAGGGAAGAAAAAATATCTGAACCTCTTCCCAAAAAAATTAAATGTCACATGATGGTGAAAATTTGGTTTGTAATTTTTCAGACACGACCTCGAGGCAAATGAAAACAATGCCAATTCTTATTTGGGTTTCACTTTAACATACGCAACTTCTGCGTATTATCTTTTTTTACCAATTTAAATATGTGATGTGTGTCTGCAGATGTGCGTGTGGCATTTTCGCATGAATTGGCCAACATATTAATTCGATGTGAGCTTATTTGATCACCTCACTTAAATTCGTAATAAAAAACTCCTTTAGCATATTTTCTACTTGATGTCATTGTGCCACGACCAGAGAATTATGTCCACAATGTTCGGAAAAAAATCTAAAAAAATAATCAGCTGTCGAAATTTTTTAAGACAACGAAAGATACAAAATTGAATTATGTGTTTTCATGACACCGAGCGAAATTTTTCCTTTCTCATCAAAAGAGTTAACGCAAGAGAACTATGGTTTTGGGGAAAAAATGTTTCTTTTTAAACTAGCCCGTAATTTTCAAACACAACGCCATTTCTTTTCTATACATGTCCACGCGGATGCCTGGAGTATATGTTTGAGAAAGCGACAAGGAGAGAAGAGAGAATGAGGACTTTTTTTTTAAAAAAAAGGTGCCCTTTTAAAGCGTAAGAGGGCCATTGTGGACGCTCCCTTTGGACCATAAGTGAGAAGGACAAAAGGACTGTACGGTAAGTGCAAGCGAGAGCGGCTTTGAAGGAAAGGGTGCCATTAGAAGGCATTTTGACTCACCTACTCAAGGCTTCTTTTTTTCACCTGAGACGGTTACAAAAAAAAGGGAGCTGTTTGTCGGCAAATTGGTTTAAGAACACAGAAGACGGCTCGACGACCCTCGGGGTCGGAAGGCATGGGGAGAGGAAGAGGTGAGCGCGGCTGACGTGTGGGGCGGCACACGGGATGGTAATAAAAGCGGTACAGCCTCAAATGCCCTTACACCTTCTCCCCTTTCAACAACATATTTTCACCACACGTGCATTGTTGCTTAATACGCGTCCGATTGGCTGTAACCGAGGAGCTCCCCGAAGGATCAACACCCCCTTCCAAACCAGAGACTTTGGGAACAATGAAAACAGCGAGTCTCGTTTGGCAAGGCTCGCTACATATGACTTCACTCCTGGCTTGGACTCAAAAGGGGAGTTTCTCGGTCTTAATGCTGTTGGAAAGCGACTTGGTCGCTCAAGATTGCTCCCCGAAATTCCGAAGGAATTAATGCCCCCTCCCCCTCGCTACGCCAACGCATTTTATGCCCGTTTCCGTATTTTTTCACGCTCTAAACGCGACCTCAAATATTTTAAACAAGACGGTTTAAGTGATTTCCAAGGTATGAAAGGAGCAATATAAATAGAGGACACGATTCCTCTCGTAAAAATTAAACGAGTGCCACGACGCGACGGTCGCATGAATTTTTTATCCGCTTAACCATTATGACTAGTGTTAAGGTCAGTCTAGACTCTCTGTAATATGGGGAATGTTTTATTTAACCAAGTAACGCGTTCACTGGGAACAATTACTGGGATGCCCATTACAACGAAGTGGGAAACAAAACAATCCCAAGGGCGAACTTCATTATAAAAATATTTGATTAAGCAGAGGATTGTTCAATTACACAGTCCATCCGTGTTTTAAGCACTTGTTGAAAGGCAACTTCGAGGACGACAACAGGTAAATTATAAAAAAATTCCCTCACTCTCTCCATTATGACTGAGTGAACTCGTTCTGTGTCATGCCCCACTAAACTTACTCAACTTGCGTACATATTTAATATGTATATCAATTCTCAAGGTAAAAATGGTCGCATTTAAACCAAAGATAAGGTTTTTTCCGAAAACTTCGAAAATATTCACACAGTTAAAAATTAAGAAATGAATATTTCTCAGAGTCATATTTCAGTTCCAACACTAATAGCGTGAATCAAAAACTCTTGTTAACTGGCCGTAATTAGATATTTCGTTTTGATAACCTTCAAGAAAACATTTAGTCCATCATCAGAATGTATCGATCGCTTTGATAATATCACTTGATAATTAATTGAAAATATTGCACATATTCACGGAGGTATCTTTTTTTGGAGAAACATGAAGCTCATTTTAGGAGGAGAATCTCACATGAAAATGTGATTTTGAAATGAGCTCCCTAGAGTATTTTCCTTTCGGAAAGAGCGGGGAATCTTTCATCAAATACCCAAGGTAAGAAAAGCAAAAATAAAAACGTTTTTGCTCCGAAGAAAAACAGAATTTTTCCCGGATCACATTCGACCATATACTTACACACTGGGAGAACACCTGGAAAAACACTTTACCGATCAAAGCTGAAATGGATGCTTCCTCTTTACAATTAAACTCTTCCAAACGTTGAAATTCTCTCCCACAGCAGTTAAAATTCTGTAGGTCACTAAATATGCACGTTTTAGAGAAAAAAACATAATATAATGCCTAATAGGGATGTATCATAAAAAAATGTTGTGACGAAAAATAAGTACGGTAACACTACAAATTCAAGCCATGCAGAATAGTACAAATTGGTTAATGAAAACCATTTGGTTTAAGATACTGATTGATCATAAAATACCGTCCTTGACTAAACTATTTGAGCTGAAAAATATTATTAGATAATATGCATGACGGTCGTAGCCCAATACGAGCGTAGTAATTATATTCCACCGTAGTAATTGTATTCCACCATATTAACAAAGAATAAACTCAATTCTCTAAACTGTTACAACGGAAATATGTCAAGTTAAATTACGAATATATTTCAAGTTAAAGTTTTAGAAGTGTATTTCCGGAGGTAGCTAGTACCTTCGTGCCATGTTCTTTAATGCCTTAACGCATCAAGGATTAAATGACTTAAACGCTGGTCTTAACTACTTTCACGCCCATGAATTAGCGAGGAAAGTGCTACAAAAAGTCAATTCCTTGATTCGGAGAGTGGGGAGAACTGTCTCGAGAACCTTTTGCACCGAGATCAAAGGATGCGGCGAGAACGCATCGTGCTCCATTTCCACGAAATGGTCGAGGCTGTTGCAGCCGTGACTGGTTTTTGAGCGCGCACCGGGGGGGGGGGGGCGCACGAAAATAAATCTACGCGCTAAATACGAGCGGATGACATTAGCATCAACTGCTTACGAGGAAAGACAGGGGAGGCAGGGGGTGACGACGGCCCAAAGGGATGCTCCCTGGCCTCCAGCCACGGGGGCTCGCAGGTGCGAGAGATTGGGCGGAGGGGACCATCACAAAGCCACGTTTCCAACCATCCGATTCTGCGCCACGCGGCGGCAATCAGAACCTACATTGCCAACGCTGTCGTCCGGGATGCCGTCGCAGATTTTTGGTGACTAGGCTGGAAATTTCCCTCGAGGACCGCGTTGCCCTATTAGCATCGTAAGCAAACACTGACACTTACAATTAGTCATTCACATAAGGAAAATATAAACTTGGCAGTTTTCACATAAAGGCAATGATACGTGTTTTGCTACACTGTAACATATGTTATTATAACCACGTTGTGCAAGCTCGTATTATCATCATCATCATATATTATACAAGGCTGTTTTTATAATCATGCATCCACATAATTTCATGAAAGCACATATACGAATAAACGACAAGTGAAAACTTAAAGTTCGACTCGGAAACTTGGTCAGGAAAGAGGAGAAGCGAAGGTTGGAGAATTTTGAGATGGGGGTGTAGAGGAGGATAGAAAGAGTGAAAAGGGTAGAAAGAAAGAAAAACAAACGAAGGAATTATAGTCATATGGAAGAGATAAGGTTGTCAAGAGAAATTTGGAGAGGGTAGTGCAAGTGGATGAGATGAATGGATATTGACTGGTAACGGAATTTTGAAGAATGTTATTTGAGAATATCAGCGAAATTAAGAATAGCCAAGAAAAGAATAGGCATGTTTGAACGCAATTACGGGAAGCAGAAAATATTTTCACTCTAAGAACGTTTTTGGCGACGCTTTGAGAGTATATTTATTTTGTGCCTTGTTAGGTTGGGGTTAGAAATAAAGTAGTTTTTAGGTGGTGGATCTTACCGGTTAAGGGAGATTTTTGATGGCTCAGCCACTCTCAACAATCATTTTCACGACGTCCCGTCTGACTCAATTAACGTCTTCAATTATTTGTTCATCTCACTGTTAATCATGTGAAATCAGTGAGTGGAAAGAGTCACGCTCGCGCTGCAAACGGCATAACAACGCTCGTCGGTTGATACACGACACTGCGGAAAAGCGGGAAGTACGGAGAACCAGATGCACGAAAACGCAACTTGGGGGCATACCAGCAATGGTTCAGGAGCGAACCACGTCTCTTCCGTCCCTCCCTTACCCCTTAAACCCTCCACCGCCCGTCGACCACAACCCTCCCCCATACCCACGCCGGCGTCACTCTTTATTCGAGAGCATTTACGGGTACGAGGAGGTCGGTGGGGGGTGTAGACCCTGGAATTAAATGAGATTTAAGGGTACGCAGGTGGAAAAAACACATCGGGGGGAGGAGGAAAAAGGGAAGGTCTGCGAAAGTTGGGTTAATGGAGCGGGGGAGGAGTGGCGGAATTAGGAGGTGTAGGGAAGGAGAGTGCGCCCCAGGGGGTGGTGAGCGTGCGGCGTTGAGGGCGTGTGGAGGAAGGGGGGTCGGGGGAGTCATCAGCGGAGCCGTCATTTCGGGGACTTCCGGAGACAGTCTCGCGGTGAGAGACGCCGGGGTGAGGAAGGGGGAGTGTGCCGGTAGACCTAATGCTCCCTCCACTCAGCATTAGCGTTTGATGCCGGTTGGACGTGCATGAAATGCCATGCTGGAATTGTCGGGCGCATTTACGACAGACTGACACATAACGTGAATCTGCGCATCAGAATCGCTGCGGGAGTCTTAAATGGGCGCAAGGATTAATGCGAGGCGGAAGCGGAGTCTCATTTAGAAACAGTAAAGTATGTTTTAATGTGACCTGGTGAAATTAGCAGACTCCGTCGAAAGAGTATTAGGAAAGAATGAGGAAGAATGGGTCTAGATGGAAATCAGAGGAAAATCCACTTCAAAATTTGCATTAGGTACAATAATAAATTTACTCTGTCAATCTTGGATCAGTAAATGCCTTTTTTTGAACAAGTGTCTATGCTGAGTCCATCCAAAACCTATATTATACAAATACATAATTTAAAAAATAATAATATTTGATTACGCATGACCTAATCTATAACTTAAAATGCCGTCGATTCGTTACTATACTCTCCCTGAATAACAACCATAAGCTTACTTTGTAAAATAATGCAAACAAATTAACTTTTTTTCCAGAATTGTGAATCATCAACTATTGACCTTATGCCTTTCCATCTGCTCTAAATAAATTTTGTGGACGTTAGTACCCAGACGGCACTATTTAAGTTCACTGAGGGTAGGGGTGATTTAATATGGAGAGAGTAATGCTGGCTGGCTTTCTGGTACGGGGAGGTTCTTTTCGCCCACCAGCCGGGAATGAAAGGGCCACACCATAGTAGATTACGTTAGAAAGCTATCGATTTGCACACACGCTGCCTAAAGTATTTCACAAGTCTACCCTCTTCACTCCCGATTTCTTCCGCCGGAGTCCCTCTGAAATTAAATCCCGACTACGTGCCCGGCATCAAAAAGCGCAATATCGTACCTTTGGGCGTGTATAAATGGCATTGCCCCATGGTGGGATAATTCAGTTCACCCCGAATCGTTCTCAAAGAGTAGAGAAACATGAGCTTGAAGTGAAAAACACAGGAGATTTTTTCACTCAAATTATGAGCACGAGAACGGAAAAACAGCTTTCTTACTTAAGCCTTTACGAGCCGAAATTTTTGCTTGAATTCCGTCGGGAATACGCGTAAAAGATTAACGACCGCCGTGATAAACGGACGAAAAATGAATTGATCCTCACGTCTATTCTCGCAACGAACCACAGTTGCAACATCAACTCTTGTTCAATAATTACCAATTACTCGAAAGAAATCCGAATTCAGGGAGCTTTAAATGAGCTCAGAGCCTAATAATCATACAGATTCATGCAGCTAAACAATTACCGATTTTAGCGTATTCATTGTATGTCATTGAGCTGACACAGAGAGTTATTTGGAACGTTATATTTTCCATATCAAAGAGCTCAAACCGGTTGCTTACATATTTTTAAGTATTTAATACCAGACACTCGCGTTAATTACCTGATTGTACATATCGACGAATCAACCATGTCGGCATAGATGTACCACCATCGATCAATGTCAGATATCTTTTCAAAACTCAAATATTTCTAAACCACTGTGTGGTTGCATGAAAGTCGATAGGAAATATCGATATCTGGCGTCGGTCATGTTGCAGTCAGAATATGTTCAGCGCTGACAGGTGCAGGAGTGATTGAATTTGTTTTTCCTTTGGGGGAACAAGAGGACCACTCTTGGGATAAAGACGGTTCGCACTCCGCACATAGAACTCGCGCAAGGGGGGCAATGAAGGGCGAAGTTCGCGGGTAGGGGAGCGCTGGGGGGTCGGGGAGGCGCGTGGAAGAGAGGGTATTTAAGTGCAGCCGATGCTTTTAGGGAGTCGGCGAGATGCGAGAACTGTCACTCGGGGGAACGAGGCAATTACGGAGATTTAGTGGGATCGCAATGCATGAAGAAAGGGCGGGAGTGAGTGAGGGGAGGCAGATTACGGGGCGGGAGTAAGGCGGGTGGCAGGCGAGGGAAGAGATGGGAAGGTCGTCCTTTTGTGGCAAAGATTACACGGATTATACACTCGCTGGAGTTTCAAAAGGGGAGAATTTCGGGTTCATTATTATACAGTAACACCCTCAAGGTAGAGATGGAATCTTAAGGAACGCGAATGCAATTGAAGACACTACGGGCTTGGGCAAGCTGGATCCCGATTTCATAATTTCTCTAATGGTGTTTAAGTACCGTATTTATTTTCTATCGGCCTTTTAGTTCCTTCGCTTCGCCCCTACTGACATTGGGTGTAGAGCAAACGGTACAAGGCTCTCGCAGTGTGAATATTGTGAAGGCTGTATGCTTCTGGGTTTATCGCTTGTGCTTCTATCTGCTGACAATAGTGACGCCAGCTTTGGCGACAACAGACGCGATGAAACCTGGAAGCATACTGCCTTCACGATGCGTGTAGAGCATAGTCAATAGAGTTAAGATGCCAGACAGACGGATAATCACCAAATTACAAAATCACGCTGATTCAGTGAACGGCATTAAATACTTACGGAACAAGTGGTCCAGCGTAGGTTGTGGAAAGAAAAGATATCGCATTTTCTTACTAGTTTCTTTCCAACTTTAAGATCGCTAAAAAATGGTAAAAAAATGTTCACTTCATGTAATGTATTTAAAGTCTATGAAAGACGGACGTCTCGGAATTTGGTCTGGTCCCCAAATATAAATCACGTACATCAAACCTTTATTTCAGCAATGACATTCAAGAGCTGTAATTTAATTATTATAATTTAGAATTTTATTTGAATGTTAATAACACTTTACAAATCATTTTTTTCGAATTGAAGGCGACGAATATTTCGCTACAAATCATCAAAATTATTTTAACTGCCCAAATTTCCAACGATCACACCTCCATTTCGTGTTGGACTACAAACACATCAACAGAAAATTTAGAAAAGAAACCTGTAGTTCGCCGGTTGAAAGAAAAATATTTTAAAAAATTCGCACTTAAGTCCTGTTAATCCAGCTAAAAGCTAATATCCAACTAAAACACTGGTAAAGGGATCCAAGCGTCAGGAAAAGTGAATAATATACTCTATTTACCGTTAACTACAATCTAAAGCTTTTGCTATGCTTGTTTTCATGCTTACTTTAAGCTATAAGGACACGGCACACACATTTCGGCGGAAATGCATATGCCAGCCACTGTGACATGAGCTTCTTTCACGCAATTCTGCCATGGATACGGCATAAAAAGCATTAAGCTCTTCATAAATATCGAAGTCAAAACCTCAGCGCATACTCTCCGAAGACTGCTCGGGCACACTGGGAGCTGACATAAAAAATCGCGAATGAAACACGACGAATTTAAGTCAGCAAGAGAGAGAGAGCGCACATATTTACGCCCTCTATTTCACTCTTCATTTATTTTCCCGTTCTGGGAGTAATGCATAAAAGACCGCGAAAATGTGGAGAACGGGAGAAGTCATATGAAACGGCACTTCCGCACAATCGCTGTCAGGCCGCCGTCAGGTTTTTCAGCCCGGGAGAAAGGATGGAAGGGCAGGGAGGGGAGTTAACGCCGCGGAGAAAGAGAGTTCCTTCGTCGGCCAAGAGGAGGGATATATCAAATTTATTAAAGGGCCTCGGCGGAAAGTGAAGTTATCGGTCGATGGAAATGAGGTGCCGTGAGGTTAGCACGCCGCGGGGATCACATCTCTTCTGCCTGGCTGTGAAAACTATTCGTTCCGGAAAAAAATACAACTTGGTTTTCTTGGTGGGGTGGCGCCCCCAGCGAGGTGATTTAAAACGGTGCCCCCGTGGGAGGGAGACTTCCGAGCATAATTGACAGGAATGTTGACGTCGCAAATACGGAACGCTTGGATTATAATGGGATTCAGATAAGTCGAAGGTTTAATTGCCGAGAAAACTGCGACCTAAGGTCCTGGCGCGAAGGAAACCTACGATAAGCATTCTTTGCACCCTGACACACTGTTTCCAAACTGATACACATAAAAAAACTCTCACCTAGCAGGCATTTATATTTACGCTGCTTGCGTGTGCTTGTGGTTAAAATGTCAAATAATGAAAACGTCACCACGTATCTGAAAATGAATTCGCTGATCAACGATCTTTGTCATCATTACTCTTTTAGTCGGAAGACAGGCTGACAACTGCCAATTCTTCCATTTAGAATGCTAATTGTCTTCCGTCTTGAAGGCTCTTATTCTTCGTCTCCCCATTAATTTAACCTGTGTACGCGTCAAACGGCATTCCTCTTTGAGTGAGTATGAGTCATTCCCTTCCATTATGGTTTGAGAATCCATTGTCCTGAAGATGTACCAAAGCCAACGGTTCTTCTTCTCAGTATAGTTCTCCACCTTGCCTTTTTATCTCCAACTCTTTTGAATGCACACTTCCTCGTTTCTCATCTCATCTGCCTATTTGATCTTCATCCACAACCTCCAAAATGCAAGCACCACAATTCAAAGATTACTATTCATATAAGGCACGTGTTTCCAATGATTCATGCCTCACACCCATGCGATGCCACAATTCACCGGAATATTTTCACTTACTAGTGGGATACCATAGTTTATTCAAGCACAGTAACTGCCCTTTCAAATTGAACACATTCTTAGCCTAAGTTATTTTTAACACGATATCCACTGCACTACATGATTCCGTGCTATGCTCCTCGTAAGTTAAAAAAAAACTCCTATTTTTCTCAATAATATCTCCGTGCTTAATTATTTCCCACATGTTTTTTTCTCTCTGCCACGCCCTGGCATTTGAAATTTCTTCCTAGAATTTACCAGCCATGAGTATTTGTACCCGACAATTAATTTCGCAAAGTTATAATGAATCATTCATAGTGAAACGATAACCCCCACCCCTTCAAATCTCCCGTCAAATAAATCAGGAAACCAGAAATATATTTTCTGGTAACAACACGCGGTCACATATTTCCGTCTGTTTATATACTCTAACCGGTGGTTTTCGAGCGAAAACCCTTCGATCGTTACCGTCAGGTTAATGAATTTGCGTCCTCATTATTTCCTCTCAACGGAGACGGAAATAACTGGAGCGTGACATACCTCGAATGACACCCAGAGTAAATAACGTCGATTAAAAATCGGTTCTGGTCTCCTCGATACATACGCGCACGCTCTCTCGTCGTCAGTTCCGACGCATTCCTCGAAGCACACCGATTCATAACCACTCGATGTTTATTCCAGCGTCACCCGGCGAAATGGGGACGCGGAATTAACGAGCGCCCCTTTTAATCTAAACAGAGTTCTTTTTGAAGATGGGGAGTTCGGTGATTGACGATGCCGAGATTTTCATCTCCCGCCCATCCCTCGCGGAATTCCTAGGGGTGGATGCACGGCCAGGAAAAAAAAGAAAAGTTCAAGGGGGGAGAGTAGATAGCGAGAGAGAGAGGGGGGGGGAGATATCCCACACCATTCAGCGGTATTATTTTCCGTATTTTTAGGCGGGGCGGCACGCATATTTTCCGCGGTGGCTGCCTTCGTCTGCGCGGAGGGCGGGGTGGTTTCGGCGGGGGTAAAGAAGAAAAAAAAACCAGGACTCCCCGGAGAACATCTCATGGAGATAAATGGCGGCTTACGGAAATAAGAACGTCAAGAGCTTTAGCTTGGAATTTTATGGGACACAGGTAGGGAGGGACGATTTAGAGGCGGCCGTATTTCTCTCCAATGGCTACGAAGATTTTTGACATTTTTCGGGCGGATTGAATTCTCGGGGAAGAAATTGTGGCGATATGGAGGGCGGTGAGATAGTGGGGCATCCTCCACTTCCCCACGGGGCCCCCCTTCCCTTAACCCTTTACTCCCCTCCTTTCACTCCCGCGTGTACCCACTACATCGTCCTCCCTCATGTCGCTGTCTTCTCCCTCCCCTCTCACTCCCGCGAACCTACCCCCCTCCCACCATCTTACGAGGAAAGCGCAACTTCACCTTTTGACCTCGGGAGCGGAAATTTATTCCTTAATCCATCCGAGAAAAGTTCCCCCAGAAGATTACGCGCGTCTGCATTTACACGTAGCTCCTCACCCTAGTGATAATCTCTCCTGAGAATGAGGAGATATGGGCGGGTATCATTCACGTGAACCTGTATACTCTTTTTTCCTCCCGTCAGATTTATTTGCGAAAAACTTTCCATTTCGCCGTCGAAATCCGCGCATAAAATTTAATAGAGGACCTGAGCCTACGCCGTCGCCTCTCTTTCTCGTCGTCCATCCCTCTCGACTCACTCGTTTCGCCCTTTGCTCTCTCTCCCGAGGATTGAAATTGAAAAAGGATCAGGTGCTCACAACATCCCCCGACGCGACTGACAGTCAACCCACGAGTTCATCCGAGTTCATCCTTCGTTATTCGATCTTCGTCAGTGCTCCTTCATTTATTCCCTCACCGTCACCTCCTTCAGATTCTTCCTCGATGGACACACGTAGTGACGGCATAAAGATTAGCTAAATATGGAATGGAACTGATTTTTCCACTCTCCCATGTTTAACACTCCTCAGCACAATATGAATTTCGTATGTTTGGCACTGGAAACCTCTTTTGTTCCAGTTTCAGGAATTTATTCGCGGGAAGGGAAGAGGATTAGTGTTTGTGCGGCACAATGTATAAAAACGGATGGAGAGATGAATATTACCCTTTACTATTGGTAAATGGAATGAGGAATAGGGAAAAACATTTTGTGACGGTTGGAAATTGGGGGTTTTCATTTAATTGTTAAAAGAAAAATATTGCTTAGTTGCTCAATACTGGATTTATATGGCAGAACGAGTCAATATATAAAGTACACGCCGAACGACAGTTATTGGGAAGCTGGGTACCAGTTACTTTAGGGTAATTTAATGCTCTTTCACCCGAGGCTATTTATATATAATTTATCCCATTTTCTTTCTTTTTTCGCTTTAATGCTTTAGGTGAAATCATAAAAAAATAAATAATTATTGGCTTAACACAGGAAATTAAATGAAATATTTGAAATCAATCACGATTAAATGGCGATAGTTCTCATTAAACGCCAAAGAGTTTCATTTATACGCAACATTTGCGAATAGTGGTAATGAATATTGAGCTGACCGATGATAAAATTGCATATCCAGTGGAATACGATGGAAATTATCTCCTATTTTACCATATTCAGTCTAAACTTTACCTAGCAGGACAGAAACCTTTTCAGGCTCAAACAACTGACTAAAGCAAAGAGGAATACTTCAGGCAATGCCACGTTAACGGAAACTCTCGAGACTTTCTCCTTAACTCCACGGTATTTTAATACTTAGTTTTCAAGGAGGGGCATGATAATTACAACTAGCGTTCAGACATGAAGGATCACTTCATGTGAATTAGATTTTAATTAATCCATTTAAACTTTTCTTTATAAACACGTAAAGACTTTTAAGAGCCCTTTCCGTCGAAAGGACTAGTTTCACTACAAAAAAACTGATATTTTGTATGTACATTATTGAGGTTTCAAATCACTGCAAACCAAGCACTTAGATGGATTCCTTATTGTAATTCTTGATTAAATGAGTACAAACACCAAATTAATAATAGTGGAATCAATACATATGGACAATTTCCTTTTCTACACGATGAACGCACAGAAGCACAGAAAATACTAACCGCAGAGGTTGCCAACCCAACGACAACGTAGTTAAAAAAACTAAAGTCTGTAATAACACATGGTATGATTAAATAAGGCAACGAAAGTGGTTGGGAGTAGTGTTAGCATGGAACACTCATCTCTTGAGGACATAGGGACTAAAGTATACAGCATCCAATACGAAAAAATATCACGGAGTTTGTAATTGAACTAAGCAAATAAGAAACCGAGTCGACTCAAATACGCAAACTGCGAAATTGCGGTTGTAGAGGCATTAATTTTCCCTTCTCACTATTTACCTGCTTCCTCTAATATGGAGACGGCAAGGTTTGAACGAGAAATGACAAAAGAAGTTCCGCTGGAGGAATGACTTCTTTGGGCTAAAAATTTATTAAATGTGCAGAAAAAGTAATTAATCTATCACCCGGAGACCATTTGGTCATTAATTTATTTACTCCGTTCCCCGCCTTTTTTCCCTAACCACTGCGTCCTTTCCTTATTTTGATCGTGCATGAGTTAAACATTTACTATACTAGTTTCGTATAGTAGCATATTTTATTCTTTAGAGTGGGTGTTAAATGTCGTATTGATACACTGGTAGGCACAGCAAAACATTAACGCTGTCAATGCTCCAAAATGGCAGCT
Organism: Hetaerina titia; assembly: GCA_037158775.1. Taxonomy (NCBI): domain Eukaryota; kingdom Metazoa; phylum Arthropoda; class Insecta; order Odonata; family Calopterygidae; genus Hetaerina; species Hetaerina titia. The sequence goes on from CM073774.1 coordinate 23,704,292, forward strand.
TTTAAAGTTGCCACTTCGGAAATTTTAGCATACTCTTCAACGAAAAATTGAAGAATTAAGCGTAAATTTGGCAGATATTCAACTGGAACAACTTTGAAAAACAAAAATATAGAAATCCACACGCTGGGTACAATTTTTCCTCAAAGGCAAAACAACAGTGTATGCATTGATGTTCGCCAATTGCGTTAGGTCCATTAATACCATATAATCTGAAATTCATTAATGGAAACGTGTTAAAAATGCATTGAAAAACAATATGCAGTTAACCAATAAACCTCGGGGGCAATGGAAGATCAGATTCAAAATCAAAATCACCGAGGGAGGCCATCCAAGCTGAACCTTCATTTCCGATGAAAAATGGGTAAGCTCAAATACGCAAATTTGCTCTTAAAATTAAGAGGATTTATAATATCGCTTTTTGTATGATCACCGTCATATGCCGATATTTTGAAATTAATAAATAACTAATGCTAATTAAAGAGGATGCTTCGATAGAAGACATGTGGGCACTACGGAGTCTGTTCTAATTTTATAATTGATATTTTACATAAAACTATGGTATTAATTTAATATTTTTAAAAATTTCTTATGTGTGGGGGAGGGATAGGTTACAGGAGAAACTAGAATAAAGGCCCGCTAAAGAAGAAGGGAGCAAACGGGAGCTCCCGCAAGGGGGCTGTTTTAAAGAATGGCACAGGTCACTAGAGCTCACTTCTGACGCCGAGGGAATTGTAATTAACACCTCGCACTTTGCCGGGATAACAAGTCACAAGGATAAAAAAAAGTGGAATTGGTTCCGGCGCTGACAGATTTAGATACTTTCTTCCCTTCCACAATGCACGATCTCCAACAGACCAACAATAAGGACTCTTAACAACTTTATCCGAAAACCTAATTTATTCTCAATTTCTCAAGTAAAAACCACAAAACGGAACGAGGTAAAGTTGAGGGCATAAATTAGAGCAGGTAGAACAACTCCAGTGTCATGGACGTTAAAGGAAGAACTACATTAGGTGACCATTTTTTTACAAAGAGAAAGGAGTTTATGACGAGGACCTTAGTTAAATTTGAAAGAAGAGACTAATGAAACAAAAAAGTGTGACATGGAACATAGGATAATAACATTTGCATCGCTACAATATTTTGAGAGGTGTTTGAGGCAAGAGGACCG